>WODD01000046.1:95453-123213 GCA_019775935.1 Neoascochyta sp. HWLR27 | reverse complement strand
GGCGTGTACTCGTCCTTGGGAGGAGTAGGCGTGTACTCGCCCTTGGGAGGAGTAGGCGTGTATTCGCCCTTGGGAGGAGTAGGCGTGTACTCGGTCTTGGGGGGAACGGGTGTGTACTCGCTCTTCGGGGGAGTGGGAACGTATCCAGTGGGCTTGTAGACGGGATAATCATCCTTGTACTCGGCGTAGGGGGCAGCGGTAGCCGCGCCCACGAGGGCGAGAAGCGACATGGAGACCTTCATCTTGCTGTTGGTGATCCAAGATCAAGTACTTAAAACGAGTGAAGTACTGTGCGAACGAAAGTGGGAGTGCAACCGTAGCGAGCGAGTTGCAACAGGGATCGAGCAGACCTTTAAAGCTGAAGAGAGGTCGGGAGCTCGAGAGGGGAAACCAGCCTTCATATGTGGTTTCCGGGAGAACCACCAACTAACCTCTCAACCAACTACCTGCAGGCCCGGATCAACACCGTTGGTAAGGATGCATATGCCAAGTCACAAGCGGATGTGGAGCGGGCTCCGCTATCGATTGTCTAGGATCGCTCAATTCATGGAAAGCTTCGTCTCCACCCATGGCAAATCATTGGAAAGTGGATATTCCGTACGGGATGGGCATTAGTCCACCGAGACGATGGCCAGCGGATACGACAGACTAGCTAACGCTACCGCCCGCAGAGGCCCGCCGATCGGCATGCACAGTGAACGACCAGGCAACTGTCTCGATAGACCTGCTTGTCATTGCAGCACCGAAGATACTCCTTCTGGCGATACAGCTGGCGACTCGGTATGGCTGCTGAGGTCCAGGTGCGGCATGGTGGTGATGGGTTGATCTCGAGGCCTGCGCACAACCTATCAGCGGCTGCATAGGCGTGGCGTTACAAGTTTTCAAGCCTATGATGCAATCGGTCCCAGACCACCATGTCGTCAAGGCGAACCAAAGCCCGTGCAAATGTGGCGTGCGTCGCCGTTGTTGGGTAAGCAACCTGAGCCTTTCCAGACCTGTTCTATCAATAGTAAAGGCCCTGGCGATGATTGGTCGATTTTGTTGCGCTAGCTCTGCTCGATAGTGCAACAAAGGCGTCGCGTGGCCGATACCAGCCTTGCTCTTCGTATTCAGTATTGAGTCGCCCTGGAAACTGCACCTGACAATCGGTAGAAGGCTGGTCTGCAGGCCGCACCTCGTACTGGTAAAAGCAAAAACGAACCCGGGGGGCTGGCGACGGCGTGTCTGCGGGGCACAAGCTGTTGATGCACTAGTGACCCTAGGATAGGCGATGGCTCGCAGGTCAGCTTTATCGAAAGTTCTGTGGATACGAACACCTTCCAACCACGACCGTACGTTTATTTGAGTCAATATTACCCCGCTCTGGCATCGTCAGAGCACTTTATAGGCTGCTTGTCAGCTTTGTTTGCCATACCATGGGCGTTGCAGACTTCTTTGCGGTCGTCGTTTGGTACGGTACGGCAACGTTTATGTTGGGAGCTGGAGTTCCGTTCCTGCGCTGGACCTGCAGAAGCCGCGGGCGCCATCCTTAGGTAGAAGGGCTGATCGTTGTCGTCTCGACCTCCGGATGAGAGCGGAGCCATGGCCGGCTTACGATAAGGCGCGGGGTCCCCGACTAAGCTTATCGTCTAGGCTGTGCCGAGTCGCGGTAGTATTCTCTGCATTCATCCCAACCGAAAAAACGTGCTGCACTCCGGCTTTCTTTCCCCAGCCCTCGGTCGTGCCGCGCAGGCCCAACGCTATTGTTGCCCCTGCGACAACGATGTGCTTTGTTCTCACAAACACCCAGATGGTGTGGTACCAGACTTGTCGGGTCCGATTTTCAGAATTTTCCGTAGCCTCGGGCGTGGAGGTGATCGTAATATCAGCCTCATCATCACATGACCGACCCAGCACGCAACTGCAACGCTTGTCGAGATGGGCAATTGACTCCGCAGAACATTGCGTAAGGTGACGGTCTTTGCAGATTGTGATTCGCAGGCCACCACGGTTTAGTCCGAGCCTCGAAGGTTTAGACCGTTATTCTCTGCCTTGGAAGTTCGCTTGAGATGCATATTCATGACGTGGGGCGTGAACGATGGAAACCCCGCATCGGTGCTGTTCTTATCGGTACCCTTCTGGCGTGCGCGTACTACCAGCGTGGCCAGCAACACGTTGTCATGTTGTATTGCGAAAATGCTCTGCTCAAGTCGTACTGTTATTGTCGTACGAAGCTAGGACCCTGGACGGAGAAAGCGTATGGCCTCAACGGAGAAAGTGTATGGTATCGTTGCTGAGCCGACTAATCATCGTCGTCGCTGTCAGTCAGACCGCCGTCCCAGCCTTCATCGTACTCTTCTGCAATGACCTGTAGTCCGTTGCACAGGGTTTCTCTGTCTTCAACTCCAACCAACCTCTTCGCAATCTGCTCAATGGCTCGCACTTGATCCGCAACAGCGGTGCTCGTTGTGAGTCCTGCATGAATAGCGAGTTTGCTGACGTGGCCCGTCCCTACGCTGAAGACCGAGTTCGGGAAGCTGTCAAGCTGCGGGAACAGCAACGGCGCAGAATACCTAGAGGACGTAAGTTTCAGCTCAAACAACCACCACGTGACACCCGCATACCTTTGCACAGCTGGGCCAGTGCCGAACCTATCGCGGGGATCGCGCCCTCCAGCGTTGGACATGTCCCATTCGCCCCGAGAAGCTTCTACTCTGCCGAAAATCTGCTCATCCTTTCCAGATTTGACGGACCCGATCTTGTAGTCCTTCGAGAAGAAATCAATGTCAAAAGTGCCAAGCTGTGTGTCGTCCTCAGTTGTATCTTGCGACACCAATGCACGGCCTTTCTTGGAGGCATTGGCCTCGTTAGCGGCCTTGTCTGCCTTCTTATCTGACAATACGTCTGGGTCGGCAACGCTCATCTCGAATTTTGCTATCCGGCGTTTTCCGGTGCTGTTGATTGTGTCTTCCAGGTCCCGGAGAGCGCCTTGCCTTCCACTGCTAGCTCTCAATCGGGAGGACATTGTCATGCTCTCGAGTCCAGCTATCTGAAGGGCACTGATGTGCCATGGCGAAGTCGAATCAAGTGACAGGTAGCCTGGGATCTTGCCCGGTTTGTTGCACATTGGTATGTATACTGAAGACTGCTCCGCAAGGGGTTGCAGTGAACGTGAAGAGTTGATAATCTGCTGCAGCCGTCGTTCCTGTGGGTGGTCAGATGGGCAGTCTTTCTGTCTTGACACATACTCACCCTCGGAATAGAGGTGTTCGCACCCTGGTCTCCCACACCCCAAGTCCAGATGCTGAGCTTGCCATATTCGTCTCTCAATCGCTCAATCCATCCGGATGCCCATCCACCCCAGGCATCGTCAACGCCAGTCATGATCTGCAGCGCCTGTAGACTATCGCATTCTTCAATCAATGGCCGCAAGTCTCTGTCGACTAGATCGACTTCTCTTTCAAGCTTCTCAAAAAGGTCCATTCCAACTTCCCATTTTTCGAATGGCATAAGCTTATCGTTGACGTCGAACTCGGAGAGTTGAACTATTGACTTCGGGTGATAAAAGACACGGCTGTAGTCTGACCAGTATCGGACGGTTGACGTGCTCAATGGTGGTGGTTCCAGGCCAGAGTCGAGATGCTGTTGATACGTAGATTGGGGAATGGGGTCGGAGCGCTGCACGATGGGTTTCGAAGGCCAGACTCCCGTCTGGTCGAGTATGTTTCTATCGTCCTCGGCTTCGTACAACGCGCTGATCTTCTTCATGCTCCCGAAGGCACCTTTGAGATCGTAGATCAACACCCTTGGCGTAAAGGTATCAGAGCCATCTGGCGCAACTCCAGTGCGGAAATGAATGTCATGGTTGACTGGCGACTCTTCCTCAGGCGGGTAGGTAAAGTAGGATTCCTGTAGAGAAGTGTCAGGACAGAATTATGGCATGCAAGGCCTCTGACGGGTATGAATAGATATGAGTAGATGGCACTTCGTATTCAAATGTACGGTGATGACGGAGCGAGAGTACGCGTCCTCCCTCGTGTCAGCACCATATGTGCCAGAAATATCCCAAAGCCAAATTAGATTGTTGCGGATCGAGGGCTAACCGGGACAGGAATCGCTAGCTACCCACCTGCGTATTCCAAAAATGTGTACCGAGATAGTTACTCTGTTGGCCGAACTGGAGAGTGACAATCTCGTGCATCGTGTCGACCAGGCTCCACCGGAAAGCAGAGAACAAGCGGAACAGATCACTAGGCGCAAGGTGACTACAGGTGAGGTATCGAGCGAGGCAGTGAAGTTGTTTGTGAGTGGAGATGGCAAGGCGAAGCTTTGATGACGATCTGAAAGCTGCCCCGCTTGCGCTTTAGCGGGGGCTGCAGCTTTACAGCAAACGAAATCGAGACGCTTCATTTTACCGTTCTCCTGACTTGAGAAGTAAGAAGCAAAGCTTTGTATGCGAACTTGAAATATTGCCATATAGTGTCGCAAGGCCATGGCACAGTAATCTACATCAATCGAATCATCCAATCATGTGACAGAAGCAAGCCCTACAACGACTCTCGCTAGTGGTCACCCACCTAACTACTAATCGGCCAGGTATTCCAGAGACGTCATGACGGCGCATCACTACCTACCTACTATCACGCTCGAAGATCCCAAGACGCGCTCATTCTACTACCTCTGCTCAACTCTACTACCTAATACAATGGCGCTCTCGGTGTCGTTCGAGATCTTGTCACTCATTGCACATTAGGTTGCTGCACCTAACGAAAAGCTCACACCTTATGCACTGGTCAACAGAGACTGGCAAGCCGCATTCCGAAGAGAGGATATATTCATATCCAGTTATGCTTAGTCCCTCCGCTGCCACAACCGTTGCTGCTTGTCGCGAAGAGCCTCGCAAGAAACTTGGCCTTACCCTACAAGGGCTTGATGCACTGATTATAGGACCGGAGCCTTGAAGACGAGCTCGAAAAGCTGCCATTCGTCGCATCCCGTACCAAGTTGCAGTACCATACTGGCTGAATGAGGAGACCGTGAAGGATGATGAGGAGGATACCTTTGCATATGACAACCCCTTCCGACGTGTAAACGATGGAACATTCTCCAAAGGCGTACACTCACTATTCGATTACCTATCACACTGGGCCGAAAAAGCGCGACCGATATCGCTGAGTGTTGTTCTCCAAGCGGAGAAGATATACGGCTCTGGCAAATATATCGAGCCGGGAACATGCGGCCCCTGGTCAGTTGAAGGTGAACTCATCGCCCCTTACCGTGCAAGCTTCGTACAAGGTTGCCAGCTGCCCATTGTCAGCTGTGTATCGTCTCTGACCTTCCCCGGCGCCCGGCTGCCTGGTGGTTTGAGTATCAAAAATCGACTTTCGCCTGGTGCAGCTCTTAAAATTGCGTCGGCCTGTGGAGGCGATACTCTTTCGATTGTGGAGATCGATGGTACCTACCTAATACCGCGTGTTGACGATGAAATGCTGTCAGAGAGGTGGGAGACGACTGCAGAGAATTTTCGTTATTTGCCTCCCAATGT
This sequence comes from Neoascochyta sp. HWLR27, assembly GCA_019775935.1. Classification (NCBI taxonomy): domain Eukaryota; kingdom Fungi; phylum Ascomycota; class Dothideomycetes; order Pleosporales; family Didymellaceae; genus Neoascochyta; species Neoascochyta sp. HWLR27. The sequence continues at coordinate 117,689 of WODD01000046.1, read as the reverse complement.
CCACACACTCAGCCTACTATGGAGTGCCTATCCGGATCCGTACGATATTCCTTACCCATCTGCTATCCTTCCAACCACCGTTCGCCGTCAGCCGGATGCTCTTTTTGCAGCATTGCACAAAGTATCACTTCAGCTGGAAGAGCTGCACATATGGGAACTCGACGTTCTCCCAGAGTTCTTCTGTCCGACTGCTTCTGGATTACCACCTAATCATTACTGGGCGCACCTCCAGATTCTGCAGCTATACCATCTGCGGTTCTACACGCCCTTTGGCGACGAACTTCGGTTTAGAAACGAATACACTTTGGAGCCCATCATCGTGAAAAGCTGCTTTGATGAGTTCTATACGAGTGTTGGGCTCGCCGTACACAGAATGCCTAAGCTCAAACATATGTCAATCAGTTTCCATATGGAGCATCAAGTGCTGGAGTTTGAATTGCACAAAAGAGGAAGATCTCTTCGATTGTTGCTTGGAACCAGTCATGAATTTTCACAAAAAGCGATGCGCGCATGGAAGCTGCGTGAAGGGCAGCTACGTCCTGATAGTTACGGAGAATGGCTGGTGGCAGAGTACGAGATATGGCCACCTACTGAAGATGTTGTAGCTCGAGGCGGCCTTGAAAACTGCAACGAACTATGACTACATATCAAATGGCTACCCTGAATCTACTCGGATATCGAGCTAACCGACTTCCCCTCCGATTTGACCAAGAAGATATGTCTGGCCGATCTGTATGATCACCAACCACAAGCCAAGCCCTGTCAAGAATGCGCCAGTAGCGTCTGGCCGAGAAGCTCGAAAGGCTACTGTTAGCCAACACAACAATCCACTCGATAGGAGCGACCAGAATATCGCAACCCAGAAGAAGTACTTCTGGAAAGTCTCACTAAAACGCGTACTAGTCGCTATGATACCCACTCCGTAGAAGCAAACAAGCGAAGCAACGGCAGAGATAGAGACGATTTGTACCCCTGGCCAACATGTTCCGCAGCCAACGCGTGAGCAGCTGAAGAAGATGAGATACCTTGACCACGTTCTCAAGGAAGTCTTGAGATTGTATCCATATGTACCGGTCAACTCCCGCGCCGCTCTTAAAACAACTATATTACCGGTTGGCGGTGGCTCAGATGGGCAGTCTCCTGTTATGATCAGGAAAGGAGAGGCTGTTGGCTATTGCGTGTACGCCATGCACAGGCGCAAAGACCTCTATGGAGATGATGCTATGCAATATCTTCAGGCCTCGGTCCAAGTAACCTCTTGATGTAAAGTTGCCAAAGACCTTGTTCAAGCCATCGTTCACGGTTTAGACTCCACCCGACAACCACACGCGATGCTCCTGAAACCCGGGCCGGACGGAACGCACATAAATCCGAGTGGTCTTGAATCACTTGAGTCATCACCCATTTCAAAAGAGACAGAACGTAATGGGTTCGAGGAGAGTTCGAAGAGATGTTCAGAGCCTTCTCTTGATCGCTACTTGGAAGTCGATGACCGTGTACTGAATCTGATTGAAATGCCATCACAACATACCATTGTCTATTGAGTCTAATGATCGTGGTTGTTGGTTGACAAAGAACGTGTGCAGGTCCGGTATACTTCGCAGGGAAAAGCTCAAAGATTTCACCCCATCCATTCACCAAGAAACGCATCCCGGCTGCAATCCAAGTGGAACGCCACGGACAGTCTATGTATGCTCAAACACGTGGGGTATATTCATCTCTACGCAGCACAAACTCTGTCATTCCTCAAGGACCAATACATCCCCTACCGCATGACTGGCGGGCGAGACTCCTTGTTGAACGCCATGCGAGTGCATAACCACTCGACGGCCTCTTGCACACCAGCCCCTGTGAGCGCACTGCACGGCAAGACTCTGCTATCCCTAACATTCCCGCCCTTCTCGCCCTCAAACACACGCCTCACGAACCCCTCTTTTATGCGCACCACCTCCACGCAGTCCTCGCGATCTTGCTTATTTGCCAGAACCAGTATAGGGACTCCACTCGTCTCCTCGTTCTGCAGTATGTTTTCGAGCACCAGTCTGCACTCGTCTAGACGTCCGACGTCGTCGTTCTGCGCATCGCTCGAGAGCTCGGCGAGCGTCGCGTTGCCCACGTCGCTGCTGTCGATGACGAAGACGATCGCGTGGCAGCTACTGTAGTAGGACTGCCAGAGGCCGCGCAGCGTGTGCTGGCCGCCGACGTCCCATATCTTGAGATAGATGGGTGGGTTTGGAGGTGGAAGCGCGAGTGTGGCCACGTTCTGGCCGACGGTGGGGACCGTCTTCAGGTTGGGGTGCGAGGGTGTGTAGGATGCCTTGATCTGCTCAAGGAGCGTGGTCTTGCCGGCATTGTCGAGGCCGAGGAGGAGGACAGAATATTCTGGTGCGCATCAGCTTCTCGTCTTCACGCGCTGGTTAGAAGGAGGGTTAGAGAGGTATCGTACCTTCTTTGCTGGTTGCATGAAGGTAAATCGACTTGCAAAGGTGGTACATTGTTGGAGTCGCTGCCGACAGCTCGACGTCAGCGCAATGATAGCGGAGTTTACCGATAAGGGTCACATGATACGCATGGAGTACTGCGGCGTACCTTATATCACAGATAATAGCACTTAAATCCTAGCAGTATCGAGCAGGGATGTGGCAAAGTATCAAGTTCGGTAGTGAAACTGTAGTGAGCTATGGTCAGATGGGATAGAAGCTAGTCATTTATCCGACGAGAAATGGTGACATGTCAGCTAGCACACCCTCAGAGCGCATTGCCATATGTCTACTCGAATGACATGGATACGTCTATGTCAGACCGGAGTCTATAACATCAAAAGCTGCACTCAAGCCGAATTCAAAATGCATTTGTACGTGTCTTGGCAAAGGGAGGTGGCTAGACGGGCCAAGGAGATATAACGGTAAGCGGCTTCAGAACAATCAACAATCGAAAAGAGGACTCAAACGCCGAAAATGCCATTCCCTCACTCCTTCGCCTATCCTACATGCGCCTGCCAAGTCATCTTGGCCTTCTCAGATCTTCTAAAGCATACACCATCAGGTGCCTTGCACGATCTATCCAAACACAAACTCACGAGAACAGATATGCACTTAAACAGCTGCATAACCGCCCCTGTTCCCGCTCCCCTGAACGGTCTGAAAGATCTTGCGGCCGAAGTCTTTGGCAATGTAAGGCACATCGCGGATGGTGTCGCCATGAGGGAGCAAGTCCCAGCCGCGGGCGCCGTAGCGGTTGTAATTGAGCCAAGAGCCGAAGATGAGGTATGAAGCGATAGCCAGGAAGAAACTGCCAACAGGTAAGCAAGAGTCGTATAGACAAACGCCGAGAGCAAAACTCACATGATGAAGAACCAGCCAAAGAAGCCCCAGTGAGAGCCACCGTCGTTGTCACGGGGGACACCTCGGCAAGCGTGCTTGGTGCGCCACTCGAGACGAAGGGTGCGAGCACGCTTGTCCTTGGAATCAGCATCCTCCTCAACGTCGTAGCCGCAGAAGCGCAGGCTGCTGTCGCTGTCCTCACACTTGCTGCCGCGAGCAACGAGGCGTCGGCTCTCCTTGTCACCATCCTTCTTGTCGCTGTCTTTCTCGCCATCCTTCTTGTCGCCGTCTTTCTTGTCACCTTCCTTGTCGTCGCCCTTCTTATCATCATCCTTCTTGTCCCCATCAGAGCCTTTGCCGTCGTCCTTGTTCTTGCCTCCACTGCCTACCTCGACGCCCTCCAGCCCGGTGCGCTCTATGTCACAAACGAAGTCGATCACTGCCCTCTGATCAACACCGTTCTTCTTATCGTCGAAGGGCAGACGACCGCCATGTAGAGTTGCGCTCAGCCCCTCGCGGTCGCCGTCCTGCAGTAACGCAAACTGGGCATTGATCTGGCGATTGTTGTAGGTTGTATAGGTACCGGCAATATCGATAGGTGTTACCGACATTGTCGAGTTCTTTTCCGAGGACAAGTCGATGTTCTCGCGCATGGCGCAGATGCGAGCGCCGTTGTGGCAGTCCGACTTGAGCGCATTACAAATGTCGAGAGTGAAGTTGTATTTGTACAGCACGTCGTGCTCCATGTCCTGCTCTTCCCAGTGTACTACTCGAGATCCTCCGAGGTCCCTGAGATCGAAGGGCACCTTCTGCGCAACGATGTCCTTGCATTCGTATGCCGAGACGGAAGGCAGCAGCGTTGCGGCGGCGAGGGCGAGCAGCGAAGCCCGCGATGATGAGAAGACCATGTTGTAGAGCGAGGGCGAGCCGTGTGGGGTTGCGGTGTGGACAGAGACGTGGATGACAGACACGCGAGCAGCTCAGGATCGCGTCGTCGCTCAGTTAGTTCGAAGCTGGCGGGAAGTGGGCGGGTCCGTCATAAAACGGGGATGACGTTGCTTAGTCATGCTTGCATTGACTTCAAGCCTCACCATCCGCGACGACCTGCATTGGCCACTGGGCCTTGGCAAGAAGAAAGACGTGTATCTAAATCCTGAGGCATGATATGAAGAATGAATTTAGTTGATCCACTACAGCACTACCGAATGCGCCCCGCTCCGCAAAACAGTCTAAACGAACGTAGAATTATTAAAGACAGGCAAAACAAACAATCTCTAGCAGATGCAGCCTAAGTGAGAGACCCCAGCATATGCAGCCTGAATGAGAGACGCCAACATTTGCAAACTGAAAAGAAAACAAAAGGAATCTGTTGATAACAAGTTCCCAGCTCCATCATACCGCAGTTCAGTGATAATCTATACGAGATGCAGCCACCTAACACCAGGCAATGCCTATGCGATATTTCGACAAGGGGGTTCATCGTTCATTTGCTTTTATTGCCGCTCTGCTGGGTTGATCCATTTGTGTTGGCTGGCATGGGGTAGGGAAACGGGGCGTATGGAAGCGGGTATGTTGTGTTCGATCCTGACGAAGATCCAGCCGTTGATGTATTGCCCGGAGACGACGAAGATGAAGACATGGTTGTTGTTGTAATTCGAATCGCCAGTAAGATCTCCCAGGGTAGATGCGAGATGAATAGGTCAGAAGTTCTCGACTGGTAGGGCGTTTGCCAGTGAAGGAAGGATGCGGTGACGGTGATGTAGAGTTCGAGTTCAGAAAGAAGCTAGGCCAGGAGGACGAATTGCTGCAGTGAATCGGGCAGTTCAGTAGGGCCTTTTGGATTTGCTCGATGTAACAACGCAGTTATAGTCGTAGTGTTTTGATAATCTCCAACTACGCTCAAACCAACTCTTTATATCTACGATAGCCCTTTGCTGCCCCCATTCCACCAACCTCGAAACAACTTCATTACAACTATCATGAGCCGAATGTGGAACCCTCTGATAATCGATTATGGATTTTCCACGGGGTTCTACATACCGTCAGCAGTCTTGAGCCGCATACATGCATGCAGCTGGACGTCATTGCCTGTCTAGACTGCGTGGGGGCACATTCAGCTGCGGTTTTGATGCTTATTAAAGCCAGATGCTCAGTGTATGAGAAAGCCAGACCAATCAGGAATACTGCTTTCTGGAAAAACTCAATGCTCGAGTGAGAACGTGGAGATGGCTTTTCTTAGACCATGGTCCGATCGCCAACGTAAGATCCTTATTTTGAGCCTCATGCATGCCGGCTGGATTGGATTTGGGGCCAAGCCTACTTCGATTCATTGTGTGTTCGGTAGTTTTACCCGCCAGCGGTAGGAGATAGAAGAGGCATCCGAGGTACTAAACTTAGACGTACATCGCACTGGGGCCATATACTGAGAAGCGCTGTTTTCCACAAATTCGGAAAACCCTTTGTGGGGCCCAATTGGTGGATCGGCTATGCCACCACCACCAGTCCTACTATGACTGTGCATGTATTTACAATCGAGCCTGCTCACTCGCAATACGAGGTAATAGCATGGAGCTGGAGGCAACTGTCGCCTTACATTGCACGTAGAATTTTGAGTTGTAGCATTAGTAACAGGTGCACTGTAGCCATATGAGTACGAGGTAGCATTTCAGCGCCTCACAGTGCACACCGTAGCAAGGATAGAGCAGGACGTGCGATCCAGCCATCCAGAGACGCTGCAGCACAATGCGACGGACACAAAAGGAAGCTTCATTACATTATACAATCAGACATGTTCAGAAAATGCTGTAGTGCTGTCGTTAGACTGGTAGTGGGCGCTGTCGTCAGTGGTCTTCAGGGCTGAACAATGTCTCACATCCTCGTATTGATATCTCCCAAATAACACCTCGAATGAGGGCCACAAGGCGGAAGTGGGGCTTTTTGCATCCCCAACCGTGCCCGAATGAGCTCTATTTAGGGACATTGTGCTGCCAAGATACGGACTTTGCTGTGCATGCTGCTTATCCTGTGCTTACATAGCCGACCGCCTCGTACGGAGTAGGCCCATTCCAAATAAAACAAATAAATGTAATGGCTTTCAAATTGTTACATAGCTAGCTCCGTCGACTTCCTTCGTTACATAGTGGATGGAGGTATTTGTCGTTGGTGAGGCTGGACTGTGAGCGGCGCACTGACTGCATTGGATGCCATTAGTCACTGTCCTCGACGCCAGTACTTGGTGACAGGTGACATCATCTTTATTCGGTTATGAGAGTAACGATTGATAACATTTACGAGTATCCAGGCTATTGTCACGACTCAAGGTGGGCTGCGCTGGACCCATTGTCTCAATGTAAGCCACAGCCGCCACCTATGGCAGACATGAGTCTTCTTATTTCTCAGATGTGATTGAGAGACCTGAGACCGAGGCGTTGCTCTTTCCACGAGAGATGCTGAGAATTATTCTGCGCCCGAACCCGCGGCCGAGGCGACCCATATTGAGAACCCTACCTAAAAGTCGGTCTAGATCATTGATCTTGGTTGAGGACAGGGATTGTCACATGATAAACTATCTAAAATTCTAATTTTACATCAAAAATAAAGAGAAATCGGTTCGATGGTGTAGTTGGTTATCACGTCAGTCTAACAATCCAGTTAGAGACACTGAAGGTCTCCAGTTCAAGTCTGGGTCGAATCATCTTTTTGCTGGGGTGTGGGTGGTGAACTTTTTTGCTGCGCTACCGATGTGGGTCAGGCCGCACTGCAGATACGTTCAGAGAGCACAGTTTGCCCTTTGCACAATAGTTTTTTGGCAGTGTATGTTTGCGAGACTCAAGGATTGCATCTATCTCAAATACTGTGCTTATTATCTGATCTTTTGCATTGTATTGTCTACCGAGAAAGGTTAGGCTAGAGAACTCAAAAACATCAGACTAAGTACGCACCCTAATCACGTGACATGGATCATGTGTCTGCTCCCTTCCCAGCGCCGAGCAATTGTACGACGACCTCTACGATGCGCCGGAAAGCCGCCATCTCCTCTTCGACGGTACCACCCATGCCCGCATTGACGAAGGTGGCGGAGCTGCCGACATAGACAGGCTTGTTGGCCCTGCGCGCGAGCACCTTGGACAGACGGGTTGCAAAGTCGAGCGTGGCGCCCTGGGTGTAGAGTGGCGTGCTCAGGACATCTGCGGGCGATCGAGCGTTGGGCATGGCGTAGACAAAGGAGCCCAGTGGCGCCGCCGAGGCCGAGTCGGGCGTCGTCGTCGTGAGGAACAGCGTCAGATTGGGACCATTGTTGCGCAGCTGCAGCTGGATGTTTGTGTGCGGCGCGTTGGGCAGCGGGAACGAGACGTCGACGGGCGCTGCGGCGGCCATGGCGGTCGAGTATGTTGTTGCGTCTTGTCTTGTCTTGTCTTGTCTAGGTGGGTGATGGGCCGCAGGTCGTTGTCGTCGGTGTTGCAGTGCCCCACCTCGCCCTTCCGAGCCAGCTCGCTCCCAGCAGACATCAACCTGGGATTAGGTACACAGCACCAACACCGGCACACTATCAACATGGCTGCGCAGGAGTGGGAGGGTGAGTTCGACCCAATGGCCGATCCGGACGAGCGAGCCCACCTCTTATCGGTACTCGATTCCTTCCGCTCCTACCGCCGTCTCGCACACTTCAACGGGACCCACGTGCGGCGGCAGGCTTTCTACTCGCTACCCCAGGAACACTGGACGCTCCTCTCCAAGCCGCCTTTTTCCGTCCTGGACTCGCTGTCCCATCTCGACGACCTCATCGACGGTAATGCCGAGCTAGCAGAAGCCATCTTCACGGCAGGCTTCAAGGCCTTGATCGCGCCGACCATCGACAGCGAATGGGTCGCGTCCATTGTCCCCCTCAAGCACACCCGCAATGAATACCAAGTCTTCTCCACCGTAATGGACCACCTGAACGTGCAAACCTCGCAAGCAGACATGGACAAGGCCCGGAGCTGCATCAACCAATTCTACCGCGAATGGACCGCCGCAGGCGCAGCCGAACGCACAAAATGCTTCTCCCCCATCATCAGCGCCCTAAACAAAGAATTCACCACCCGCTCGCACACGTCCCCAAACCTCACCAAATCCGACCTCAAAGTCCTGACCCCAGGCGCCGGCCTAGGCCGCCTCCTCCTCGACATCTGCCTGGAAGGCTACACATGCGAAGGCAACGAGATATCCTACCACGAGCTCCTCGCCTCATCCATGATCCTCAACCACACGTCGCACGCCGCACAATTCACGCTCGCGCCCTTCGCCCTCCACGGCTCCAACCACCTCTCGCGCGCCGACCAATTCCGCACCTTCGCCGTCCCCGATATTCACCCGGAAACCGCCCTCGCGGGATCCCGCGCGCCCGTCCCCGCGCACACGCGCATGAGCATGTCGACGGGCGACTTCTGCGTGCTGTACGGCGCGCGCGAACACGCGGGCGCCTTCGACGCCCTCGCGACCGTCTTCTTCATCGACACCGCGCCGAACCTCATTCGCTACGTCGACGCCGTCAGGAACTGCCTCAAGCCTGGGGGTGTGTGGATTAATCTCGGCCCGCTGCTGTGGCACCATGCGGCGCGTGGGCCGGGCGGGCTTGATGACGGCGGGGACGAAAGCGGGGGCGGAGGCGGAGGGAGTGGAGGAGACGCGGGGAGCGCAGGTGGGGATAGGGGCATCGGGGACCCCGGGTCTGTGGAGCTCACGCACGACGAGGTCGTTGCGCTTGTCGAGCACTTGGGGTTTGTAGTCGAGACTAATGACGTCGGCGGGATAGAGACGGGGTACATGTCCAACCCGGCGAGCATGCTGCTGAACACGTACAAGCCTGCGTTTTGGGTCGCTAGGCGGAAGTGAGGGGTGGGTTGGTTTGGTTGGGTGTTGTTTAGAAGTGGGCCTGGTGGTGGTGACGCTGGAGGAGGGTGATGTGCATGTGTTGGCAGGTACGTGGCCTGCTGTGTTGCAGAAAAGCGGACAATAGCAATGTTATCGTGAATACCTCCAGGCCTGTTTTCAATCCGGTGGGACTACAATGTCAAGTAACACACCAAATACCTCTACACCTCTTGATTAGTTAACAGCAGGCTGTAGCAAGTTGTGCACTGAGTACCTCTACACATCTTGGGCACAATCAATGGAGCTGGTTGCTTACTACCCACTGATTCTGCAACTTGAGAGCATAGGCACGGCAAAAACGTCGTCATAGGTGTACCACCATGCATTACTTCTCCCGCCGACTAAAGACTGCGCAAACGCTATGCTACGCTACGCTAAGCTACAAATACAAAACTCGCCGCACGCTGCTGCCCAGCAGGCTAGTACTCCTTTGCGAGCTTGCTGCGGGCGCGCAGCTGGTGGCCAAACTTGAACATGACGAAAGGAATTAAACTGAGGATGGTGCCGAAGATGGCGAGGATGAGGCCCGCGTACTGGCTGCCGACGTTGTGGAAGAAGGCGCTCGCGAACAGCGGCGTGACGGCGCCGAGCGTGTTGCGCATGAGGCCCTGCCCGGCAATGGCCGACGACGACTTCTCGCCGTAGCAGTCGGCCGTGTAGCTGTATGTGCTCTCGAAGACGAAGTAGATGCCGAAGGCGATGGGCGCCAGGCCGATGACGGGGCCGACCCACGACAGGTAGCCGTACTGCGTGAACGAGTAGATGAAGAGGCCGATGGGCAGCCAGACGGCGCCGAACATGGCGCCGTACAGGCGGTGCTCGGGGACCACGTTGACGTTGGGGTCGGCTTGGAGCTGGTTGTACTTGCGCATCTGCAGGTGGTGGGCGGCCCAGCCGAGGAAGGTGCCGATGGCGAGGGAGATGTAGGGCAGCCCGGAGACGCCCTCGTTCCAGCCGCGCTTCTCGGAGAAAGTGATGGGAATGACGGACAGGAAGAGGAAGACGACGGCCCAGCAAAAAGCAATCCACAGACCAAAGGCGAACACGACGGGCTCGGTGACCAGCATGCGGATGGCCTTGACCGAGGAGGCCTTCAGCATCGACTTGATGTCGGGGGTGTAGATGTCCTCCTCGGCAACGTAGCGGTCGTCGCCGGTAGCCTCGCGGATCTTCTTAGCACGCTTGTGCAGACACACGCCACCACGGGTTTCGGGGAAGAGGACGAAGATGGCGATCAGCAGGGGGACGTTGGCGAGACCCTGGATGCCTTCGATCCAGCGCCAGCCGAGGGACTGATTGATGAAGCCGGCGTAGATGGGCGCGGCGACAGTACCGAAGATGGCGATGAAACTGAACATGGCCATGGGCCGGCCACGCTGGTGGGGCTCATACATGTCGTCGAAGGTTCCACCGACAAGAATGGTGCCGACGCAGCCGAAGAGACCGAGAAGGAGACGCAGACCGATGATGGTGTTGATGTCCTGGGCGAGTGCGAGGCCGATGAAGAGGAGCGAGAAGCACAGGAAAGAGGAAGCGTAGACGATCTTGCGTCCGACCATCTCGCAAAAGGGCGCAAGCACCATGGGTGCGATGGCGCAGGCGATGTTGAAGGTGAACAGACCGAGCTGGCCCTTGATGACGGGTGCGTCGAACTCCTCACACATGCTGTTGATACCGGAGCTGTAGGCGGTGGTGGCGAGACCGATGAAGAGGGTCATGAGGTTCAGCATTGTAGTGATGCTGCGCTTGTACCATGGGTTCCAGTTGAAAGGGTTCTCCTTGTCGCCAGTGGCAAAGGTGAGGACAATGTACTCCTTGTCGTTGTGATTGACCATCTCGGTCAGGGTGAGAGGCATGTCGATGTCTATCTTCTTGATAGGACCGCAGTCGGCGTCGAGCTCTTCTGCTTCGGGGGTCATATTTTTGCCACCGACGATTCTCCCAATCTTGGGCTCGCCCTTCTCGTTGAAGACGGTTTCCGAGTTTGTGATTTCAGGACCCTCCGAGGACGAGTCCCCCTCAGGCTTGATGCTGTTTGCCCTCGACATGCCGGGCGTCGTAGGCGCAGTAGAGTAGGCACGGGGTGTGGTAGGCCTGCTGGTGGGCCTGCTGTTGGGCCTGCTGTACGAGGCTGCCCGCGAGTTGGCATACGAGTTCTGCCTCGAGGCGGCGAGAGAGCCTGGCCTCGAGGGAGGAGCAGAAAACGAAGGGCCATAGTACGACATGGTGAGTGGCAGGCAAAGTGAAAGCCGTCGAGGATCTGGGGCAAGAGTGAAGGTGAAGAGCGAGACGCCCGCGTTTTGTTGTCGCCCCAGCAGCTTGCACACTCGCTCCAGCGTCAGCACCCGCAAGTATTTTGCTAGCTCGTCTCGTCACCGGAGTGGACCTCAACGACTGCTGATGACCCACAATAAATCTAGCCGCGACGGCCCCGAGCAGTGATGAGGCGGGAGCAGCAGTGAGCACGGCGAGGCCAGCGAGACAAGGGTCGGCCACATGGTGGATGGTGCTGACCGGGGGGATTTCCCCTTGGAGTGCATGAGGACATGTGGGCGAGTTGGGCTCGCGGCGTGGAGTGCAGACGGTGAGTAGGCGTGAGGTGGCGGCTAGCGGTGGTTCTCGAGTTGAGGCTCTGCGGGATCTGTACAGGGGTGTGGTGCGAGCAGGGCAGGGATGCTGCAGGTCCGCTCGGGCGGCTTTTCAGAATGACGTCGCGGTCGGCAGCGTCGTTATGTTGGCCGAGATTTTCTGATAGCCTTTGTTCTAGCAGAGCTTCTCTAACGGTGCCATGGCTTGGCAGCGTGATGCAGTCGCGGCCAGCTTTTGGCCGCACGAGGTCGTGTCTATATTGTCCATGGTGTCTGTGGTTCGTTTGGAGCCGCTGCAAGGCAGGCCAGGGCGGCGGAGAGCCAACTGGGTTCCCACGCCCGCCCGCCCGTAGGCACCGACCTACCACCTATATCGCCAGGTGTCTATACGCCATGGCCGTATCGAGCCTGATGATAGCGTGTTGGACGCTCGAGCCTTACGCCGACATGGATCCGGGCGTGCCCGGGTGGGCCGGCAGGGGCCTCACGGATCAAAAGTCGGGCACAAAAGCAAGCCTACCGGGTTTTACGCATGCTGGAAACGGTGTGCACACGAAATGCGACCGGAATCTTGTGAATGCTGCAATGGAGAGCAGTGGGGCGACTGAGGCTCGACGTGCCATGTCGCGTCTAGACAACTGCGACCGTCTCACCTCGGAGACATGACATCATGCTGCAATCACTAGACTGTGTCAACAACCAGATTTTTTTCTAGAAACTAGAAACCTTCGATGGGGATGGGGTTTTAGGTCGCGTTTCGCAAGCCCGGCGCTCGGGGGTAATGTCGGAGGAGCAATGCGGTGCGTTGCTGCGACGTCACTGACAGCCGACCGACATGTCCAGTTCTCTCGCACACATGTTCACGATAGGTACTCGGCCCAGACAAGCATCTGCCTGATTGCTGACACCGGGACTGGTCTCTCAGTACAAGCAGGTAGCGTAACGCAGGCACAGCGACACGAGCCGGAAGCCGTTGAGCTCGGCGCAGTCGACGTCGACGATGGCGAGGGTCTGGGGCCGTCGTTAGCACACGTACATACACACAGCTGATGGTGGTTGCTTCGTGGAATTGAAAATGAGAATCCAATTACCCCTGAAGCCCGCGCCCGCACAGTGACAGGTGTTGATCGTGCTGATCGCCGTTGTCGTTGCCGCTGTCGGCTCTCGGTGGCCATTGCCCCGCATTGCGACCTTCCCCCACTCTGGACCATGCAATGATACAGACACCTTCCATCAACCCACCCCCAGTGAAACATCCACAACATGGCCCCCTCTGCTGTCCCCGCCGCCTCCGGACCTACCGCTGCCAACACCCACCAGCTCGTGCAGCGAGATAAAGACTTGACAGAAAAGACGCCCCTCCAGGCTATCTCTCAAGGCGTCTGCCTCCCCGGCATTCCCCTCTTCTCATCCCACGACAAGCAGCGCGCTTGGATCCTCTCCCACATGGCCGCCGCCTTCAGGATCTTCGCCAGAAAAGGGTATGCCGAGGGCATGTCAGGCCACATATCCGTGCGTGATCCAGAGTATCCGTCGTCGTTCTGGACCAATCCGTTGAGTGTTCATTTCGCCATGCTCAAGGCATCGGACATGGTGCTCGTCGACTACGATGGCAATGCCATTGGCGGAAACATGAGCAGGCCTGCCAATGCTGCTGGCTTCCTCATCCACTCAGCCGTCCACAAAGCGAGGCCCGACGTCAACGCTGCTTGCCATTGTCATGGCACTAACGGCAAAGCATGGAGCGCTTTTGCAAGGAGGCTGGATATGATCAACCAGGACGTTTGTTATTTCTACGGCGATGCACAGGCCGTCTACCCAGACTTCGGCGGTGTCGTTCTCAGCGAAGAAGAGGGAAAGCGCCTGGCTGCTGCACTGGGCCCCAAAGGTAAAGGCATGATTCTGCGAAATCACGGCTTGTTGGTAAGTACACTCCTGCTTCTGTCCTCACTATGCTCACCATACACAGACTGTTGGAGGCACGGTAGATGAGGCTGCCTATCTCTACACGCTCATGGAGCGCTCGTGCGAAATTCAGCTCATGGTAGAAGCTGCAGCTGCAAACGGCATTCCGAAAGTCTATGTCGACGACGAAGCAGCTGCCTTTACGTTCAAGATGGGCAGCGACCCTGAGTCCTTGTACTGCGAATTTCAACCCGACCTCGAGTACGAGCGTGAGTTGTGCGGTGGCGCCTTTGAGCATTAGACTCCCTCGCAGGACCACACGAATAGCATACCAATTGCTTTTGAATATCGGAATTGGTCGTGCAGTAATTGCCGTGCTACGTTCTGAAGATCGTGGTCCAAGATCAAGATCCAAGAGTTACCAAGGCGTCCAGATCGTCGAAACGGTCTTTGCACCTGCTAGATTGCGGATTACCTCCGTCTCTGCAGTGCAGCCCTATCTGGCCTAGATGCCCTGACTCGAGCTCGCAGCCCGCTCGACGAGCCAAGAACAAGGCTCGCATTGTTTTGTTTCACTAGCTCATCTTCGAGGCCGTGCAGCTACCCCGGAGCTCCACATACCCCGCTTAGCTCCCGTGGGGATCGCGCCGGGCATTTCCGGGGATTTTCGATCGAGTTTTCAAACCGTTTGCACGGATGCCGGCTGTGTCGCGGACGGAACACGAAAGAGGGCTAGCTGCCGCCGAGGCCCTGTTTACCGGCTCATCCTTTGACAACGTTACTTGAGCACATCGAGTTCCGTGTAGAGCGTCAAGGTCCCCAGTAGCGCCGACGGCCGAAATCAATATGCGAAGTCTGCAAGCAGATTGCGCAGCCTCAAGAGACAGGGTAGACGCTTGCGACTCGACGCCAAGACAAGCCATCGGTCTCACTTCGCACATGACAGCCCGTCCAGTTGCCAATTGCCAAGACCGCCCATTCGATCTAGATGATAACCAGTAAAGCCTTCTACCACAGCCTCAATATCTATGGCTTGGTTGACGACTCGACTTGCTCAAATACACGCTATTCGGCGTTTTCTGGGTGTATCTGACGACGCCGATAATCCTTGGCAGCCTAGTGGACATGTCAATGTCTGAGCTGCTGCCTTGGTATTGCACTGGGCAGTATAGTTGCGCGGCCTGGAGGAGGCTGAGCTCTTTCCATGTTATTTAAGAAGCTGATGTTTGGTCGCTCTAGAGAAGACTCAAAGTTCGAACCTACAGTGCCTGTTCAGCTGAAATACCACGCAGCCCATCATGATCTTCTCACTCTTCTTGTTCGTCAGTGCACTCGCACCCATCGCACTCGGGTGCCCAGATCATTCCAACAGCAGGAGATCTCACCTCCGCGGGCGTCAAGCAGCGCAGGAATCAAACACAACACAGCCTGAAGCAATCTGGGCCTACGAAGCCTCCTACAACTGGGGCAAACTGAGCCCCGAGTACCGCCTCTGCCAGACCGGAACCCAACAGTCCCCCATCGCCCTCTCCCTCGGCAACGGGCTCTCCCTCAACCACGTTCCCAAGTTCAACTACAACGGCACCTCGGCAGGCAATTTCTTCAACTGGAAGTACGGCCCAGCCATGACGCTCGCCCACGACGGCGACTGGACGAAGCACCCAAGCTTCACCTACGACAACGAAACCGTCTACCTCAAGGGCTGGCACATCCACGCACCAGCCGACCACTCCGTCGGCGGCGACCGCAGCAAAGCCGAGATGCACTTTGTGCACGTCGACGCCTCTGGTCACGAAGCCGCGGTGCTCGCCTTCCGCCTGGACCCGGGCAACTTCAACAACACCTTCTTCGACCAGCTGCCGGCCATGATTGGGTTCGACGACATGGGCGTCGAGGAGGCGATCGAGGTGGATCTCGGGCTCGCGCTCGAGTCGGTCCAGTTCTTCAGTGAGTTTTGGACGTATCGCGGCAGCTTGACCAGCCCGCCGTGCCATGAGGGGATTCGCTGGTTTGTGGCACGCCAGATCATGTTCACGGGTGTTGAGCAGATGCAGGCTATTCTCGGCGCGAGCACGTATTCGGCTAGGGCAGAGCAGGAGGTTTGGCAGCATCGGATTAATGAGTAGATGGTGTGGTGAATGGGGTGTTTGAATGTAATATGATACAATACTTTCTTATTCCGTCTTTGTCTAAACCTGACTTTTCTTGTACCTTCCGGTGTATACGAAAACGCCACCCAATACAAAAATAACCCTTCTATAAGTCGCATTCCCACCACTACCACCACCTCCTCTCCTCTCCATCCTCACCCTCAATACGCCTTAAACCAACACTCAAACTCCCTCTCCCTCCCTGCCCCCTTAACCGCAAAATCCTCCCCCCCAAACGCACACCCTGTAGTCGTATCATCCACAACACCGCCCTCGCAAACCCCGCTACAGTCCGACAAAAACGTCCACCCATCCACATACCCGGGCCTCGGCGCCATCGCGCCCTCCCTGGAAAACGTATACAACGACGGAAAACACTCCGCGCGACACTTGGCCCCGATTTTCTGGAACTCAAACCGCATCCACGTGTACGCCTCGACCGTGGGCCGCGACACAGTCAGCTGGATGGAGAGCGCGAGGGCGTGCGCAGGCAGGCGCGCGGGCGAGGAAGTGATGACGCCCGATAACGAGGCGACTTCGTGGTCGGTTGAGAGAAGGCCGGAGCCCGCGTCGTAGCCGTGCGGGTCGATCAGCGTCCATGTGATGCTTGCGCTTGCGAAGAGCATTTCTTGGTGCAGCCTAATGCGCCATGTTGCGTCGGGCGCAAGCGGCGGGTCCAGGTATGTGCCGGGGGCGTAGGGCATGCGCCACCAGCACCAGAAGGTGCGGCGTGTGTGTGAGGCGGAGACGCTTGGTGCGCTGCAGCCTATGTCTGCGGGCATGAGGAGGGCGGTGTTGGCGCATGTGGAGGCGCACGAGTTGGTTATGCGCCACCGGTTCGTGGTGGTTGATGTGCTGGGGTCTAGGGATAGCGAGAAGGAGGGCAGGCATTGGGTTTTGCAAAGCGCTGCTGGTCGCATTAGAGTGAATGTTGCGGTTGCGTGGTCGCTTTGGGGGTCGTCGATGCGTGTGTCGAGCCAGTAGGCCATCGCGTGTTGGGTAGGGCGGTTGTGCGAGGTTATTTCTGTACGCAGGTATTTGGGAGAATTGTGGAGCTGGCCCATGTGCGGGATGATGTCGTCCGAGGAGGAGAGAGAGGGTTGGTTTGGTGAGACTAGGGGCTCGGGTTTTACGAGTGAGATGGCTGCCATGGCGTTGTATGGGGATATGTCGCGCCCGGATATCGGTGATCCGTCATTGAGCAGTTGGTCTGCTTTGCCTGCACCAGCGTGGCATCCGTTGTGGTCGTAGAGATCCCACGTCAGTTGTGCCCCGTCTTTGTCGGAGTGCAGCTCCATCTGAGCCTGCCACTGGCTTGTCCGGGAGATGCGCCCTGGTGTGCATTGCGGCACAGAGCTGATAGGCGTGACCGAAGGAAGCGGAGTGGTGGTGGGGGATGGCGTAAGAGTTACTGTCACGGTGGTGGCAGGCAGAGACAGCACAGTGGTGAACATGTCAGCTGGCTGGCCATCTTCCACGTTTTTGGGCTTTTCCTTCGGGCAAGCTGACAGCCTGCACAGGCCCTTGCGGCATATCTCGGGAGAGCTCTTGGAGAAGGCGCACAAGGCTGTGAGACAGACTCTCGCACAGTATTCTGCATTCGAGCCATCGGGCTTGCACCACAGGCTGACGCAGTCATTGTAAGTTGACTTGCAGCAATTGCACCAGGGCCACATGCAGCTTGTGGGAGTTGCTGAAGAAGATGATGTTGTTTTGGACGGTGCAATGATTGTGGGCGGCTGTAGAGTGGTCTTGACGGGACCTTCGCTCAGTGTCGAAGGCGGCGCTTCCAAGGAAACAGAAGAGGTGGGCGATGGCTGCGGCTTTGGCTCGTTGTCGCCTTCGTCATCATCAATCAGTAGCGGTACTCGAGTGCAAGCCGGGGCAGACTCAGAGGGTCGTGCATTGTTGCCTTCATCGTCGTCAATGGATAGCGGTGCTCGGGTACATGCTGGAGCGGGTTTTTCGTCATGCGGATTGTCGCCTTCGTCGTCGTCGAGCGATAGAGGTGCGCGAGTGCAAGCCGGTGCTGTACTGCTCGTGAAGCTGCTTACCGTCGTTGTGGAAGTCCAGCCCATGATGCAGCATGCCGTCAGTGTGGCTTCGTAGAGTGGTAGGCAGGTGGAAGTAATCATCTCAGAGATGGTGAAGTTAATCGAGGCGATTGTTGTTGGCTTGATCTCAAATCCTTCCGTGCAGACCACAAAACGCTCTGTGACTGTCGTCTTTTGTGCTTCGTCGCATTTCTCCGGATCGGGCTTGTCCGTTGGACGCAAGCTGGTAGGCATAGGTCCAGGAGACGGTCCGCAGCCTCCGAGTCTTGTGCACTGAGGACCACCGCAAATTTGGGGCGGGCATGGCTTGCATCCTCCCTTGACATTGCAGTATCCGCCACAGCCTAGTGGGCCACAGTCGGATGGCGGAGGTGTCGTGGGCTCAGGCATTGGGGGTGACGGGGGCTTTAGTAGACACCCACCAAAGAGATGACATGCTCCATCGCAGCCGAAGATTCCACATCCAAGCCCAAGCATTGGCATGTCAAGATCGAGAGATGTATCTCCGCAGCCAGGGCCAAAGGGAAGACCCATCCACCCGCAGCCTGTTCACAATGTTAGCGTTTATAGAACGAGGGGCAAGATTAGCTTACCACATCCAAACAAGCTACAGTTGTCGTCAGAGTCGCTTTCGGAATCGCCGTTGTGGTGGTCCTCATTGTGGTGGTCCTCATTGTCTGTATCGTCTTCGTCGCACGTTTTGGGCACGCAGACGCAGATGGGGCGCTTGACAGCGATCAAACTCAGTAGTCTTTGCACAACGCATTCTTTGATGCAATCTTGGGGTACGCATTTGCTTGCTCCTCCTGTCGGAACCGGTGCGCTACCGATGGTAGATGTGGTTGGCTTTGCAACCCAAGAAGGAGGACCAGATGTGACGGATGGAGGCAGTGTTGAGATGGTGTTCGAAGGTGCGGACGACATGTCGGTTGTGCTCGTTATCGGAGGCGACGAAATCACACGAAAAGAAGTACCCAATGCGGTGGAAGGGGGCAATGTGGAGTCGGCCACTGAAGATAACGAGGAAGGCCAACGCGAAGAGGTGAGAGAAGCTCCATCTGACGGCAGGCTTGTGGTAGAAACCAGTGATGTCGAAGACCCGTCAGTTGTGTCTGTTGCTGAAGGGGACGGAAGACCAGGAGACGATGACAGTATAGAGGTGTCGGATGCCGAGAAGATTGACGTATCAGATTCTGAGAAGATCGGCGACGAGGGTGACCAGGAAGATGGCGATGGCAATGGCAACGGAACTGGGGACAGATTTGAGGAGCCCGCCAAAGATCCGTCTGTTGAGAGCGATAGAAAGGATGTTTGTGAAGCGTCGCCAGATATTGAGACGGATTCACTGCGTGAAGATGCAGGAGTTGAGGAGACGAACGATTCGATAGTCGAGCCACTGTTTTGAGCAGATGAACCAATCGAGATGGGAAATTGCGATTCCGAGTCACTGGGTACAGGTATGAGGATGGAAGTGAGCGGAGATGAACCAGAAGGCCAAGCGGAGGAAGGTGCCACCCAAGATTCTACCTCGGTGGTGGAGTCCCTCGAGACTGCGGAGGACTCAAGTGAGCCGAGAGAGTATGGTCTTGAATTGCTCGGCCCAGATGCCGTCATCGAGGCCAGAGTTGAGGATGAAATAGAAGTTACTCCCGTCTCTGACGGTCCCTGGTCAGTAGATCCAGTCCCCTTAGATGTTCGCGACACGAGATTGCTGGTCGGGTTTGATGCCGGAGGCGAGGGCGCAGGTAGTGAAGGCTTAACAGGGGGGGATTCGGATGACTCTTGCAGAGGCGAAGACAAGCGAGTAGGTCCAAAAACTGGTGTGTTCGATGGAGTCTTCCAAGGTTGAGGTGGAGGGACGACAAAGGTCCCAGAAGTTGGTATTGGTTGGATATTCGAAGATACGACAGCTGCTGGAGGCGAGCTGACTTGGGTGAAGCTTTTCGTACCAGGAGGTTCTGAAGACTGGGAGGTGGGGATTGCTGTGGACGAGATTGGGACTGGAGGCGCGAACGGGTCCTTTTTGCAAGCACCGTAACTGAGCGCCCACAGAGCTGTTCCACCGATGCAACGGTTATTGGCCAGTTGAGTCTTCAACTGGAGTGTCTCATCGTCATCGTATCCAATCCATTGATCGTCCCAAGAAATCTCTTTGACACCAGCACCACCAGAAATAACGACGGGCTTCAGATTGTTCGCCAAGATGCGACGCTCAATCTCACACCGAGAGAGAATCCCAGGCAGCAAAGTGCATTCACCCGGTTGAGAAGCACCTTTGAACGGACAGCCGTAGTGCATGCAAGACTTGTCCGCAACGGTGAACCCGCGACCGTAGTTGGCGATACCGAGATTGATCTTGCTGGGTGTGATGTTACTGGACCACAGAAACTGCAATGATTTATCGATTTCTTTGAGGTCTGTGTGAGGCCGAATCTTGTTACCGAATGCTGGGACTTCAGCATCCCAAGGGCCGTGGAGATCGTAGGTTAAAACGTTGAACCAGTCGACATGAGCCTCGATAGCCTTCGGGTTCATGTACTTCAAGTACTCGTACTGAGCAGGAAGGGCGATCGATATCCCGTAGCTCTTGTCCAGGCCTTGTCGAAGCTCAGCCATGAGGGCAATCAAATTCTGTGCGTCACCGGAGGGATTACCGCCACGGCTCTCGGCGCCTGGCCATTGCCAGTGGATGTCGACACCACGGAACTGCCATTTGGTGAGAAACTGCCCAAGCGACTCAATGAACTTGTGCCGGTTCTCTTTGGTGCTGGCCATCTGGGACCATGTCCTCCGAGTGGGTCCCGGGTTGCTGAACTCCCAACCGCCAACGCCAAGGTATTTGGGGATGCCGTCTGGTCGTGTCACGAAGTCGAGATACACAGTCTCCTCATCGGGGTACATCTCGCGGATCCTGTACGTCAGAGGATCGATGGTGGCGAAGGCAAGGACGAGGTGCGTGAAGCCTGTGGTATCGAGATCTTGTGGCAGCTTCTTATCGCAAGGTGCGCGGCGAGAGTTCCTACATGTGTCAGTTACTAATATAAATCAGATATCACTGCGAACTTACCATGCCTCGTGATACCCAACTCGACGTGACGCAGTACCGCTGTCATTGCCGCAAGTGGGTGGTGCGGTATTGCCGCAGTTACCAAACTCGCTTTGGCAAGGCGTGGTCAGACCAGTGCCTGTGTGGTCACGACAGAAGGTATCCGAAGTTCCGCAAACACCAAAGTGCGAGCAGCAGGCACCGAGGGGGCAAATCTTTTCACGGTCCTCACTGTGCTCGCCGCAAGGCGCTGTCGCATGACAGTTGGATACACAAGAGCGGCTGCAGTGCTCGGGCCTGTATCCGCATTGTCCTGAAATTTATGAGTGGGAGTCGAAGAGTATTGGTGGCAAGTAAGATTTACCTTTGGTGTTGCAGCAGCTACCATCCAGGCAGGGCTCTGCTGCACTGCACTGGTGGTACCCAATAGTTGCCAACCCGACTTTAAAGATCTCGTCGGTCTGTGCCTGGATATATTGTTCTTCAATTTCCATCATCGGCTGGATGGCATCGAGCATGTGGCGCGGAGAGCCAACATACGTGATGTTGGATCCGGTGCGATGGATGTCAGACGCGTAGGCGCAGAACGCGAACAGCGCCAGCAAGAATGGAAAAATATATGATAGTCGCATCGCGTAAAGCGCTTCGACTGATAGAAGAAACATAAAGATTGGTTGGAAATGATTGCAGTGTATGAAAGCGAAAGGCTAAGTGAGTGGTAGAGAGTGGGTAGGTTGAAGAGGTGGTAGGCGGTTGTATAGATAGAGGCCCACTTATCGAGCAGAAGTGAAAGAGCTTTAGCTTCGTTACGACGATTTGTAACACACTGTTGACTACGTTATGTCAATCTAATCTCCTAGAGTATACGGCCAAGTTGCTTTCACTCAAGAGCGAGAAGCCCGCATGGTACGTACCTCAATCCGACTGATGTCCTCTTGTACTCCATGTTTTATGCTTTCGTTATATACTGACCTCCACAACGCCAGTCTGCATGACATGTAAACCGGAGCCGTTTATAGTATTCTTCGGTCATCTCGTAGAGAAGATCTATCGGGACCCAGATGCCTCACCTGCTCTACACTGATCCCTTGTGCTATGTAAGGAGAAATCCCTGAAATGACTTGTATTAGGAGCTGAAGCTCACTATAACCGAGAAACGGAAGCTGGAAAGACATGTCGACAGACAAAAGGACGAGAGACGCGAATCAAGATGACGCTGGACTGAGAAATTGACTCAGAGTGCGAAAATAGATGTGC
>WODD01000046.1:11981-88385 GCA_019775935.1 Neoascochyta sp. HWLR27 | reverse complement strand
ACCCCGACGCCCAAGGGAAAGGCTACCCCGACGCCCAAGGGAAAGGCTACCCCGACGCCCAAGGGAAAGGCTACCCCGACGCCCAAGGGAAAGCCAACCCCAACTCCAACACCCGCCGGCGACGCCTGCGAATTCACGCCCGGTGGAAAGAAAGGCAAGCCTGGCAAGGGCGGCAAGATCGGGGCCAGAGCCGACTGTGGTGCTGGTCCCTGGCCGCCGTCCAAAGCACGACATAGCGAATGCGATTACCTCGAGCACAACGACACGCTTTTTTACACTGAGCTCGTCACCACCTACCAGACATGCCCAGTCGGCAAGAGCAAGCGCAACTTTGTAGAGGTTGCATTTGGCGCGCCGCGGGCCGAGCGCAGTGTCGCCAGCCCTGTATCCTCCGCGCCCCTGGAACGACGAGGCGGGCGCGCAGCTGACCAGCGAACGTGGGACGAATGGAAACAAAGTAAGTCAACGCGCCCATTTCTACAAGCCACCACTGACATTTCCCGCGCGCAGTCCTCGACCAGATCGACAGCGAGCTGGGCAAGATCGCTGTGAAGAACGGCGCGCCCAACACCAAAATCACCATCATCTGGGCCGGCGGCATGACCGGCATCCGGTACAAGTCGCGCGGCGCCAACAGCAAAACCGCCGACATTGACTTCCTGTACCACACCAAGACAAGCGCAAACGAACGCACCTGGTTCTTCGAAGCCGTCAAAATCGCCGCCGCGAACCCCGCCAACGGGCCCGCCATGGTGCCGCCGCCCATCACAAACTCGATGGAGCAGAACTCGCGCGCCCCGATCCCCCAGGGCCGCATCAACGAGTGGTCCAAGCAGAGCGACAGCGAGGCCGCGGCGTACGCGGGTAAGCACTTTGAGGCCAAGGACGGGTACATGCTGTTCCAGCTGTACGGCAAGATGGCGCGCATGTACAGCAAGCGACACGACCTCTCCTCGCAGCAAATCGCGCAGAAGAAAATGTACAACCAGCACCGCAAGCAGGACGAGCAGGACGCGCAGGTCTTCTTCAAGCTGTGGACGGACAAGCACGGCGCGCTGGACATTGACGACCTCGTGACCGTTGGCCGCAAGGACTTTTACGACAAGACGCGCGAGGAGATGGAGGCGCTTGTGTCGAATACGATTGAGATTGTTACCAAGAAGAAGATGGATAAGGTTAGTCCTAAGATCAAGGCTCTCGCGGAGAAAGAGGCCGAGAAGTGCAGGCAGCATGCGCTTGATAACCCGAGGGAGCCGAAGCCGAAGAAGGGGCCACAGCCGGGGAGCGATAAGGGCAGGAAGAAGGGCGGGCCTGCGGCGGCGTAGGAGGTTGTTTGCGTGGCGCTTTGAGGTTATAGAGGGTTGTATTGGACTCGGTAGGCGTAGATAGATGGCGTTAGCTTTATGAATTTGTGCTTGTACTCTCCATCCCTCCACATCGCACCACCTACCCACGCATTGCCACCAAAAAGCCACCCACCCACCTCCCCGTCCCTCCAAGACGCCACGGCAAAGAGAGAGAGAGATGAGACGGAAGACTGGGACGGGAAACAGGTGGAAGTTGGGGCTGTTGAGACTCTGCCTAGTGTGAACGTGGGGAGAAACTAGCTAGTGTAGATGTGGAGAGAAAGTGGCGAGGGCTGGGATTTCCTAGCAAAGTAGGGTGGGCAGCTCGGTGGTGGTTTGGGTTATGTGGGGACGGATGGGTATGTGAGCGCGGGGGCGGGGGCGGGGGGTGTGGTGTGGTAGAGAGGTGTGGTGGGACGGGCGCAGTGCAGATGGAAGGTGAGGACGAGGTAGGATGTGTATGTATGTGTATGTGTGTGGAAGTATGAGAAAGTGATATATTGCAACGCGCGGTATCTCAAACACTACCAACAAGTGGATGGCTAGACAAGATGAATCTTCTTTTCGTCCTCTTCGGGCCCCATCCCATCACCAGCTTTTGTCCCTAGATACCAAAGGGAAGAGAAAGAAATTTTGAAAACACCAACAACCACCTCACAACTCAAACACCAGCACTCTCCACCCTCGCTGCATCCTCACTGCTGACGGCCTTCTCCAGCTTGTCGACGACAGTCCCGTTTTGCTGCTCCTTGGGCTCCTCGCGATGCGGACTCCACTGCGGCGCGCCGACGGCCTTGGGACGGAAGGGGATGGGCGTGGTGGGGCGGCTGGACAGGAACGAGGAGGCGGCCGAGAGCAGCGCAATCAGCGACGCCTGCACGACGTCGTGGTGGATGCCGACGCCCCACACCTTGGAGGTGCCGCCGGCGACGATGCAGCCAATGTAGGTTGCGGCGCGCGCGTCCTTGTTGGTGCCGATCGTGTGCTCGTTGTAGTCGACGACGTCGAGTTCGATGCCCAGCGCGCGGAGGGCATCGGCGAGCGACGAGATGGCGCCGTTGCCGGAGCCCTGCAGGCGGTGCTCTGCGCCGTCGATCTCGATGACGCCGCTGAAGATACGGCGCAGGTTGCTGCTCTTCTGCGTCTTGCCGTCCTGCGGGGGCAGCGGCGTGGTGGAGCGGTCCGTGGTGATTTCGTAGTCGATGAGACTGAAGCGCGGATTGTGGTGGATGTGGTATGCTTCTTCGAAGAGCTTTGTGATTTCCGAGGGGAGGAGCTCGCGGCCCAGGCGGTCCGTCTCGCGCTGGACGACCTTGGAGAAGGCGATTTGCAGGCCTCGGGGCAGGTCGAGCTCAAGCTGGCGCTGGATGATCCAGGCGACGCCGCCCTTGCCGCTCTGGCTGTTGACGCGGATAATGGCCTCGTACGTGCGGCCAATGTCCTGCGGGTCCAGCGGCAGGTACGGAATCTGCCAGTACGACTCGTTGGTGGCGCCCTCCTGCTTGCGCTTCTGGAAGCCCTTCTTGATGGCGTCCTGGTGGGATCCGCTGAAGGCGCAGACGACGAGCTGCCCGCCGTACGGAGCACGCGGGTGGATCGGGATCTTGTTGCATGTCTCGACCATGTCGATGACAGACTTGAGGTCCGAGAAGTCGATGCCGGGGTGCACGCCCTGCGTGTACAGGTTGAGGCCGAGCGTGACGAGGTCGACGTTGCCGGTGCGCTCGCCGTTGCCGAAGAGGGTGCCCTCGACACGGTCGGCGCCCGCCATCTGGGCCAGCTCGGCGGCCGCGACAGCACAGCCGCGGTCGTTGTGGGGGTGGAGCGAGACGCAGACCGTGTCGCGGTTGGTGATGCCGCGACAGAAGAACTCGATCTGGTCCGCGTAGACGTTGGGGGTGGCGACCTCGACAGTGGCGGGCAGGTTGAAGATGATGGGGTCCTCGACGGTGGGCTCCCAGGCGGCCTTGACGGCCTCGCAGACCTGCAGGGCAAACTCTGGCTTGGAGTCGGAGAAGCACTCGGGGGAGAATTCGTAGTGCCACTTTGTGCCGGCCTGGGTGGGGTCGTCCTTTGTGATGGAGCGGGCGTACTTTGTGCACTCGACGGCGAGGGCGATGGTGTCTTCGTCCTTCATGTTGAAGACAATCTGCTGGAAGCAGGGACTGGTGGCGAGGTAGAGGTGGAGGATTGCGTTTTTGGCGCCCTTGAGCGAGTCGACGGTGCGGCGGATGAGCTCCTTGCGGCAGGGAGAGAGGACCTGCAGGAAGACGTCGTCGGGGACTATCCCGGGCGTCTGGACGAGGCGCTGTGTGAAGTCGAAGTCTGTCTGCGAGGCCGAGGGGAACGAGACTTCGATTTCCTTGTAGCCGAGCTGGACGAGCATCTGGAAGTAGCGCCATTTCTGCTCGCCATCCTGCGTGGGGAGTTAGCATTGGGGATGCAATGGCGGGGGTGGAGTGGTGTATAGTACCATGGGGTCGACGAGGCTCTGGTTCCCGTCGCGGAGGTCAGTCGACAGCCAGCGCGGGGGGCGCTCAATTGTCTTGTTTGGCCACGTGCGGTCGGGCAGGTTGATGGGCTTGAAGGCCTTGTATTTCTTCCATGGCTCCTGGAGCATTGGCATCTTGTGGTGTTGTAGTGTGGTGTTGTGGTGCGAGTGAGCTCGGCTTGCGTCGGCGTGACAGTCGCGGGCGGGCGAGGGCGAGTGGGGTGGAATGGAGAGGGAGATGGAGCTGGCGGCGGGTGTTGGCGAGAGCAAGCGGGTTAGGGTGACGTAGGTGGAGAGAGGGTGAGTCGACAAACAAGCAATTGAAGCTGGAGAGTGCAATTGCGCAGTTATAAAGAGGGCACAGAGCAGCAGATGAGTTACGAGTCACACGGTATGAATCAGACTCTTTCGTCGGGCGTAAGAAAAAAAGCAGCGCCGCTGGAAAGCTTAACCCGCCCGTGACATGACGAGTGCGGGGCCCAAAATACGCCGCCCAGCCAACGCGGGGCTCCGACACCGGAGCCAGACAATGACAACGACAACCACACCACCACACAGCCAACCATCGACTGGCCATTACATCACCCCGAGCAATATATTCAGCCAGCCACCATGTACTCCATGTACTCGAGTCGTCAGCGTGCAGTCAACCGCCAGCCCGCGCCCCTCGATCCAGGCATACGTAGCGAGCGCAATTCAGCGGCACTCGAACGGTAACTGATCTATACGTATTGCTGCATAGAGGCGTCCCACAGCCTGTATGCTACCTTTTTGGCCACTAACTCCCCACCGCAATGACGAAATGGTATATCTCTAGAAAACAGGAACTCGCAGTCCGCAGCAGTTGGCCTCGTTCCCTCTGATCTCGACCCCGCGCCCGAAATACAGCATGCCAAACTCATGCGCAAACGCCCGGTCCGCCTCGCTCCATGTATCCAGCCCCATCCGGCTCAGATCATCGCGGTCAACGTACAGCGCTCTCGCCTCACCCTCCTCCCCGTCCTCATCTCCGTCTGCCTCGTCGTCGTCGTCGTGCCCCGACTCGTCCTCGCCCTCGCCCTCCATCATCTCCGCCAGCGTCTGCACAAGCATGCTCGACTGCCGGTGGAAGTACTTGACCACGGCCGTCTGCAGCCCCGTCACTGACTCGCGCTCGCGCTCCTCGGCCAGCTCCCCAACCAGCGCCCGGTCCACGTCCTGCTCGGCCGTGCTGTACGCGCTGCGCTCGCCCGCGCTCGCCCACCACATGAACCCCAGGTACGCCAGCCGCGACCACGTCATGGGCTCCACCACGCTGTCGTCGTACGTCGCAGCAAACGCGTCGTCTGCCCGCTGCGCCTCAATCTCGCTGCGCGACACCAGCGGGAGGAGCGCCGCCGTCGACGAGTCAGGCGACAAGGCCGAGTCGTCGGCGGCGGTTCCATTGTCGGCGTACTTTTCCGTGTTCCGGTATGCCCACAGCTGGCGGTGCAGCAGCTTGTACCGCGCAACGTCGCGCTGGCTCGCCTTGACGTCGTCGCCGGCGCTGGTGCGGATGCGCGGCCAGCGGTGTTGTGTGTTGTGCGCCATGTCGGCCTCGGAAGGCAGTTCGACCATGATGTCGTAGAGCTTGTTCTTTGTCGCGAGGATCTCGTCGGTCGTACACGCGGCCCAGCCGCCATCGTGCAGGGTTTCCAGATGGGCGATGTCGTGGACGCCGACGCAGAAGAGGGTAGGCAGGCGCAGCATCGAGTCGGCGGAGGGGACGAGGCGCTCGGCATCGCGCGGGGATATACTTGAGAGCACCGAGAGGTTGTAGACTGCGCTTGTTAGCTCATGTAGTCTGTGTAGAGTAGGAGCCTGTAGGATGCCCAGTAAATGAACGCAACGCACCAAATTCGCACGCTGTGCGGACAGGCGCACTGCCGACAAAGAGGATGCGCTTCCGCAGCAGCGCAGCCTGCTGGAGCCGAAACACCAACGGGCCAAAAGTGTCCATGTACCGCACGATAGCCAGCGCCGGGTGATTCCCCGGCAGCCGCTCATCACGCCCTCTCTCCGCATCCCCCTCGACCTCCCCATCCCCATCACTCTCCCCCTCGCCCTCTCCCCTCGCCCTCCCCTTCACTTCCTCCCAAAACCGCCCCAGCACCTCCTCTTCCTCATCCCCGCCCACCAGCGCCATCGCGATCCCCGCAAGCCGCTCAGCATGCAACCACGCCCTGCCCAACCTCCCACCGCCCTCCCTCTTCACCAACACACCAACAGCAACAAACGCGGCCCCGCGCTCCTCCACACTCCCCTCCCCCCTCGCAAACGCGCTGAGCCCCGCGTACCCCGCGTGTGTAAAATATATAAGGTCGTCCGCAACGGCATGGAGCCCCGACGGAAGCGACTTGAACTCGACGCCGTCGAGCGGCGCGCCGCGACTGCGTTGCCATGCTGTCGTGTACCTGGGAACCGCGTAATTAGCTGTCTGTTTTGCGCGCTCCGGCTGGGCCCGGAGGGAGAGGTGAGCAGGGGGCGAGCGACGCCGCTACGTACCCGACTCGCTTGTCGAACTTGACGAGGAACAATGCCTCGATGGGCGGCGGCGGGGCGCGGATGGGTTGCGGAGCTGCGAGGGAGCCGGTGCTGGCCCATGGCGACGTTGACATGCTTGCGCGGATGTGGGTGTGGGTGTGGGTGTGGGTGTGTAGGTGGGTGTGCTGCGCCTGGGTGATGGTGCGAGGCCGAGGGCCGTCGGATGCGGCCAATCAGGGGGCGCTGGGGTGTCTTGGGGTTTGGGCTTCGGCTTGCGCTTGGGGTGCAAGATAATGGCGTGAGGTTAATTGGGGAGGAATAGGTATGAGGGACGGGGAGAAGGTGCGCGTGTAGCTGGGGCGATGGGGGGAGATGTCGTTTAGTGAGGTGACTAGGGCGCGTGGAGAGAACGGTTGGCATGAAACTCATGCGTGAGATGATTGACACAGCAATGCCGTCGACCTGGCACCGCCAATTGCCAAAGCTTCATACAGCCGTCCGTCACGCGAGTAATTTCTTAGCAGACTGAGACTGGTTTCCGACTCTGCCATTTTGGCCGTGAAAGAACAACAAGGTAACAGTAAAAGTACTTTGATTCAACCAGGGTATATCCCCATCACAACACACATACAACACGCTCACTGCAACATGCCCTCGAGGTCCTCGCCCAGGATGCCCTCGACGGCCGAAATCCACCTCTGTGTCTCGCGCTCCACCATCTCGTCGTCGTCCTCGCGCAGCTCGCTGATAAACGGCAGCATCTCGGGCAAAAGCCCCAGCCACTCCTCGCCCAGCCGCTTGCTGAGGCTCTGCTCGCACAGCACCGTCGCCAGACGCGTGTGCGCGTCCTCCGATCGCATGTACTTGAGCAGCACCCCGTTCATCTCGCGGTGGTTGTCCATGGATGACGACGACGCGGCCGCCAGTTCGGTGATGGCTGGGATCACGTCCGCGCTGATTGCCTCGGGCGCAGTCATGGTGAGGAGTGCGAGCAGCGGCTTCATGATTGCGCCGTAGTGCGAAGGCGCTTGCCAGAAGCCTGACCATGTTAGTTTCTGCATTGGATGCCGGCTTGCCCATGTACATACCATCCTGATCGTGCTCGAACGTCTTCTGCAGCGCACTCAGCACCGCACTGCGCAACTCGGACTCGGCATCGTCCTTGACCAGATACTCAAGCAACTTAGCGGCATGCTCGATGATGTAGCTCGAGTAGGTTGTGACGATCGACTGTAAAACGTTAGCCATACAACTCCACTCTTCTTGACTCTATCAAAACTTACCTTGAACTTGTCGAAGAACGCTGCGAGGAACTTGTAGAACGTAATAGCACCTGCCGGCGATGCGCCAGACGGGCCCTCTTGTTCGACGAGCTGCGCGAAGAAAGGTCGGAACGTCGCATCATTCAGCTTCAGCACCATGGCAACCACAGACTCAATGAGCGTGTTCTCCAGCTGCTCAACCTCTTCGGCGTCAAACTCTTCCTCCTTCTGCGAAGCAATCACCGCCCTCAGGTTGAAGCTCTGGAGGAGCAGGCTGAACAGCGGCGAGCTGGCCTTGATGAGCTTGGCCTTGGTCTGCACGTCGACAGTCGAGCGGAGAAGCTCGAGCTGCTCAAGCGTCGCCTCAAAGCCTTGCGAGACAGCGTGCGACCACGTCGACTTAATGGCAGCGAACACTTCCTGCGCCTCGAGATGCTCAGATGCGCTCTGGTAGAATGCCCGGCGGCTCTCGTCGCAAGCCTCGTCGAGTCCACCTGCGGCAGAGCGGTGCGCCAGTCTCAGTGCCTTGTCAAGGTAGTCGCGCGAGAACATGTAGCCCAAACGCTCGACAATGTTCGACAGCAGAGTGAAGACGGCATTGTGAAGGCCAGTCTTCTCCTCCTCAATCGACGACGCGAGGTACTCGAATGCAGTCGGCAGTACCGTCGGCAACAGTGAGATGGCTTCGTCCTCGAGCACATCGACGACGGATGTGAGGCAAAGCAACGATAGAATGCGGATCCTGTCATCGCTGCTCGACAGCGACTGCGCGCCTGCGATCGTCTGGGCGACGGACGATACAGCAGACACGTTCTTCTTGCCAAATCGCTCCACGATACGGTCAATGCAGCTGACCGAGATGATCTTGGCATCAAGCGCCTGCGATTGCTGCAGCACCTTCTCCACGCTCGGGAGGAATGACAACAGGGCCGACACAGACGAGCGGTCGTTCTGCACAACACTTCCTGCGCGCACCTCCACAGACTTGATGGCAGCAACCTGCACTTGTTGGTCCGACTTGGCGAGGAGCAGCTCGGCCGACTTGACAAGCTCGTTGGTGGGAAGCAGGTCCAAGCATCGAGCAAGCACGCGGCTGCAAGACTCGTACAGCTTGGGTGATTGCGCCAGTTTCTTGGAAAGCTGGATGGTCGTCTCGACAATGTCCGCGAAAACGTCGCGAGGCTTCGTTGTCTCGAGCTTGCGTCGGAAGGCCTTGGTCACGTGTGTTCGCAGCCTTTCGTCGGCTGCGAGGTCAGCAAGCGAAGTCAGGAGGTTGTTGAGGGCTGCTTCCACCTGCGCGGGCTGCTTCTCATTCAAACCGAAGAGCGTGTCTGAGACCTTGCGCTTCGGTCCGGCAGCGTCAGCAGCGAGGTCGAGGTAGCCCTTGATAGCGTCCAGAGTGTGCACAGGGTCGAAGACGAGAAGGAGGTCAGTCGAAAACCTGCGCGCAGTCTTGTTGTTGTGGTAGCGGTCGGCAAGCAAGGCGATGATGGCAGAGAGCGAGTCCTCGGGTCCAAGCGTGCGTGCCAGCTCCGAGAAGAGCTTCAGCCGCCTGTGCAGCGGGATGTGCTCGAACGCAGCAGTAAAACTCAGCAGCAAGTCAGAGACTCCGGTAAGGAAGTTCTTGTGCTTGGCGCGGAGGGATGCCGCCAGCTGAGGCACCACGCGCGAGATTGTCTTATCGACAACCTGGGCGGAGTAGTCGTCCTGCTGGCGGAGCAGGGTTGATCCGATGAATGTGAAAATGGGCATGAGATTGTGCAGGATGAGGTCGGGGACCCAAGTCGCCAGGCTAGAGATCAACAACAGTGCGCTGTTCTGTACCTGCGGGCTGGTGGAGTGGCGGATAGCATCAATGAGGAGGTCAGCTCGTACAGCTGACTGGTATTCAGCTGCCTCGGGGTGCTCCTAGACGATGTTAGCTTTAGCTTTAATGATTGATACAGTGAGGATGTCATTACCTTCAACGTGTTCACGATGGGTGTCAGAGCACCCAGAATCATGCTCTGCAGGTACACCAGCTCCGATCCGGACTGTTGCTTGAGAGGCTGCAGCTCGCCGAACACACTGAAGAGGTTCCTGAACAGGGCTGGGTGTTGACCGGGGTTTGACCCTTCAATCAATTCCAGCACGAGAGTGAGCCTGCGAAGAAGTCTCTGCAGATCGTCCGTTGAAGAAACCTCCACTCTAGCCAACTCGTTCCTGCTGGTCCTTCTCCTCTTCTTGGTGGGAGGACCTTCAGGCATCTGTACTGCCGAAGGAACGCTTTCGAGGAAACTGACAAGGGTAGCGGAGTCGAGCTTGACCTCGCGAAGAGTCTCCAATGCGCGCTCCTTGCGGAGCTGGTCAATTGCAGCAGCGCTCTCCTTCAGCGACAGCTCCAGCATGCAGTGAGCGAGCGAGAGCCTCGAATCAGACTTTATAGAAGGCCAGAAAGCATTGACTTGGTCAAAAGCGGCGTTGGCAAGAACAGTTCGCTCGTTGTTGAGCCCGCCAGAAATGATCTCCTCCAACAACTGAGCGCTCTTCAACTCCTTACCCATGAGCCCGTTGAGGTGTCCACGTTCGGCCTCATCGGTGCCGAGCTGCTCTTCAGCGCACTGGGTGGCGACGTCCGATGCAGAAATCGAGCACCACTGCTTGATGAGAGGAAGCAGGGCATCGCTTCGGACTGCGGCGGAGGTCTTGCCGAGGAAGTTCAGGCTGGGGATCAGGCAAATGCGGACTCTCAAGAGGGGAGTGTTCGCGATGTGGTTGCCCAAGAATGCGAGGATGGAAGTTCGCACCTGCGCCTTGATACCGCTCTTTGGCTGGTTTGGCGACTGGGTGCCCTCCAGCACGTCTCTCAGAGCTGGGATGATGAACTTGTGATCCATGACGCACTCCTCGAGGATTGGTGCCAGTATCGAGGAGAGGAGTGTGGAGACCTCGTCGGGCTTCAACTCTGAAATCTTCTTGGATTTGCCGTACATCTCAGAGCCCCATGTCTTGTTTGCGGTCTTGGTGGCGTTCTTCTCGGAGAGTGCGAGGATGCAGCGAGCTGCGGAGCGACGAACAACGGGAGAGATGTCGGTCAGAGCGTAGAGCAGATATGGGATCACATGCTGAACCACAAATGCGGCATCAAGCTGCTTGATGGTCGTAGTAGTGGCATGGAGAGCATTGACTCGGGCAGAAACAGAGCGAGAACTAGACCAGGTACGAGCCAAGAAGGTCAGGTAGACTGTCTGCTGGAAAGCACCCTTCCGGGCAAGGCTTGCCGATGCCAGGAAACGGTTGACCTGGCTCTTCGAGTTCGCCGCGGCCACCTGTTCGAACGCGCTGAGAACGTCTGCAAACTGGTCTGATCCGGCGGAGTCCAGGAAACTGGTAGCCTTGAATGTAGGGACTTGGATAGCGACTGCGCTCGCGTTGGTCTCGTCGTCTGCATCCATCATCTCCTCGTCCTCTGACTCAAAGCCGTTGACTTGTGCAGCTTCCAGAGATTGACTGATAGTGACTCCCAGGGACGCCAGATCGATATCGTTCTGTTGAGCAACAGCCTGTAGCGTCTTTGCGAGCAAAGGTGCTTCAGCCAGGTTCCCTGTGAGTTCGAGCAATTGGCCATGCTCCTCCGATCCTTGGGCACTGTCGCGAATTGTCCTGACAAGCGCCGAGAAGATGATTGTGAGGTCTGACTCTGCGAGGAAAGATGACCCGACAAGCTCCTTGAGAGTATCGCGCTTTTCGTCTGTGATGCTGGCACCGCTCAGAGCGCCAAGAGCACATCCCAGCGCAAGGCGTTCAACGTGGCACTCCTTCGAGATGGTGGCCAGCATGCGCGAAACTTGTGGGATCTTCAGGAGTTTCTTGCTGACGGAGTCTGGGATGCGCGCGTGCGCACGCTGTTCCGCAATAGCAGCCAGGGTCATCAGACACTGGTTGAGAGTGTCGTTATCGTAGGCCATAACGACAGCCTTCATCATCTCATCCAGAACCTTGTCTCCGAGGGGTGTCTCACTGACAAGGGCAATGACAATCATGTAGCAGGCAACGACAGTCTCGGGTCCATTGGACACTCGCATAGCGCTATTGAGCACTGGCAAAACCCTGAGCAAAAGCTCTTCCGCCTTTTGCGCCTGCATGTCTTTCCTTCCTGTTGTTCCGTTGTTCAGGATACCGTGGATGGCCTGGTAGGTGATGCTGGCCCAGAACGAAAGCATGTAAGGCGCCTGGTGGCTGGCTTGGAGCACCTTAATCGTATAAGATTGCAGCGCGTTGAAAAATGCGGGTGTATTGATCGCGGTGTAAACGATGGTCTGGCGGGGTGGGTTGGAGGTCGCCTGGATGTACGGGAAGAGGAATCGCAGCGCATGCGGTGGCTGGGCGGGGAGGATCGAGAGCAGGGAGACAAAATGGGGTGTCTGGTGATAGGGGAGGTATGTGAGGACGAGGGTTTCGGTGTTGTACTCGTGTACTCTGTTGGATGTCAGTGGCTACTCATTTGGCGCGGACAGTCTGCTAAGATCCAGCTGCTGGCTTGCGATTTCTGTAACGTAAAGAAAAACGCACCTGAATCTTCTAACGAGCCACTCGAGCGCCTTCTGCGCAGGCTTCAGCAGCAGCCTTGGCCCGGCCAATGTGATGAAAGAGTCCAACGCCGCGTTGAGCTTCTCCGTCTCCTTCTCGGTCATCTGCAGACGGTCCTCGACCTTGCTCTGCTCGCTGAACAGAGTCCCATATGCTGTGAAGCGGGGGTCCAGCGCACACAACTCCCGGTAGCCGTCATAGCAGATGAGGTAAAGGTTTTCAAACGACTGCGACGATGCGACTTTGGGCTCGAAGAGCAGCGACTTGCCATGCGCCGACTTTTGCGCGCGCAGATCAAGCTGGTGGGTGCTCGTGGCGGCAATGGCCTGGAGCTGTTTCTGGAGGGCGGTCGCCATGGCGCAAGATTTCTAGGATAATAGAGAGGTTCAGGTGCGAGTATCCGAGGTCCCAGAAGCCATTGGACGCCGAAAGCTGGCGTGTAGAGAGTCGAGGCGGGATGGTGGACGACCGGCTGTAGACGTGATGGCTTCCAAAATAAATTTCGTTTCTCCATGTCTTTGACGCTAACGCGCCACTGGTCGGCCGGGCCCCACTTGGCTCCACCGCAGCTGCGGACTCCCGAACGCTCATCGACAGACACCACTCGAGGCAAACATGCTCTCTGCTGCTTGACCTAGCGCATCATGACGCCAGGCTCGAGCATTCCAAAGTTCACCAGCTTCCGGCCGAAGCCCAAGCCAAGCGCAGAACCACCAAAGGACGAAGCTCACAAGTCTGGAAAATCACCGAAAGAGGAGGCACGTAGGGAACGAAGGACCTCTCCGCCACGCCCCAAGCGTTCTCGAGAACTCGACCTCAACCCATCCAGGTCTCTCAATGACGAGAAACCACCAAAAAAGAAGTCACGCAGCGACAGGAGAAGCTCGCCACCGCACGTCGAACATGACCCTAAACATGATTCTGCTGCATCGAGAGTATACTACAGCGACCGTAGAGGTGACCCAGGCGTGTTGAAGTATGGCAGCCTAGATCGTCGTGATGTTCCAGCCTACCGCCGGTACGGTTATGGATACGTCCTGGGCCTGTCTGCGGATGAGAAGATTGATCGAGATAACTCTACGGACAGAAAGGTCTACACACGGTCCACTGTCCGTAAAGGGCAAGAAAGACTGCTCACGAAAAAGAGGTTGACAAGAGAAGACAGTCGTTCTCTACGGCTCATAAAAACAGACCAAAGTGGACCAGACATTGATCGTGACTTCATCTCCCTGTCCAGATCACGCAGGGACAAGCATCCAGGCGATAGTGAAGACGAGAGATCCGAGAATGACCACGTGTCCGATGTTGACTATCGTGGTATCGAGGGCAGACGCATATCTGAGCCTGTCGATCCAGACACTCACTACGAATCTGACACGCAGGATATGAGCAGAAGCCTCGAAATCACGAAAAGGAATTCCGAGCTTGTACGGATGACTCGGGAACAGCCCGAGAATCTGCAAGCATGGAAAGATCTCATCGATCATCAAGAAGCAATGATGAAACTCGATCGCTCTACTAGTGAGCTGTCTCCTTCTGACAAACAGCACCTTGCCGACGTGCGCATCTCCACCTATGAACAAGCACTGCGCAAAACTAGCAAAAACCAAGCGGCACAAGTCGAGTTATTTCTTGGACTACTACACGAAGCTCGCAGACACTGGGATGAGCCCAAACTCGCCAATAAATGGCAAGGGGTACTCGCAGAACACCCTCGCAGCATCTCGTTGTGGCTGAAGTACCTTGATTTTGTGCAGTCGAGTCTCGGTCGATACACGTATGGAGACTGTAAAGACGCATTCTTGCGTTGCACCAAAGCCTTGCTGTCAGCCAGCGAGGTTTCTGTTGAAGACACACTACATGTCTTCATCCGCTTGACGTCAATGATCCAAGAGGCAGGATATCAGGAGCTTGCATTGGCTTTGTGGCAAAGTGCTTTACAGTACAAGGTCTTGCAGCCACCAGCAGACACTACCAATTCTGCAAATGATCTCACACCTCGTTTCATGCAGTTCTGGGAGAGCGAGCTTCCACGTATTGGCGAGCCCGAGACCGGATACCATCAACCTCCACCTCCGCCAGACAAGGCATCTTTGAAGACGTCTGATACATCGAGTAACACATTCGAGCTGTTTGAACATAGAGAAATGGAGCAGATGACGCAGCTACGCTACCCCGGACGCTCATCGGATGAAGTAGGCGAGGACGAGGATCCCTTCCACATCGTCTTCCTTTCCGACCTAGAGGACCACTTCCCTATCATCAAGTTCGGTTATCCTCAAGTATCACTCGTACAGGCCTTCCTCTGCTTTTGTAGATTGCCGCCAATTCCTCACGCAGATGCGTCGTGTGAAAAGTGGTGGTCAGATCCGTTCTTGCAGCGGCGGAGTTCACGCCTAAAAGATCAGCAAGACGAAACAAACTCTTTCAGTCACGTCTTGGGGAAGTACTCTAACCCATCTCTGCAGAGCAATCGGATGACCACTGAGCTATTGATGAAACAAGACTTTTCACTGGACGACGTGAGGTTGGACGCCATCTTTGTGAAGCGGGTACTCAATTTTCTGGCGACGGAATTCCCAAGTGATGAGAGCGTTGGGGAGTACCTTTTAGTGTTTGATTCAAAGCACTTTCCCAACGATGCACCCAAAACTGCAAAGAGTCTGTTGAAGATACACCCTACAAGCCTCCGACTTTACAACGCCTATGGACTTGTCGAGTCTCATCGTGGGAATTCTGCGAGAGCTGATCAGGTCTTCAGCATGGCTCTGTCCATGCAGAAAGGGTTTTCTCCTCTCTCAACATTGGAGGCTCTCCAGCTCTTTAATAGTTGGGTGTGGGAAGCTATGCAAAAGAATGACAGTAATGAAGCACTTTGGCGAATCACATCACCGCGAGGGCAGATATACGGCAGAAGTGAGCACACTATGGAGCCTGGATCTGAGACTCTCATACGCACCCACGAGCTCATCAGCAGCATCACTGAACGCGCACTGCTTGGTCAAGACTACACATCCGCAGTTCTCAGCACATCGCTGCTCGCACTCCTCTCGTATCTGTCGAGCAACTCAAACCCCGAGCCCGCTCTCACTTCCTACTTCGGTCTCTCTGCCTGGTTCGACTCTCACAAACTCTCCACCTCTCCGTCCGCCGAACTACACGCACAGTCGATATGCCGCTTCCTCGCCCACCACGCCATCCACGCCCCCATCGTCAAGCCATCTCTAATCCGCACAACTCTCGAGCCTCTCATCGCACACTTCCCCAACAACACGACCCTCCTCTCCCTCTACGCTGCAAACGAAGCGCGCTTCTCGCTCGACGACCGCGTCCGCGGCATCATGCACCAGACGGCCCTACACCGCTCCGACGACACCAGCGTCGCAGGCTGGGCCTTTGCAATCCACCACGAGACGCTGAAGGGCGAGATAGCCGGCTCAACGGCGCATTCCATCCGTGCACTGTACAAGCGCGCAACGGACTCGACTGGCGCGAATTGCCCTGCGTTATGGTGCGATTACTTGTGTTTCGAGGTCGCACAGCTTGAGAAGGAGCGGGCACGACGTTTGGATAGGAAGCCACATAAGGACGGCAAGAAGAGCAAGTGGGAGGTTAGGGTGGATGAGGCGGGACAGCGTGTCAAGGATACGTTTTATGCAGGCTTGAAAAGGCTACCCTGGTGCAAAGAGTATATCATGTTGGTATTTAGGCTTGTGCGAGATGTGTTTGGAGAGGAAGAGCTGTGGCGGATTTACCATGTCATGGTGGAGAAGGAGTTGAGGTTGTATGTTGATTTGGATGATGGCGGGGTATAAACAGCTGGAAGTCTATCTCAGGAGAGTCGTGATTAAGTGCAGTTAATTATATGTATCTATACTTAAGCATTTAGTCCAAGGATATTGAATATTTATATGTCAATTACTGGTACATCTCGATCCTTGACATCTGCACCTCGCTCTTTTCAAACAGATATATCGCATCTCATCTCTCACTATCACGTATTGTCATGTCGTCGGTTGTATATTTATATGAGTTTTGGACTACAGAGCTACTCTCGATTTGAGTTTGTCGTGGGAAACAATATCTTCTTTCATGCCCTCCAACGCATCGATATCCCAAGTCACGCTTACGTATCTGATAACCGTTAGTATCAAGTATTAATTTATGAAATCCAAACATACCGGCCATTGAGGTATTTGCGCGACTGTGAAGTCAACCATACAACAAAACCTCCACACAGTTCAGGCGTATCAATGAGAACTGCTCACTGTTAGTACGAGCAACTTGACATCGATCATCATACTCACAATCTTTGATAAGGTCCACTTCCTTCGCGAGCTTGGTCGCAACACCGCCAGGGTGCAAGCCCACCACATTGACACCCTGACCTGCATACTCGGCATCCACAAACTCACTCAATCGCAAGAGCGCGAGTTTCGAAACGCCATACGCTGAGCCCGTAGGGGCGACCTGCGCGGCGCCAATGCTACTCACGTTGACGATGTTGACGTACGTCTTCTGCTCCTCAGCCGTGGCCACAAGCAGCGGCAGGAACGCCTGGAGAATCAAATACGGGCCCTTGAGGTTCACTTCCATGAGGCTCCACCAGTCGAGCGGGTCCGTCTCTGCTACCTTCTCCCATGGGCCCGAGGCGCCGGCGTTGTTGACCAGGATGTCGAGGCGGCCTTCTTTAGCCTTGAATTCCTTTGCAAATGCTGCAACGGCAGAGGAGTCTGTGACGTCGAGTTTTTGCTTCAGGACGCGGACGTTGGGGTTGATCTTGTTAATGGCGCTTTCGACTTCGTCGAGCTCCGCGCTAGTTCTCGCACTCAGGATGATGAGGGCTGCTGATGCGTGGGCGTACTGGAGGGCAATGGCGCGGCCAATTCCTCGCCCTGCTCCGGTGATCAATACTACTTTGCCGGACTGCTTGAGATTCGGGTTTTTCGATGCGTCGATTGCTGGATATATGTCGCTGCGTAGATTGTCCCGGCCAGGGAAGTCATAGACGGTGGGAGAGGGGTTGGAGTCGGTCATGATGACTGGGTCGTAGCGATGAACAGACTTTACTGGCTGCTTGCTCGAGGTTGATGATGAATGAAGATACAAAAGGTTTCTGCGCTCTGTCTGGTTGTTTGACGCGCAGATGACGTACTTGAAGCTGTACCCTGGTGCTATTGAGTTGTACGAGAGATGGAGTGTATGTTTCAAAACTTTGAATTGAATGGGTGGCTATCAGGACAACTGCCGATGGCAGGCCCTATAAGTATCCATCTTTGACCGATAGTGCCGTCAAAGTGGAGTTAATGGATCGTGGCGGTGGGGTTGGATTAGCAAGCTGTAGCCGAACTCGGTCCCTCAATGTCCACAGGTAAGGGTGGCCATCTTGGCACTTGCCATAATGTGTATACCAACCATATAAACTTCACGCTGTATCCGCCAGTGTGCTTCAGCCACGTTCTCGGGCGTTCTGTAAGGAACCGAGTCTCACCATATGTGCAGGGTGGCTGGATCTATCTCCCCGGTCCAATAATATATAGTTAGCATTGTGTAAGCTTACCCAATGATCCACAAATTTGACGGAGTTAGTGAAGAAGTAAGCGTCGTTCATATTGTGTACTCGGAACGGAGATAGTGTCTAACACCATTTATCTTGCAGCTATCCGTCCAGAACACGTGATTCAATCAGACACTAAATCTTATTGTATAAAAGGGTTAAGGTGGAATCCTGCATCTTACCTGAATAACATAGAGAAAAATATGCGTTGATAGATATAGGCAAGAGAAGTTCGGTACTAGATGAGCCGTAGTAGGTAGAGATGAAGTGGAAGACTGTACCAAGGCGTAAGCGTGGGGCATTTAGTGACGTCAGCTTTCTGTCCAAGGCCGGGCCGATGTCTACTACCATGTTTTGCGTGTAGATTGCCGTTGCTCGATGCGCACAGATAGTGTTATTCATAACATGCCTGGAATTGTCCGCAAGCTGCTCGTCTTCGCCGCCGTTGATGGAATTATACTACAACCGGCGCCCCGCAATCACCCGTCGGGCGCACAACAGGCGATCAAGATCGACTACAAGGGCAATGTAGGGCCCCTGCTCCACGACCACCGCGAACACGATGCAAGCTTCGAAGCGCATGGCGTGATTGGTAAGATCTAGTTGATCCCACATGTTACATCTGTGCTGATGCGCTGCTTGCAGGTCTTCTCAAAGTCGCTACTTCCATCTTCCTCATCTCCATCTGTGGGCGCGAAAAAGTCGCCGAAGTCCGCGACAAGCCCATATACAAGATCACCGATGTCGCCCTCATTCCACTAGCCTCGCAGGCAGATGCCGAAAAGGCTATTGCAGCTACTCGCGAGCATGTACGACGACACAGCAAGGCACTGGGCGCCGACCAGGACGATACAGAGAGCGAAAGCGATGACGATGCCCCAAGCGTGACCGACTCGCTCGTGGACGACCACACGCCGCCGCCAACAGAAGTCAAACACGCCGTAACGGGCCAGATGACACCTACACGGAGAACCAGCGTAGCCGAGGATGTCATGCAGCGCAAGGGTGTGTACGGGCGATTTGCAGATAAGTGGTTCTCGCGCAAGGGCTGGAGCGCAGACAGCAGACGTTTGCAGGGTCTAAGCTCTGATGATGACCTTCGGTCCAAGGATGCCCCAAAAAACGTTGACTCTACTGTGCCAAAGGAAGAGGGAGGAGATCCCACCAGCCCGACGGAGCCTAATAACTCAGACCGATCCCTGCCAGACTCTGTCCAACCAGAGGATATTCCAAAGGCATTGGACGGCGAGAAAGATGCGACCACCGTAGCACTTCTGCCGAGAGTGCTACAAACCACTAAGATGTACTTTTCGTCTGGCAACTTCTTCTTCTCTTACGACCACGATCTCTCCCATGGTGTGGGTGCCCAGCCCACCAATTCTAATATCCCACTGTTTAAACAATACGATCCTCTAGTAAGCACCCCCCTGTACCCGAAACACAACCCCTAACCCCGTCTAGTTCTTCTGGAACGAGCATATAATTTCACCTTTCATAGAAGCAGGCCAGCATAGTTTTGTTCTTCCCATCATCCAAGGCTTTGTAGGGCAGCGAGCTTTTACCGTCAACGTCTCTGATGACCATTCTGAAAGTCTCATCATGGACGCGTGTGCGACTCCGGACGACATACAGTTGAAATCGTGGCACGACAAGCAGGCAGCCGACGACGAATCTACACCGACACAACAAGATACTGACCCTACAGAGGAGCCAAACAGCAAAGATTTCCTCCTTACACTAATCTCCCGACGCTCCATCAAGCGTGCGGGCCTTCGATACCTTCGGCGCGGAATAGATGACGAGGGCTACACTGCCAACACCGTTGAGACGGAGCAGATCCTCTCGGCATCAACCTGGTCCACGTCGCAAGACAAGATTTATTCCTTCACCCAACTTCGTGGTTCGATACCGCTCTTCTTCTCACAATCACCATACAGTTTGAAGCCGCAGGTCAACACGTGGGGCTCGTTTGAGACCAACCAGACAGCCTTCAAGCGCCATTTCAATGCTCTTACGTCGAGATATGGGGAGATCTATTGTGCGTCGCTCATCGACAAACACGGCAACGAAGCGAAGATTGGTGAGCTGTATGAGAAGCATGCTGATGCACTCAACGAGGCAGACGGAGTCGACGGCAAAGGGAAGCCCCTCGGATTTGAGTGGTTCGATTTCCACAACATCTGCCGTGGCATGCGCTTTGAAAATGTGTCTCGACTTATGGACAGTATCGGGCCGTTCATGCGGAAATCAAGCTGGACTGAAATCACGGACGACCAGGCCGCCAAGAAGCAATCAGGTATCCTGCGGACAAATTGCATGGACTGTCTCGATCGCACAAACGTCGTCCAGTCAGCATGCGCAAGGACAGCGTTGGAGGCCCAGCTTTCAGCAGGCGGCTTCGATATTGACCTCCAAAACGACCCGAGCACGAGCTGGTTCAATACGCTGTGGGCTGACAACGGCGACAACATTTCACGCCAGTATGCCGGCACAGCTGCGTTGAAAGGCGACTTCACACGCACGCGCAAACGACAGATCACTGGCGCCTTGACCGACTTCGGACTTACCCTCACTCGATACTACAACAACATTGTGAATGACTACTTCGCGCAGGCTGTCATCGATTATCTGCTTGGCCGGGCGACCGACACAATCTTTGCCGAATTCGAAGCCGACATGAAGAGCTCCGACTACTTCATTGACGTACGCAAAGTACGGCAGCAAGCGATTGAACGGTGTGCCGGGATAGTGATTGAGGATCATGACGAGGACCTGATCCACGGCTGGACGCTGAGCGTGCCGACGTCTGCCAACCACGTCAAGACGGCGACATTCGAAGAAGCCGTTCTCCTTCTCACCGACAAGGCTTTGTACTTCTGCCGCCTGGACTGGGGCACGGAGAAGGTCCGCGAGTTCGAGCGGATCCCGCTGGAGAACATCCAAGGCCTGGTTCGCGGCGTGTACATTACGAGCACACTAGCCCAGCGGCACATCGACACAGCCAAGAACGTCGGCTTCGTAGTGCGCTACCGTGCCGACAGTAGCGAACAGCTCGTGCGGCGCAACACGCGGGCGCTTGATTCAGGAGCCGGCGAAGACCAGCAGGCAGTCGGGTCGACGGCGCCTGCGAAAGCAGAAGACACGGGCCGGTTCCTCGCATTCAAGGCTCTCCCGCCCGCTACCAACAGCCCGTCGTCGCTCGCCGGCGCGCCGTCGTCGACGCCTGAGAACGAAGTCGAGATTGTCAAGTCGGTGTGCGAGGAGATTGAGCGCATCACGCGCAAGCACCGTGATGGGGCGTCTGGAGGGGATGGAGACGGGAATGCGAGCGCGGAGAATCGTGCGCTGGAGATTGAAGAAAAGGATATCATCAGCCTTGCCGATGCGAAGAAGAGCACCGGCTACCTAGAGCAGCTTGGGTATTCGCTGAAGAAGCTGGTGTGGTAGGGGAATGACGACAGCGACGAAGCACGCGTACATGCTGAAGACGGGATAAATCGAGACGAGATGAGGCAGCAGTAGTTGTAACAAAATAAACCGCCGCCCTACCTGAGTTGCTTCCCTTTCCACATTCACTGATCTCAACCTTCCATCCACCTACTCAACGTCCCCCACGGTGTGTCAGCAAACCAGGGTGCCTCTGCACGACTCATGGCCGCGGCGGGCGTGGCGCCGAGGCGGGCAGACGGGCAAACGGCTGGGCACGCAAGCTTTTTTTTTCTGCCTGCTGCTTGCCTGCCCGCAGAGCCTCATGGGCTTGGCGGGGTTTGTTTTGACGACGGGTGAAGAAGGTGGGTGAGGTGAGGGAGGGAGGGGAGGGGAAGATGAACCGGATGTTGAGGATGCTATAAGATGACCTCATGCGATGCGATGCCATGCGATGCGATGCCATCCGATGCGATGCCAGATGAATCAGATCAGATCAGATCAAATCAGATACCAGCTTACCTATCTGCCTAGCAGGTAAGTAGGTACTTGTCTACACCTACCATCAACCCCAACCCCAACCCCCAGCGCCGCACATTTGCGAAGAACTACCTACACCGGTCGCCTA
Source organism: Neoascochyta sp. HWLR27 (assembly GCA_019775935.1). Lineage (NCBI taxonomy): Eukaryota > Fungi > Ascomycota > Dothideomycetes > Pleosporales > Didymellaceae > Neoascochyta > Neoascochyta sp. HWLR27. Next base: position 66,604 of record WODD01000046.1, on the reverse strand, counting down.
CCTACCAACGCCGCCATATCCTCGCCCAACCTCGACTCCTCCCCCTCCGCTGACCCCGACCCTCCGCATGTGCATGCGTGCCGTGCGTGCGTGCGGCGGCGAGGCGAGGCGATCGGCCGTGCAGCGGCTGAATCGGGAAGTGTATCCGCGCAGGCGGGGCGGTTCGTGGGCTCACTTGCTACCATGGGGATTGGTGGTGTTCTCCGTCGAGCCAATCTCCGTGGTCTCTTGCATGGTGTTTTGGTTACGTATTTTAACGAGCGCCGACGAGGTCAAGGTTGACAAGCCTGACAAGCTTTGGGAGCGGCGGGAGGCGTTTTGTGGCGCTAGCGACATGCTGTTACATGGCGCATACGAGGAAAAGCGGGCCGACGTCAGCGGCGCTTTTGCTGGTTGGCTGCTGGTTGGCGGCCTCGAATTTCTGCCCCGATGGCTGACGTCTTTGGGGGAAACTTTTGCTGTCCATGCTGGGGATGGGGATGTCTGGGGACTGGGGACTGGAGACGGAGACGGACTGGAATCCTTTTGCGGAGGCGCACGTGTCGCTGACGAGACAGCAGAGTGAATGCCCACACTGCATTACTTCACACCAACCAACCAACCACCACGACCACGACCACAACTTACTGCGTCTATCTCACTGCGTCTACCTCAGCGTCTACCACCCCGGAAATAACCTCCAACTGCCACTCCCACTCGACTCGTCGGCTCGTTGCCGTCGCTCGCGACTCGCACGCCCCGCCGCCCATGTCAGAGCCCGTCACCAATCACATCCCCCCATGGCGGACACTAAACCCCAGCTGGAAGTCCATCAGCCTCCCGTTCCTCCACCTCCACCCACGACAGTAACCCGCCACAGACTCAAGGCCGTTGCGGGGCTCCCACGTTACTCTCCAGACCTTGGATCACCTGCGGAGGCTCCGTGCGGGTCCCCCGGCCTTACCTGTCTGTCCACCATATAAGTCCACTTTTCCCCCAGCTCCTGGTGGCCCCCCCATCCGACCACCTCCTCGACTTCCTTGCCTGTCAGAGGTTCGTCAAGATGTATCAAATCGGTAACATCTACGGCATCACGGCCATCGCCGTTATTGGCGGTGGTCTGTTCGGCTTCGACATCAGCTCCATGAGCGCCATGTACGCCTCCACTGGACGCTGTTCACTGCCACACAGCTAACACCACCAGCCTTCCTACACAACAGTACCGCTGCTACTTTAACCAAGGACCCTATGGCCCCCCATTCGGCCCCGAGGAGACGTGCTCCGGCCCCTCGCCCAACGTCCAGGGCGGCATCACTGCTGCCATGCCCGGTGGTTCCTTCATCGGTGCCCTCGTCTCTGGTTATCTCACCGACAAGCTCGGCCGTCGTCGCGCCATCCAGATCGGATGCGCCATCTGGGTCATTGGTTCCATCATCTCGTGTGCCGCACAGAATATCGGCATGCTGATTGTCGGTCGCTTCATCAACGGCATCTCGGTCGGCATCTGCTCCGCCCAGGTCCCTGTCTACGTCTCCGAGCTGGCTCCTCCCTCCAAGCGCGGACGTGTTGTCGGATCCCAGCAATGGGCCATCACCTGGGGCATTCTGATCATGGTGAGCACTGCCGATCCACCCAACACACCCACAACTGACCGCCATAGTACTACATTTCCTATGGCTGCACGTACCTCGAGGGCGCTAAAGCCTTCCGCGTGCCCTGGGGCATCCAGATGCTGCCGGCCGTGATCCTCGCGCTCGGCATCGTGTTCCTGCCCGAGTCGCCTCGCTGGCTCGCCCGCAAGGACCGCTGGGAGGAGGCGCACGCCGTCCTGACGCTGGTGCACGGCAAGGGCGACCCCGACTCGCCGTTTGTGTCTCTCGAGATGGCCGAGATCAAGCAGATGATTGAGTTTGAGCGCCAGAACGCCGACGTCTCCATCACCGAGCTCTTCAAGCCCCGCATGATCAACCGCCTGCACATTGGCGTCTTCACCCAGATCTGGTCCCAGCTGACGGGCATGAACGTCATGATGTACTGTACGTCGACGCCCGCTCTCTCCCCCCAAATCTCCCAACCCACCACTAACACCCTCCCAGACATCACCTACGTCTTCGGCATGGCCGGCCTCAGCGGCGACATCAACCTCATCGCCTCCAGCATCCAATACATCATCAACGTCCTCATGACGATCCCCGCCCTGATCTACATGGACCGCTGGGGCCGCCGCCCCATGTTCGTCGCCGGCGCAATCCTCATGATGATCTGGATGTTCGCCAACGCCGGCCTCATGGCAACCTACGGCTCGCCTGCCCCGGAAGGCGGCCTAAACCACATCGCAGAGCAAAGCTGGCAGATCACCGGTCCCCCGGCCTACGCCGTCATCGCATGCACGTACCTCTTCGTCGCGTCGTACGCGCCCACCTGGGGTCCCGCGTCGTGGGTGTACCCGCCCGAGATCTTCCCCCTCCGCGTGCGCGGCAAAGCCGTGGCCTTGACCACATCCTCCAACTGGATCTTCAACTTTGCCCTCAGCTACTTCGTGCCGCCTGCCTTCGTCAACATCCAATGGAAGGTGTACATCGTCTTCGGCGTCTTCTGCGCTGCCATGGCCGTGCACACATTCTTCCTGTTCCCTGAGACGGCGGGCAAGACGCTCGAGGATATTGAGGAGATGTTCCTTGTGGGGACGCCGGCGTGGAAGACAAAGGTTGATTTCAGTTCGTCGAGGAGAGCGGAGAGGGGCGAGGTGGATGAGGAGAAGGTTGCATATAAGTCGGGGAGGGTCGAGGATAAGGATGTCGAGAGGGTTGAGTAGGTGGCGTGTACGCCAGGGAGTGTTTTGAGGAAGATTAGAGAAGAGATTCAATTGAGTCAATACGTCTTTGGATTGGAGCTGCATGTCAGTGTCATGTGATGTAGTGTAGCTCGCAGATGATTTTCTACAGCTCCATTTCTTCTCCCCATACCAGTCTCCTTGACCAAAAAGTCTACCCACCATCCTCGCCAACGACCCATCCCATCCATCCACCTCCCCCTTCCTCCCCCGAACCAACCCCCCAGCCTCATCCCCTCACAACCCCCTCCCCAGCGCCTCCTCACACCCCACCGGCGCATTAACCGGATTACACCTAACCGCCTCCCCACCCAGATCCGCCACATAATCCCACCCCCAGCGCGCACTCATTCCCCAAGCCGGAAAATCCGTACTGATAATCTGTGCACCGCTCTCCAGCGCGCGGTCCCGCATCTCCGTACTCCGCTCCTTGACCGTCTCAAGCGGGACATCGGCGCGCGTGCGCACAAGGTACCCTTTCCGCACGAGGCGCTGGATCTCCGCTGTCTGGTTCCCGCGCGGCTCGTTGCGCTTCAGCACCGCGGCGTCCGCCGCGCCTTCCACGCTGTTCGTGAAGACGGTGCGGTTCTGCAGCGACGCGTGCCCTGCGGATGTGTAGAGTTCGCGCGGCGAGGTGGCGTCGTTAGGCGCCGGGTCGTTGTCGAAGAAGAACATGAAGCGGCCGCAGGCCTCAGCCAGGCGCGGCCATCCGTAAGTGAGGACGCTCTGCTCGAGCGTCAGGTTCCCGCGCCGCACGTCGTCGGGCCGGATCAGCTTGTGCGGCGGCAGCACGGAGGCGATCTCGGCGTCGACGGCGAGGAGCCGCGGGAGCGTCCAGTTCGTTGCTTCGCCGGGGCACACACCGCCGAGGGCGCAGGCAGGCGCGTCGGTTTTGAGTTCCAGGTCGACTATGATGGGGGCGTGGGACGGGTGCGCGTCGGACCAGGCCTTGAGTTGCGTGAGACATTCCACGAAGCTGTGGCAGACCGAGTCCGGGTCGAGGTCTGTGACGTGGAAGACTTTGATGCCGGGTTTCTTGAGCTCGGCGCCGTCAAACAGCGCTGTCGACGCAGTCAGGTTCGAGAGCGTCCAGATCGCTGGCGGGTAGTACAGGCCGCCGTGGGCATCCGAGTGCAGGTCGAGCTCGAGGGAGCGCACGGATTGGTGCGTGAGTTGGTTCGGCAGCGTCGCGTGCGAGTAGTAGTAGTTTTCGGGCGTCGGGACGTATTTCTCGAAGACGGCACGCTCGGCGAGGGAAATCTCGCGGTGGTACGAGTTGTGGGTGCCGATGACTTGGATCTGGTTCATGCGGATGTCCGGGGTCGTGGGCTTGCTTGCCGTCAAGGCACTTTCTGGGAGGTGGTCAGGTGAGGTGTGCTGCGGGAGTTGGGGCTGCGTACGTGCCAGGAGCAATGTGCTCGCTGAGACCTGTCGTGGTTAGGATTTGGATGTTGGTTGTTGGGTTGGGTTCAATTGGGTCGCTCACTAGGTGGTTGAACATTTCGCACTGTGTACTCGGTATCTCTCGAGCGGACACAACGTCAGATCTATCTTGAAAACGAAAGACGGCAAGCAAGAAGCACGTTTTAATACCTTTCGACCCATGTTAAGACTAGAGGTGATGCCGAGTACTAATGTCTGCTCCTTGCAAGCACATGCGCCGATGCTGGTCGATGATTGGGCGGTGTCACGGCCTCTCTAGACTTGATCAAGAAGGCGAGAAGCCGACAAAGCGAGCGTGATTGAAGTTGTAGGAGAGAGTAAAGGCGTTGATATCGTTGAGAGCAGCGAGAGGGGCTGCTGACTGTGGAGGGAGGATGTTTGACGTTGAACTAACCCTGATCTGGTAACTCCTCTCCGCTACTGTGAGGATATGTATGCGGTTTTCGACGAGCATCACTGAAGAGGATGTGCAATGAAGTATTCAAACAGATTGTTGTTCGGTCTTTGACTAACCCAATGATGCATCCAATGATGCAGAATGCCACCTGGGCAGCTTTTCATAGAGCAAGCTTTTACGGGCCATTCACCCCCCAGCCCTACCACGGATACGCCACCCCCCTCCTCGTAACAAACGTCCCCACCTCCCCATCCCTCTCCCCCTCCAAAATCTCTCTAATCCCCACCGCACTCGTTTCCGAGCTCTCACACCACTCTTCCTCCATCTTCGCCTCCTTCCACTCCTCGCCCCCAAGATTCGTGAGCACATACCCGGGACAATACGACCACACTTTCACGCCCTCCCCCTCGAGCGCTGCATTCAGATATGCAGTCAACATATTCAGCGCAGCCTTGCTCATACGGTACGCCGGCAATTTAACGCCGCGGTACCCACAGGTGGGATCGGACTGCAGCGTCGTGCTGCCTAGCGAGGACGACACGTTGATGAGGCGCGGGGCAGTGGACTTGCGGAGGAGCGGGAGGAGCGCGGACACGAGGAGGGTCGGTCCGAAGACGTTGGTTGAGAAGGTCGATTCGAGCAGGGCGCGCGTTGGGAAGAGAGAGGGTGATTCCGGGCAGATGCCTGCGTTGTTGATCAGCACGTCGAGCCGGCCGTACGTCGCGCTGATGTGCGCTGCGGCGGCTACGATGGAGGCGTCGCTATCGGCGTCGAGTTGGACTAAGCTGATGCTGGCGGTGGGCGTTTTGGTCAGGATGCGGGAGACGGCCGTGTGGCCTTTTTCTTCGTTACGGGCGCCGAGCAGGATGTGGTTTCCTGGGAGCGAGGACAGGAGCGCGGCTGTGTCGAAGCCAACGCCGCTGTTGCCGCCTGGGTTGGGTGAGTGGGGATTTTGGGGAGCGGGGGGTGGGGCTGGGACCTGTGATTAGGATGATTTGCTTGTCTGGGCTGGACATGGTGGGTGGTTGGGGTCGGAGTTGGTGGGGATTGTTGGAGTTAGGATGGGAGTGGAGTATGTAGTTCGGCTGGGGCTCATATATACATGTCTGAGAGGATTGTATGTCGTTACAAGTGCATCTCCAGATTGGGATCTCGGTAACAAAGCAACGTCATCATTGGCCGCCGACAAGACGTTGCCCTCGTCGCCAACACGGAGCGTATCGGTTTTAAAGCGGCTAAGTCCGATATAACATTACAAAACCTAACGAGCCACGACCACAGTTCTGGGTTGGTAGTTCTCCCTTTTCAGACGCCCATGCTGCTTTCAAAGTACCGGAGACCGAAGAGATGGAGTTAAGAGGCGGGCATGCTCACGTGGCTTGCTCGGAAGCAGGAGTAAAACGGATTGTCACCTCACTTCCCAAGCCACAAAGACATTTGTAATACACGCTGCTACGACCACACCCATCTCGTGAGCCGCCACCGACAGAAGCAGCCCCATTAGACTACCGACCACCATCTTGGCGCTTCTTCCTTCCTCATAACTTTGCGGATACTGGCGCCGCATTACGAATCGCCTCGTCGATGGCAGACATGGCTTCGACCAGCTTCCTCTCCTGGAGTCTCGGTGCGACGACTTGGACACTGAGGGGTGTTCCCAGATAGACCGAGCGGTCGAATTTCGTCCCTGGTGGGGTTAGCGTGATGTTTCTGTCTGTTCCTCCCCAAAATATCGGGTGAGTGGATGATTGGAAATCGCAATCCAACTTACACAGCTCCCTGTTGGCCTTGTCCCAGCTTCCGCGCGGCTTCCCCTTCATCTCACCCTTTAAGTCTGCCTTTGTGAACTCCCTCACCGGTAGCGTCCCCGCGGGGTAATCTAGCAAGACAAACGAACTCGTGTAGCTCACGCCATTATAGCGATCGATGGGAGGGACAGGATGCGGGGCGACGGGGCATATAAAGGCGTCAATCTCCCCTTCTTTGTCGTGCCAGATCTGCAGAAACTGCTTCCGCAAAGCATCGCGCTTTCCATGGAGCTCCTGCAGTTTTTCCAATGGCACGGCCTTCTTACGCTTGAGACGGGTCGTCAGCCAGGGCGAGAGCGGCTCGTCTGCGGATTCGAGGAGGTCGAACATGGCGTTTCCACCCTCGACGCCGAAGAGGGCATTCGCGAGCGACTGGCACTGCGAGAAGAGAGGCTCGATGTCCATCTCGACGACGTCAATGTGCGCGGCGAGAAGCGAGCCCTTGACCTCGTCGATTAGGCGCGCAATGGGCGGGTGCGGGTCGATGACGCCGTCTTTGCGTATGATGCCGATGCGCAGCTTCTTCCTAGGCGAGGAAACCGACTCTAGAGATGACCATGGCGATGGAATAACGTCAGCGTCCAGGTTCCATGGCTTCTGGTCAGACACCGCGCGGAAGAAGAGCTCCACGTCGCGCATCGAATGTGCCAGTGGGCCTGCGCTCGCGGGGATGCCGACTTTCGCAGCACCAGGCAGCGAACCGCCCTCGAGTCCGGTATAAGGGATGCGCTCGTGGCTCGGCTTGATACCGTACGTGCCGTTGCACATGGCGGGAATTCTGATGGAGCCGCCGACATCTGTGCCGACGCCGAGTACAGAGCCGCGCATGGCCAGGAGGGCGCCTTCGCCGCCGGTACTACCGCCAGCTGTCAGAGCGGTGTTGAGTGGGTTGAGAGTCCGGCCGAAAACATTGTTGTGCGAATCCAGCGCCATGAGAGTCTGTGGGACGTTGGTCTTGCAGTACAGCACTGCGCCCGCAGCGAGGAGGCAGTCGACTAGCACGGCGTTCTCAGCACAAGGCTTGAAGCACAGGGCTGCAAGGCCAATGGAACTGTCGTAGCCGCGGACGTTGAACATGTCCTTGAGCGAGACGGGGACGCCGTGCAGGGGACCAAGGGGCGGCTTGCCGGCATCGAGGTGAGCATCGAGTTCTGACGCTCGCTGGAGGGCGTCGTTGAAGAATATCTCGGTCAGACAGTTTGTGAGCTGCTGCGCGATGGCGGCCCTCTGCACATGATCAGTGTGAGAAGCGGTAGTGGTGACTCTCTACGACCATGTACCTTGCAGAAGGCCCTCGTAACATCAATGCACCTCAGCTTCCGGGTTCGAATAGCATCTGCTAGTGCATTGGCGTCGTATTTTTCCGTGATTTCCAGCTCCTCCTTTGTCAAGATGCCACATTGCCGAGGAATGTCCATGTAGTTTGTGACATTGGCAGATGGCAAGCTTGGGAGGCGCCAGTCAGGTGGTATGCGGGCGGACTGTTCGTCTTTTTTCTGCCACGACACAAGCTGCCATTTGGGAGCCGGGCGCGATGCAGACTGGGGTTTTGATTTGGTCATTGTGGTGGATTTGTTTGCAAGGGAGTGCGGGCTTAAGGGAGGTAGTTGATGGGTCGTTAAGCCGAGGCTGTCATCTGAGGAGGGGTACCTATAGGCATGCCAGCCGCGACTGAGCTGCCCGCGGCGACCGTGTCGCAAACATGGCCATCCTATCCTAGATTGAACAATCATGCCATCTAGAAAACTGATAGCCGTAGAATTGAGATGGTACCTGAGATGGTAGCTGATGCGGGTGAGCACTCAAGCAACTCAGTATAGCAGTGCCTTGCGCTGACAAACAGGCCGGGAGGACGACGAGCCGTGGATCCGGAGGCTGACACATGTAATCGCTCGTTCTGTGTAGGCATACCGCGATTGAGCATTGTCGAGGGCTGTCGATACCTCGACGACCTATCAGTCGACTGAAAGTCCGCGGGCCCGCGGTGCCTGGCAGTGCGCAGGATGGGCATATCCCTGCCCAGGCCCAGGCCGCTAGCGCCCTCCTTTACCTACCACATAGCCGTTTCTCAACACACCGCACAACCCACAACACACGCCACAAACCCTCAGCCCGCGCTCCCTCGCTCCCTCGTCCATCTTCTCCCTCTACCTTCTCCCTCTTGCCGCCCCCAAACGCCGCCATGTCAACCAATTCGTCGCTGCCGCTGCCGGTGCACCCCTACTATCCGCTCGAAGTCGAGATTGTGGGCTACCTGGCCAACGAATGGAACACATTTGAGCTATGCAGCCTGTTTGCGGCGGGCTGCGCCGTCATCTTCAGCATCACATACACGATTGTGAAGCGGCTGCGGCCCTCGGCCAGCGCGGGCGACCTGGCCACGATTATGTGGTTTGTCCTGTGTGGCTTCATCCACTTCTTCTTCGAAGGCTACTTTGCGTGGAACTTCCGTCACATGGGCGGCATGCAGGACCTGTTTGGCCAGCTGTGGAAGGAGTACTCGCTGAGCGACTCGCGCTACCTCACCCAGGACGCGTTTGTGCTGTGCATGGAGAGTGTTACTGCTGTATGTATCCGTGCCCCTGGCTCTTTTGATGCCGCCTGGAGCGCTGCTGACCGCCTCAGGCTTTCTGGGGCCCTCTTTCGTTTGTCACGGCTGGTCTGATTGCGACCGACCACCCCCTGCGCTACCCCTTCCAGCTCATCGTGTCGCTGGGCCAGTTCTATGGCGACGTTCTGTACTACGCCACGTCCATGTTCGACCACTACATTCTCGACGTGTCGTACTCGCGCCCGGAGGCGTCGTACTACTGGGGCTACTTTGTGCTGATGAACGCCTTCTGGATTGTGATTCCCGGCTACCTGATGATCCAGAGCGTCAGCGCCACGTGCCGCGCGTTCCAGGCCGTCAACGACGCGGCCAAGCTGCTCAACAAGGCGGAGAAGATGGGCTACTACAAGAAGAAGGCGTAGAGGGTGGGTGTGGATGGACGAGTGGTGGCTGCGGATATACGAGTGGTGGCTGGAGGGAAAGCAGGGAGCAGGGAGCAGGGAGTGTGAGGATGGGAGGCGGGCGATGTGGTTGCGAAGATGGAGTGGTTCTGTGAGAGTGATACATGATTTGTATAGTACCGAAAAGCAACGCACTTGGCCATAGACGTGTAGCGGCGATAGAAGTATGTAATGGAGCAAAGTGTTGACGAGGCTTGTGCTACACTTGGGAAGGCGTGCACGTGGTGGAGGGGTGGGCGATGATGATATGAGATGACCTGGTAGATAAGTAGATGAGGGTGCATGGATGCGGGCGAGTGCAGCCATCCATGCATCCCATCAGTGGCCATGATCCTCCCGAGCCGACCCCACCATCCAACCGGGAAACGTCATGTAGTGTGCCATCACATGTGTATACCGGTATATCTGTATACACACATATAAGTGCATATGCTATAGCGGGCGCGGGCAGCTGGGCTAGCCGGCGAAGGCTGACGGAGCAGGGGGCTCTTTGGTGTAAAACCTGCCTTTTGCTTTGGCTGAGCGCGATTGGACCATCCGACTCGAGAGCATCCGAGCCTCGACCGCGACAACACGCCAGCACGCCCACACGCACACGCACACGCCCTCAGCTCGGCCTTGGACTGTGACGGTGACTCTGACCTGACGCTCCCCACTCTCACTCCCACTCCCTCCCCCACTCGTCAACTCGCACACCCGCCAGCTCGCCAACCACTCGCCAACGACGCTGCGGGCCCGCCGACGGGGCCACGATCAACAGCGCACCGCCCACCGCCTCTGTGCGCCCCCTCTCCCCCCCAACTCCCCAACACGCCCACGGCAGCGGCAGCGGCAGCTCACCTCACGTCTCCTCACCTCCTCACCCCACCCCATCCCGCCTCTCCCCTCCTCGCCCGCCTGGCTGCAATGCCCGCTGGGCCTCATGCCCGCTGACCCCGACGCCGCCCCTGCAAAGGATGGCACGCCGCCCGCCCACCCCAAGCCCAACATGAACGGCTCCGACTTTGCAAAGGCCATAGGCATCAACAAGCCTGCCAATGTCCGCGCAAAGATCAAACACTGGCAGGAAAGCGTCACGCCCGAGGACCTCGCACCCTCGCCCGAGCGCGCCCTTGACAAGACGCCTGCCACGCCCAAGTCGCAGCCCGCCACGCCCAAGCAAAAGCCCCACGACGCAAAACCCGACTGGGTCCCCGCACACGCCTCGACAAAGTCGCTCGACGCAAACATCGACCACACAAAGGGTGCAAAGAAGAACCAGCCTCCCCCGGCCCACAACGAGCTTGACGACGACGTCCTCACAGCCACGGCCCCCAAGAAGCGCGTCATCAGCGACTCGCACTGGCGCAGCAAGCTGTCACCCCAGAAAGACCCTTCTGCCCGCCCCGCTCCCAAGACCATTCCGAATGCCTGGGTCCGCCCCTCGCGCATCGTCAAAAAGGATCGCCCGGTGCCCCCTGCCATCCCTCCGCCCATCGCGGAGCCCACCAGAGACATCCCGCCCAAGACGCCCAAGACGCCCACAGAAGTGCCCCAGCCCATATCAAAGCCCACTTCTCCAAACAAGACCCCCCGCACACGCCAGCGTCAGCGCCAACGGCGTCCCTCCAGGCCCGAGAGCACCGGCAACGATGGGCGCCCGACCAGCAGCGGCTCCGGCAGTGCACCGGGAACCAAGAGCGAGGGCGCCATCACGGCACCTTCGTCTCCGCCCCTGGGAAAGGACAAGGAAAAGGAGAGGGAAGAGAGGGAGATCGTCCGCATACGCCGTCGACGTGCGCGCACCTCGCCTCGTGGCTCTCTCTCAGCTGAAGATGCCCCTCCTGTCAGACCCCGCCCAGCCCCCAAGTCGGAACCATCATTTGTGGGCGAGGATCCAGCCAATCTCATTACAGTCGAGTACGCTAATTCAAGCATAATCACATCACCACGGGAAGATGAGCTGCGCGAGAGGCGCCGCAGACGACGGTCCAAGGGCGCGGGAGGAATGGGCGATGCCTCCATTCGTTCCAAGAGCCAAGGCAACATCAGTAACGGGGACGCTGCTGCCGCCCGGCCACTGGCTTCGCGACACCACCGCAAATCCTACCCCAAGACTGATGAGGAGGAAGTCGTAGCAGCGCTGCGGCCAAAGAAGCCAGCTCAAGCCCCAGTCAACCCGGCTTTTGCAAGCAGACTCGAGGCCTGGCTCGAACGCACTCCAGATGTGTTCCCTGAATCCAAGCCACGCCGGCGACACGCACCGAAGGATTCCATCTCAACCCTCGAGCTCCATCCTCCCAAAGAGGATGTATCCATTCTTTCTGCGTCTACCGAGAGCAAAGACGAGCCTGTCCAGACGGTTAGACCGCGTAGTAGGAACGAGCCGACCGAGCAGCTCCGACCCCGCAGCAGGAACGAACCGGTCGAGGAGCCCCGACCCCGTAGCAAAGATGAGGCAGTCGAGGAAACCCGACCCCGCAGCAGCGGCAGTGGTAGCGGCAGTGGAAGTGGCAGCAGGCGTCGCCGCAGACGCCGGAGCCGCGAAATCAAGATTGACACCACAGTCGCGGCCCAGAAGCCAGTCAGCCCTGAGCCAGTCGTCCCAGAACCAGCAGTTGAAGAGCCAGCCGCCGAGCCTCCTGTTGAAGAGCCTGTTGAAGAGCCTGTTGAACAGCATGTTGAACAGCCTGTTGAACAACCTGCTGCTCCAGAGCCAGCCCCCTCTGTAGCCTCAGAGGACACCATCTCGACGGCGGTGCCAGAGAAGGAGCCTGAAGTTCCTCTCTCCCCAACGCCGACCTTGAAGCGCCGCGGTGCTGCTAGGCGCAACCAGCACTCGCGCTCCAAGAGCCGCTCCATGTCCTCGCCGCTCCGTGAATCAATGTCAACCGACGATCTGTCCAAGGAAGAGGAAATGAGTGTCAACATGGACGCTGGCTCATCCGTTCGTTCCACCTCGATCGATGCATCCGTGGCAGACTTTGAAAGCATCTCCCTCAAACCCCGTCCTTTGACGATCCACCGCCGTCTTGCGTCCAGAGGCAAGCGTCTCTCTACCATTGCCTCTGTCAGTTCAGGTCCTAGCCAGGCGCCACCAGCTCCGCTATCAGACGTTACAATCTCCGACATGACCGAGTCCTTCTACGACGAGAACAGAGCGTTTTCAGACGTGACGCCTTCAATCATCGGGTCAGTACGGAACCCAGAGACATCAACCATGATCAGCCGCAGGAGTACCAGGCGAACACGCCTTGCTAGCCACGCCGATCTGATCTCGGTCCTTTCCATGCCCAAGACAGGCTCAAAGAGCATTGTCTCGGCCCGCAGCATCCGCACAAACCGAAGCCGCCTCGCCACTGCCACCATTGGCGACATCATGTCGGAGCTGGCATCCGATGAGATGAAATTCATGCGAGAACTGCGCACACTTGTCGATGGCGTAATTCCCGTTCTCCTCAGCTGCGTCGTTTCCAAGACGGACTCGGCTGTCGCCGCCGGCCTCTTCTCCCGCGCTCCAAACGCTGACCCAAATGAAGTCACAAAACCCATTGTTGATATGGGTGTTTGTCTCGAGCGCCTGAAGACCCTGCACAAGCGTGTCCCTAAACAAAACCCCGAGAGCTTCCTCTCGTGGGCGCAAACCGCCCAACGCGTCTACTTTGATTACATTGGTGCCTGGCGTCTGGGATTCCAAGACGTCGTCATCAGCCTTGCCTCCGCCGACGATGACCCCTTTCACCCAGCAAAGGTCGTCAACGGCCCCGATGACGGCGCGCCATGGGATGAAGGCATGCCTCGCAATGCAGAAGGATACGTGGTGAATGGCGATGGTGAACGCGTCGACGTGGCATACATGCTCAAACGCCCGTTGGTGCGACTCAAGTATCTGGCCAAAACACTAAGGGTAAGCCGGCTTCACCTTGACTCAAAGTATATGCTAATCTCTGCAGGGTGTCAACCACGTGCAACCCTCGGACCGTGCCGAGCAGGTTTCGACCGCCTTTCAAGAGCTTGTCACGGCCGCACGCAAGCGCTCCAACGACGAACACGCTCGACTCGAAGACGAGGCCGCCGCCATGATCGACGCCACGCGCACGCGCGATCCCCGCAGCCTGGCCCCTCTTGCAGGTGTACGGATCGACCGAACCCGCTGTGTCCGAGCCAGAGACTACTTTGACATGTACCTGTACCATTCCAGCGGCCAAGAAATCAACTGCCGCGTTGAGATTCTCCTCCGCGACAACGCGACTGGCACCGGGCCAGGCGGAGACGTGCTTCTATGTGAAGTCGACCCGACAGGCCGCTGGCTGCTTCTCCCTCCTGTCCAGCAAAACCGCGTCTCTGCCCGCAATGGTGACCAAAAGGGCGAGATCATTGTCATGATCCGCGGTAACCAATCGGATGGGTCTGAATGGAGCGAGGTCATGTCGCTGACTATCGATGATGAGCAGGCTGGCTTCGAGTGGGTGCAGATGCTGGGTCTTAACCCTGTACCGCCACAGATTGGTGATATCAAGCGCGATCAAATCATCCCAGCCAAGCACCCACGCCCATCCAGCAGCCACGGATCCTCCTCTCTAGCCTCAGCAATCACCACCTCGACCGTCCCTTACAAGAGCAGGACGCCAAGCCCTAACGAGATTGACATTCCCATTGGCGAGCAGCACACTGAGGTTTCAAAGGTGTGGAAGTACGACACGGCTGTCAAGCACTCACGTTCGCGCACAGTGTCGCCAATCACGCCGCCGGATGGGTATAACTCACAGACGTACGACGATAAACACGACCGGACGCCTCGGACGTTCGACGATATCCTGGGCACGGCAGACAACATACGTGCGGCAGATAATGTGCGCACGGCAGACAATGTATCACCAACTGGCCTCAAACGGACCAGAGCCAAGAGACTTTCCAGAACCTCAACCACATCGCCAGTCTCATCCAAGCCCTCCCGTCAAATCACTCTCGACGATCCGATCGAACTCGTAGCAGAGCCGGAGCCCATCAAGCAGGAACCCAAACAAAAGGAGCCCCGCCCACGACGCAAGTCAACTAAACGTCGTGGAAAGAACTTTAGCGTATGGATGCCAACCATGTCCGAGGTCGATAACTCGGATGAGTCTGACGAAGACGATCTGTCCGCCGAGGAAGAAGCCCTCTCTCCCCCAGGCTCCCCGCCACCTCCACTCCGGCCACAAGGTCATCGCAGAGTCTCGTCGACGCCCTCGCTGGATTTGCCAGTCATTCCTAGACAGCGCAAGTCGAGTCATCCTACAACGCCTCTCCAAGAGATGGCCGAGTACGCTGGGGAAGTCGCTGCTCCTTCGTCTGCACCACCCAGACTAGGCAAAGCACCTGAGACCACATCCGAAGACAGCAGTCCGCCTCCAGTGCCACCCCACCGATCGCCAAGCCCCGCGTCGCCAGTCACACTGAAGGGCTCCAAGACGCCAAACTTCACGCCTACCCTCAATGGATGGAAACAAAAGCGCCGCTCCTCGTCGCCCCTCAAGCACGAGTATGAGCCGTCTACCTGTACCGAGTCATCCACCGAATCTACCGAGACCACCGAGACGGAAGAGGATGCCCTTTCTGACGACTTTGACGATGAAAGCGACAACAGCCTCACCTCAGAATCCTCAGAGGACGAGCTCGACGACGATGTCCCCACTCCTCTGATGCCGATCGGCTATCCCGGAATCCGAGCACCTCCCCCACACCCACACTCTGCGGGCAAAGACGACGCCGGCGTGGCTTCGGCTGAGAACGACGAGGAGATCAAAGTGTCGCCACCAGCTTCAATCTACAACCTACCCAACGGCACCATCACCCCGTCTCAGTCTGCCTCCAACACCCCCTACCGCGCCGTCCCACACGACTCTACTCAAGCCAGCAAGGCCATTGCTTCCATCTTCACTTGGGCTGATGCTGGGCGCTGGGACCCCCTACATCCGGATGAGTGCAGCGTTGTAGTTACACCAGGCAGGCTCGAAGTATATGAGATGAGTGCCTCCCATTCAAAGCCCCTTGTAGCCGACGGCGACGAGATTGTCCAACCAGACGGACGTGCTCCCCTTATTGCGGTTGAGCTTACCCCTCTGGTGCCGCTGCGCAAGTCGACAGCCATTGACATATCCATCCGCTCGCCACCAACCGCCGAGTCCCGCATCAACACCGGCAATAACATCATGCTGCGGAGCCGCAACCCCTCGGAGTGTGCGCAGCTGTACGCCATGATTAACCAGTCGCGAATCAACAACCCCACGTACATGGCGCTCCAGAATGCCCGCGGGCCGTACGGGCAGACCAGCTGGGCCGAGGCGATGGATCGCCAGAATGCAGCAAGGACAAACGCTGGGTCCTCCTCAAGCTGGTTAGGAGGCGGCTTGGCCAGGAGGAGCAGCTACCGAAAGACAAGTACGCGTGCTGCCTCCATCTCCGCTGCGACCGAGTCGTCGGTTGGCACAATGAACACGGCGCTCCGCTCAGCCCTGAGCCGCTTCTCGTTTGGCAAGAATGGCATTTTCAGTGTCCGCAACTCCACACTGGAATCCCGCTCCATCAACAGCTTCGACACGGGAGACAGCGGCTCGCCGCCAGGCTCAGGCGCGTCCACACCCAACGCCACTGGCGCCCCGGCCGGCATCACAAACACCAAGTGCCGCCTGTACGAACGCGAGAGCGTCAAGAAGTGGCGCGACATGGGCAGCGCCCGCTTGACCATTATGCTACCAAGCCCCCACCCCACGGCGCCCTCGAGCCCGACGAACCCGCTGCAGCGCGGCCCCGGCACGCGCGACCGCACCCAAGAACGCCGCATCTTGGTGACGAGCAAGAAGGAATCGCAGGTACTCCTCGACGTGACGCTGTCGGAGACGTGCTTTGAGCGCGTGGCGCGTAGCGGCATCGCCGTGTCGGTGTGGGAGGACCTCGTGGGCGACCACGGCGAGATTGGCCAGGTGCAGAAGACGGGCGGTGTCTTGGGCGCCAAGGCAAGGGTCTTTATGATCCAGATGAAGAGCGAGCGCGAGGCCGCGTACTGCTTTGGGCTGTTGGGGAAGCTGAGGTATTAAGTGTAAAGACGAGCGATCAGAAGGGGACAGGAAAGACGACGAAGTCTCAGAGCAAAGACCACCAGCGACACGCACCGGATGGACAGACGAGCGGGACAGTATACCCCGAGAAGAAGCGAGTGGAAGATTATGCAGCATTTACAAGTTCTGTTTTGTTTTTGGTATTTTTGATTTAGCGAAGCGTGGCGTTGATAGATTTCCACGATACCATTCCCGTTCCTGGCGAAGTCGGCGCGTGCGTGCTGTAATTGAAGAAGCGGATAAGTAGGCGGCGTGAAGAAGCGAAGCGAAGCACGGAAGACGTAAGATAGGGGGAGATGGGGCGAGATACAATGTGGGCATGTAGCGAATACAACGCATATAGATGGAGCATCCTCGTGCGCTGAGCGCCTTTAGTGACTTTCTCGCGGCGCAGCGTGCGAAGTGAACTCCCGTACTCGTACATACGTACTTCAGCTGAGCGATGTGAGGTTCGGGCGCTTAGGGAGGAGGTTAGCGGGGAGGTGTTGTGGTGCGGGGCTGGACGGTCCCTGAGCGCAGTGGGTGTAAGGGTAGAAGGGTATGCACGGGACGGGGGTGGGCGCCGGTTAGTCAGGCTCGAGAGGGCGGGAGGGTTGAGATGGGCTGTTCAGTATCTTCGATTCGTTGGTTTGGTGTCGTGGTTGGCTAGTTGGTTGCGTGGGCGAGCCCTTCTTCTCGTGCTTTCTCTTTCTACTGACTGACTAACTTGGTGATTGCGTCGCTCTTCCGTTCGGCTACTCGTCTTTCTACTCATGACATGGCCTGGTACGTACTCTATCCGCTGCCTAGTCTCCTCGATCCGGTACGCTACAGAGACGTCGAGCCGCCACTTTGAACTGCTCCGTATACGCTTCCGAGTGATTTTTTTGGGTACGGTGTATCTTTCCTCTTCCTACATGGTTCCCTCTTACGGTCTTGCGTGTGGATTGATACCGACATCACTACAAACTTGCTAGGTGTCATGGTTATCCACATACACACACACACACACACACATACACCTATTCCCCTCCTTGCCTCCATGCACCAGATACAAGACTCGCATTCGAAGACGCACTAATTGCCCGGCTAGATCTGCCCACGCTCGCCCCCTGCCCCTGCGAAACCCCTTCCCTCAGCCAAGGGCCTGGAGACCCAATCATGCCAGTCCCAAGACCAAACACATATAGCGGTCTACGGCGCAAGCAGTGCTGGACTGGTGCAGATCTCGGGAGTCAATGCAATGCATCTCTAGCCAAGCGTCTCGTCACACACGCACCGGAGAGAAGGCGATTCGGTTTCTCAAAGGCAAGTCTGTCGGAACTGTTCCGCCGATTGTGGATTCGCCGTGTTCGTGGCAGCTGTGGCGCTAGGGCGTGGCGCTTGGCGCTGGGGTGTGGCGTTGGCGAATCAGCGACTATCGGATGAATAATTACCCTCTCGTGTTATGAGTCGCAGAAGCTCGTCGATCGCTGTACCATTGTTGACGAGAAAAACTAATGCGCCTGTGTACCCTGTCAAAACAGAAAACTCTCGGAGATGTCTGTATCGTGATCAAAACCATGATTCAAGGCGGAACGTGAGAAAATCCCCGAGCCCATCCCGCTTATCTGGTTTCGGATCTCGGCCGACCCAGGGCACGGCACCTGCACGATGCTACCTAGGTATGCGATGTGATGCACAGGCGTTGATGGAAGACGAGACATAGTTTGGCAAATTAAGTTTCGTTATTAGGGGAGCAAACAAGCAAGCAAACCAGTGGCTGCATGCTGCTGCTGCGTTGCCTCATCGGGCTAGCGGTGCTTTGCCCACCCCCGTACATCTAGACAGGCGACGGCGCCATGAGATCATGGTGTATGGAGATGCAGAAAAACACCGTCGGGTAGTCATGGAGGTGTAGACAGCTACCCAGTTTGGGCAAGTACAAGCCGTACGGTAGTCAGTAGTCAAAGTTTGCTACAGGCAGGCTAACGTGGCCCGATTGGACGGAGAGAAGCTCCGCAGAGGTTCGGTACTGGTCGACAGCGAAGGATTGACTCGGAGGCGGCATCGCCCAAGTTTCGAGTAGGTTGCGACGTCGGCACAGCGTCATTTGCAGTGGGTGCAGTGGAGGAAGTTACTGCCAGTATCGTACGAGCGTCCACCAGCCGTGCTGGACTAGAGTACGGGTGCGTGGCTAACGGCGAAGGGCCGACTGTTGGACTACCTCGCTGGAGTTGTAAGGGATGGGCGCGCCTAGGACAGACTCGGCGACGGGCCGTGCTGAGGTTGAGTTAAGGTTGTTGGGGTTCCCTACGCTCGCACAGCGACCATTTGACAGCGTCGCAGCGTGAGACATGGGCCGTCATTGTTGTTGGTGTGGTACCAGCGCAGTGGTTCAACGTCGCCATCGCGCTGGAAGGCATTTTGGAATCAACTGGCGTTTCTGGAATTCCTCGAGGCTGGCGGCGCTGGCTTCTGGACCGGCCGAACGGGTAGCGAGCGCTAGGGAGCTCGGAGCCAGGAGCGACAAGCTAGAAACTACCTACCCAGGGAGGCTGCTGCGGGAACGTCTGACGATGCGGCGGAGGTCGCCTGCGGGCTCTGGATCGCGGCACGTCAATTTTCACCTTGGGCTGTCGTCTGTCAATTTCGCGTGCTGGCTCCGCGCGGCAGGTTGCGGCGAGCCATCGGCGGGCGGGCAGCCAGGGGCAGTTTCTGTTGACGGGTCGAGGGCGACGACGACGACGCTGATCGCGTGCTGATCTCGGGATTTCAGACCGCCAGGCGAGCGATCATGTCGAGTAAATAGGCTACGGCGGCTCGTCGGTCGAGCGTCGACGGGGCTATCCGCATCGAGCGCGGGCTCCGAGTCGCCAAGATGGCTCTTTCTGATGCAAAACACGCTGCTCCCACCTCGACGGCTTCAGCCCGACGACGGAAGCTATGTACCGACCCGCTCTAGGCCACGCAATCACGCTGCGGCCGTGTCGATCCTGCTCGCCTGCCGACCTGTACAAGGTCGGTTGTGCCTTGGGCCGTCTGTGCAGTCTGTCTGTGCTGGCTGGAGCGCCTACACTGGCCGTACTGGCCGTACTGCGGCTGGGAGCTGGAGCTGGAGCTGGAGCTGGGAGCTGCCGGGGACAGACTGGGGACTGGGGCCTGGGGCCTGGGGGTTGGGGCTGGAGCTGGGGGCTGAGGGCTGCACTCTGCACGCAGCGGTGCCGACTGCAGCGTGCAGACTGCAGAGAACGAGCACAGCATCGAATCAATACTTGACAGCGCGCAAGAGTGCTGCCTGTCTTGGGCGGTCCCCGTTACACGGCGGCCCAAGCGACGGCTGGACAGGTGCTAGCGAACCTTGTCAGACCATGCTGCGGATCCAGCAGGACTTGTCGTGGTGCCGTGTGTCGTCTTGTCGCCTTGCTGAGGAGCCCCCGCCGCGAGGGCTGGCAGGGCGCGGAGCCGACTCCTAAGGCGCAGCGTCGTCGAGGCTGCGAGGGTGAGACGGCGGGCGAGGGCTCAAAAAGGTACCGGGGCCGGCGTCTGATTACCGAGAGGTGTCGGGCCAAGGGCCCAGGGCAGCGCGGTGCGTTCTGGCCACAGGCCGGCAGTTGGCGCGGGGGGATCATTTCGTGGGCGGCAGGCGTTGGGACTTTCACCTCGGCAGCGCGGGCGGCTGCGATAGGTGGTGGGCTGGCGCAGGTAGTGGGAGCGGCCGCGAAGGGCTACGAGCTAGAATACTCTGGCCGTGTTTCCATGTTCCATGGTCCGTAATCGAAGAGCGGTGGGTCTCTCGGGCCGGACTCGCACGCTGCAACGTGGGGAAAGCCACGTTGTTCAGCGGTGCCACTAGGGCTGGTGGCGCAGGACCAGGGGCGGCGTCGAAGCTTGGGCGGGAGAGGATCAACGTGGAGGAGATGAGGCGAGAGATGAGAGAGGAGGGAGGAGAGATGAGGGATGGAGGGTTAGGCGAGATGAGGGAGCGAGGGTGGTGGGGGTCGTGGTGTTTGAAGTTGAGGGTCGGTGTGGTGGTGTTGTTGGTGCTGGTGCTGGTTCTGTGGTGGTGCTGTTGCCTCGCAGTCACGTGGGCAGACACGGGCAGCAAACACGGCATGGCATGGCATGGCCATGTCGTCGTGGTTACGCAAATGGGTTATTTCTGTTCCCCTGTCGGCTCGTCGCCGCAATTCCCTGTACAACGTGAGCCAACTCTCGCCGCCGCTGCATCTTGTCAGCCAGAGGGCCTGTTGAGGCATAGAGGCTCCGACTGGCGAGAGCCGAGACCTCCCCCCATGGACCATGCAGGATCAACCAGCGCCCAAACTAACCGTTCGGAACTACATCCGACACCACTCGCTCCTAGTCCAAAAAGCCGAAACAGAAGCGCTGCCGGAGAACTGGAATGCGCAGGGTTTTTTGGGTTTTTTTTGCTGCCCATGGTGCTGGCCGGGACGGTACAACTCCAGGCTTCAGGCTACGCTCCACGCTACACGCTACACGCTACCTACCTACCCGCCAGGGTTGCATTTGCACTTGCATGGGTTGCGTCTTGCGTGCATAAACACCGCCTGGCTAGACATGGCTCGAGTAGGTGGTCTGGAAAAGATTGAGTTTTGCACCGACCCCCAGCAGGCGGGGCAGCGATTGGCCGTGTTCGAGTCCCAATTAGGCTGTCACGGTCATGGTGAAAGCAACACGTGCTCAGCCGCCCAATGGCTTCCATCACCAATCAGATGCTGGAGGTACCACTCGAATTGCCACTGCCGCTGCTCTCGAGCGGCATGTCGTAGGTATAGTAGAGGTATTCCAGAAGCCGCTGGGGTACCCGTCACCGTTGCTCTAGCTAAGCCGCCCCCGTCGCCCAGCTGTCAGGTAGGTAGTCGAGTCGAGTCGAGTCGTCGGGTCGTCAGTCATCAGTCTACCTAGTAGCTACCTACACCCTCTCTAGCGGCCTGTCGCCGGAACCTGTCCGACATGTCGCATCCACTCGGCCCCCTTGTCATCTCATCTCATCCATCTACTCTTCTTTCCCGCTGCCTTGTCATCCTGGCGCTGCTCTGCTCTCAGATTGCCTCATCCCTCCGACGATGCGTCGCTAATCGTCCCCGTCCCCGTCCCCGTCCCCGTATTCGTCTGTGCCTTGCGCAAGCGACACGGCGTACCCGACGGGCGTCTGACCATTCACCACCCTAAGCCCACCAAGCCCACCGACCACCTACCCACCTACCCACCTACCCACCCACGTACCCGAGCCCTGTTCCCCACCCATTCCCTACCTATCCACTACCCACTACCCACCTGTCACTCCGCTTTAGTCAGCCTGGCCCTCGTCCTGGTCCCCTACCCTCTTGTCACACCCTCACTTCAGGCTAAGCCAATGTCCTGTGCTGACAGACTGCCTTCGATTGGTCCCCTCGTAGCAATCCTGCTTCCGACTTCACCATACTGCCGGGCGACCCTACCTCGCGTCGTCTTCGGTTGCTCCCGAGGCCTGCGAGACGACCCCACAGCTGCGTTATCTTCGCTGGACCCCCTTCCTCTACTGTTACTCCCCTCTGGCCTCCCCTCTGGCCTCCCCTCTGGCTCATCACCTCCCCCTCCGCCCTCCGCCAGCCATGCGCACATCCCCGCCGGCTTCCGTTGGCGCTTCTCCACACTCGGCCATGATCCCCCCGCCTAATCCCTTCCCTGCTGCTCCCTCGAATGCGCGCACACACTCCCTCACCGCGCCACCGCAACCGCCCCCAGGCTCGCGCTCTCCCGGCTACGTCTCCAACTCGTACAGCCACTCGGCCTCGTCCAGTACAGCCTCGGGCGGCGTCCCCGACCCCCAGATCCAGGATGCTCCCAGCTTTGGAATCTCCTCTTCCCAGATCTCTTCTGCAAATCTGAATGCCCAGAAGCGCGCCTACCGCCAGCGGAGAAAGGATCCCTCGTGCGATGCTTGCCGCGAGCGCAAGGTCAAAGTAAGTGCAATGACGCACTGTGCAGAATCACATCTGAGACGCACCACCGAGCAGGCTCATGTCGTGATGCCCTGCGAAGATTGCTCCCAGACTCGATTTTTGCATCTGCATCTCCGATACAACTCCACTGGGCCGTCGGTCTGGCCTCGAGCCAGGCGTCTTCTGCAACCACACCCTGCTAAACGGGAAAGAGCCACTTACTGACCACACCCCAGTGCGATGCCACAGAGACCACTGCATGCTCAGAGTGCTCGAGCCGAAACCACAAATGCCAATTCACCAAAGAGACGAACCGGCGCATGTCCTCGATCAAGTGAGTTGCGTCAGGACATTGCACACCTTAAATGCTGACCTTACCAGGCAGGTCCAGGACCTCCAGAGCCAGATCGCTGAACTGACACAGATGAACTCGCATCTGCGGACAAAAGCTTCAGTCAAAGACGTCAGCGAGGGAGAGCGGCCAGAAACGAAGCGGCGCCACTCTGAGATTCAGAATGGTCCCACACTCACACCCCAGAAGATTCCCGCCCCCGTCATGACCAACTTCGATCACGTCCGCGAGAACATCCAAACTCAGTCCCGGGGTATCTTTGACACTCCTCACGCGCGCGCCAGCGCACGGGTCGAAGCAAGTTTGGGTCTGCCGGAAATCCCTCCGAGGGCGACGTTTGCACACATGTCGAGATTCTACCTCGACTCGATCCACAGTGCATATCCAGCTCTACACTGGCCGATTTTCCAGCATGAGGTGGATGAGGTGTACACGTCGAGGAGCTTCCACGGCGTTTCTCGCGAGTGGATTGGGTTGTTTTTCGCGGTGCTTGCGTGCGGGTCACTATCAGATACCAGTGGTTCTTCGCAGGGAATGACCTTTTTCGATATGGCGACGCAGGCGCTAACACCTTGGTCTTATGACATGACCACCACTCACGCACAGGCAGCGCTGCTGTTGAGCATATTTGCGGCAGAGAGCAACATGCGGGCAGCCGGGTCGGTGTGGCTAGCTTCTGCAGTCAGGATCGCCCAGGAGCTCTGCATGAACAGCGAGGCTGACGTCTGGCCTGTTGTTGAGAGTGAGATGCGAAGGAGGCTGTGGTGGGCCATTTACGTGCGCGACAGGTGCGTACCATATAGCGGCGTCAGACTGACTACTAACGAGTCGCAGAGTGACCTCGCTCGAGACCAACCGGCCCATGCTGATCAACGAAAGCGACTGCGACATGCCACTCCCTTCGCCTGTCGAAGACCGCTACATCCAGCCCCAGGGCTTCTTCCGCTCCCACCCGAACGCGGCACCATATACAGGCTTCTCCGCCACCATTCAAATCACACGGCTGTATGCGCCGCTTTACCAGACACTAAAGTCTAGTGTCATTTCACTACAAACGCTGCAGAGCTACGACGAGCAATTCCGACTGAAGCTTCTCCAACTGCCCGAGGCGTATCGGGCGCGTTCGAGTGGGGCTCTGGACCCTGCAGCCCTCCCGCCGCTGTTTGCCCTTCTCTCATCTCGATATCACCTCTACCGACGCAACTTAGCGCCCATGTGCCACCCAGCAGACCGGGCCGAGGCCATGAACCGGTGCGTCAGCGTGGCGCAAGACACGGCCATGTACATACCACGGACACGGTTCCATCCGATGATTGAAGAAGGCGGGAAGGATTGGGGGGTACAGATGAGCCAGCTGGCGAGCAATTCCATTTGCCTGCACGTGTGGCGCTGCGTCTTGGTGCTGTGTTTCCGCGGCGATTACGAAGCGGCGTCAGTGTGTGCCCAGTTCTGCGCTGCGGTCGGAGCCACACGCAAACTCAACATGGCATGCGGGCGCAATGCTGCCTTTGTGCTTGATCGCCTCCTCGACCGAATCCGCGCGCACACACTTCCACAGCAGCTCGAGCATGATGAGGAGCTCATTGCATACGTCAGCGGCGACATGCAGGGCAGCCTCGAGCACGGGTGGGTGTGGGCGGGCTCGAAGCTGGCTCCACGGTCGCCGGCGCTCACTTGGACATCGACGTCGACGTCGACATCAACGTCGGCATCGACATCAGCAACAACGTCGACGTCGACGGCGACGGCGCCGACAGTCCAGGACCATCCGATGCGCGATGCGCTACCGTTCCGTACGCAGTCCATCTCGCCGTCGCACAGGGCATCCGACTGGGACAGCTGGGCGCACGTGGAGCGGCTACTGCGACAGCTGGTGGACGAGCGGCGGCCACGTACTGCACAACCCGTGTCTGCAGCAGCATACTACCCGCCGCCGCACAACCCTTTGAAGAGGGTGCAGTTGGCGCCGGGCGGGGAGGGTGCGAAGATGGGGGCGCCGCCGTCGAACACGAGTCGAATTAGTATTGCGAATATAATCTGAGGGGACGAGAGGAAATGAGAGGAGATGGGGAGGGCATATTTGCATTTAGCGTTTAGCATTACCAGCGTTGATGAGCAGCATTCGTAATAATAGTCGGTTGTGCATGTATTCAGCTGTTTGTACCTATGTGTTGAGAGGGCGGACTAGTCCTGTCTTGCATTGCGACGCACTACAGAAGCTGATAGCGGGAGCTGATATATGCCTCAATGCACACGGACAGACGTCATCCAATCCTGGGGCCTGTCTTAGCGCACGCCGACGCGGCCATGGCCACTGCAGCTTCTCAATGAGCCCACACGCAGCGAGTAGTAGGTAAAGGTAGATGATTGACCGAGACAGACAAAAGCACGCTATCGAATAGGTGGTCATAATCATAGCCCTGCTCTAGCAAAACAAGCTTCCCAGAAAGCTTATCACGGTACCCCACTCGCCTCGACCCCCACTACCAAGCACCACCAAACACCACCAAACACACCCCTCGGGGTACAAGTCGACGGCAGAGCGTCTGCCTGTCTCAGCCCAGCGTGGCACGAGTGCGATTCGACGCCCACACACGGATCGATAGGTGCTGGCATGGGCAATGGGTGTGTCGTCTGCCGCCACGTAAGCGCGCATGGTGGGGTATACGGTAGGGTAGTGGTAGGGTAGTGAAGGAGGCGAGGCGCCGGGCTAGATTGATGCAGAGATGCAGACGTAATGGGCTCCGCTGTGCGTACTGTGCGGCAGTTGCACGAGGGATAAATAGCCGTCTGCTTCGTCTCTGCTGCTGCACCTGCATAACCTCACCTCACTGCACCTCACTGCACCTCACCTCGCCTCACCCACAGCCCACACGCCCCCCCCCCCGCAGCAATGGTGCACATCAACCGCGTCGCCACCACGGCAGAGATCGAGGCCAGCAAGAACCAGTTCGACGGCGTCGACACGCTCGCCATCACGCCCGAAGAGGAAGAGGACTCGTACACGGCCACCGTCTACGGCTCAAAGTACGCCGCCGAGGACCTGCCCCGCCACGAGATGCCCGAGCGCGAAATGCCCGCCCAGGTTGCCTATCGCATGATCAAGGACGACCTCACCCTCGACGGCACCCCGACGCTGAACCTCGCCTCGTTTGTCACAACCTACATGGTGAGTTGGGCGGCTGGAGGAGTGGTGGTGGACAACGCTAACGTGGAGCAGGAAGAGGAGGCTGAGAAGCTCATGGTGTATGCTGCCACCTTCGACTATGCAAAGAAACATAAGTTAACGATTTAGTGACGC
The DNA here is from genome assembly GCA_019775935.1 of Neoascochyta sp. HWLR27. NCBI lineage: Eukaryota > Fungi > Ascomycota > Dothideomycetes > Pleosporales > Didymellaceae > Neoascochyta > Neoascochyta sp. HWLR27. Next base: position 40,497 of record WODD01000046.1, on the reverse strand, counting down.
CTTTGCCAAGAACTTCATCGACTACGAAGAATACCCCGTCAGCGCCGATATCCAGAACCGTACGTGCGAGTGCCGCCTTGACATGCTTCGAGCCTGACAAAACCAGGATGTGTATCGATGATTGCGCGCCTGTTCAACGCCCCGTCCGAGGACGAGTCAAACACAATCGGTACCTCGACCATTGGCTCCTCCGAGGCCATCATGGTGCGTCGCCCTGCGACAACACCCACCAAGTACTAACTTTCCGCAGCTGGCTGTGCTCGCCATGAAGAAGAGGTGGCAGAAGAAGCGCAAGGCCGAGGGCAAGTCGACCGAAAGCCCCAACCTCATCATGAACTCGGCCGTGCAGGTGTGCTGGGAGAAGGCGTGCCGCTACTTTGACGTCGAGGAAAAGTACGTCTACTGCACAACGGACCGCTATGTCATCGATCCGCAGCAGGCCGTTGAGCTTGTCGACGAAAACACAATCGGCATCTGCACCATCCTCGGCACCACGTACACGGGCGAGTACGAGGACACAAAAGCCATCAACGACCTCCTCGTCGAGCGCGATATCGACTGCGACATCCACGTCGACGCAGCCTCGGGCGGCTTCGTTGCGCCGTTTGTCAACCCGGGCCTCCTCTGGGACTTCCGGCTCCCAAAGGTCGTCTCGATCAACGTCTCGGGCCACAAGTACGGCCTCGTGTACCCAGGCGTCGGCTGGGTCGTGTGGCGCGACCCCAAGTACCTCCCGCAAGAACTCGTCTTCAACATCAACTACCTGGGCGCGGACCAGGCGTCGTTTACACTCAACTTCTCGCGCGGCGCCTCACAGATCATCGGCCAGTACTACCAGCTGATCCGCCTGGGCAAGCGCGGCTACCGCCGCATCATGCTGAACCTGACGCGCACGGCGGACTACCTCGCCGCCAACCTCGAGTCCATGGGCTTCATCATCATGAGCCAGGGCAAGGGCGAGGGTCTGCCGCTGGTGGCGTGTCGCATCGACGAGGATCTCGGTCGTCTGTATGACGAGTTTGCCATGTACGTCTTCCTCTCCCATGCCCTTCAACCAACCCCATACTGACACCCGCCCTAGTGCCCACCAGCTCCGCGAGCGCGGCTGGGTCGTCCCCGCGTACACGATGGCGCCTCACTCGGACAAGATGAAGCTGATGCGTATCGTGGTGCGCGAAGACTTTACAAAGTCGCGCTGCGACGCGCTGCTAGCCGACTTCAAGCTCGCGCTACAGACGCTCGACAGCCTCGACCAGAAGAAGCTCGACGAGCAAAAGGAGTGCGTCATTTCCTTTTTTCCCCTTTCTCCATTTCCACCCCCTTCCTTTCCCCCCCCCCCCTGGCGTCTACATCACCGAGGCAGTCCTGACCATGCCCGCAGACACAGAGAAGCCTCTGCGCTCCGCCGCCGCTCGACGCTCATGAGCCCCGTCGTGAAGAAGGCCGCGGCAGACTTGTTCGCCGACGGTCATAGTCTGCAGGCGCAGCACGATAAGACGCATGCCGTATGCTAAGCGCGTCTGGATTAGCGAGGGAAGGAAAGGGAAGGGAAGGGGAGGGAAGAGAGACGAATAAGCAACGAGACACGCAACTGACTACCCAATGCGCTGGAATGATGTGCAGCGAAATGAGACAGGATATGGGTTGTATCAAGTGCATAACCAACCAACCAACTAACTATTTACAAATATGCACGAATGAATGAATGAATGGAAATTGGTAACCCCGACGACGTGCCAGACACCTCTACCTACTGCGGTTGCCCTTCCCCGCTGATCAGGAGGGCACGGAGAATACAGCACGGTACGATCCAGGAAAACATGCAACGGACAACCCAGCAGCGCAAAGTGCGTAAAGTGCGCAAATCAATAAGTATGAATGTATACGCGCAAGGCGACCCAAGCTCCAACCACCACCACCACCACCAACTAATAAATATCCTCCAGCCCCGCCTCCGCCCAGCTCATCTCCCCCTTAGCAACCCTGTCCCTCACCGTCCAATACTCACCATTGAACCGCCAATACTCCTCGCCGGTGGTCTCACACCTAGCCTTGACATACCACCTCGGCATAAACTCCTCGCCGCGGGCCTCGCGCTCGCGGCGCGTCGCGCGCTGCTTCTCCTCGACGCGGTTCTTCTCCGTCGCAGCAAAGTCGTACGCGCCGTCCTCCATGGCGCGCTGGTCGGGGCGGAGCCGGGTATCGGTTGGCGCGAGGACGGAGCGCAGGGCGTCGGGCAGCGCGTTGAGGGTTACCACGAAGGGGGTCAGGTTGAAGGGGATGCCGGTTGGGCGGGCGTGGGCTTGCCAGACGAGGAAGGCTTTGTTTTCGTCGTGTTTGGACTTCGAGGAGCCACCTTTGTCGATTTCGGCGTCTTCGAAGCCCGGCGTGAAGCGCGCGTAGATTTTGTCGTTCCAGCGGCCGCCAATGGACCACCGCACGCGGTTCGACGAGTCGAGGACTTTGCCGACGACTTGGTACGCTGACGAGGCTTTCCAGCCGCGCGGCTTGAAGTCGAGGATGCACACTTCGCCGGTTGTCCAGTTTTTGATCTCCATCGGCCCGTAGTTGTCGACGACGGGGTTGCCCGTGATGATGCCGATGACGGACGAGGTGACTTTTTTCCACGTGTAGAGCTCCTCCTTGCCGCCGGTGGCCGTCGGGCGCAGGCGGAGGAACCACGTGCCGAGCGGGTTGATGTCGAACGACTTGCCGTAGAACTTGGACTTGACGGCAGACTCACCGTAGTAGTCCCACTTCTTCGACTCGGCCCACGCCGCGCCAATCGGCGGGTGGTGGCTGACCTGCTCAATGAAGAACCGGTAGCCCTTGTCGGGCCGGGCGTATTCAAACGACTCGCCGAGCAGCGGGTTGAAGGGCTTCGCCACGCGGCCGATTGTCGACGCGTACTCGGACGCGGCAAAGGCGGCGACGTAGAGGATGCGCTCGCTCGAGTCGGCGCGCTCGGCGGCCACATCGAGGAGGTCGGTGTATTCCATGTCCTCGGCGCAGCGCTGCAGCAGCGACGTCGGCTCGTTGAACGACACAGGCAGTGTCATCTTGGTCATGTCCTTGCCAATCATGGACTTGAGGATGCCCTGTGGCGGTTAGCACTCAGCTCGTAAGACTATATATCATACAACATACCCAAAGACTGATCTTGGGCCGGTCGTCAGCATCCATGGCGAGCCTCTCTCGAGGCCCATCCTCATAACCCTTGAAGGCAGTGGCAACTTCGGCATGCTTCTGCTCAAACACATCGCCAGACACGTCGCCAGACACGTCGGCGGTTGGTTCTGCTGCCTCGGTCTTCTCCTGGTGCACACCAGGCATCTCGACAACCTCGACCTCGCCAGCACCCACAGCGTCGAAGAATTCTTCGTCGTCCTCGGACTCGGAGTCAGAAATGTCGGCTGCAAGGTCGGCAAAGGTGGCCTTGCGCTTGACCTGGCCAGAGAAGCTCGGCTTGGACCGTGTCAAGCTCTGCGACTCGGTCGTGTCTTCTGCAGCCTCGACAAATTCATCGTCGTCGTCCTTGGCTGGCCCCGGCTCGCCCATCTCGTAGTCTTCGAGAGCCTCACGAAGCGCCTTCTTTGTCTTGCGCCGCTTCTCCTCCGACTCGCCTATCCTGTGCTCGAGCTCTTCCTGTTCTCTGGCGACCTTGGCCATGCTCTCCTCCCACATGCGGCGAACGTTTGCCTCGCGGTCCAGGCGGTACTGCCAGTATGCGTCTCGGTCCTTGGAAATGCGCAGCAAGTCGCCGATGGACGTCTTGAGATTACCAATGGCAGACTCGTACGACGACAAAGCCTGAATCATGATGGGATCCGCAAGCTGCATGGATGGGTTCTTGGCCTTTTCTGCCTGCAGACTGGCCGAGACCGAAGTGAGGAGATCAAGCTGCAGCTTGGCAGATTGCGCCGTAATGTTGAAGGCGTCTTTATTGAGGGGCTTCATCTCGTGGCTGCTGTCGTCGTCATTGAAGTCGTCGTCATCGTCGTCGCCGTCGACCGTGGCAGGGCCGAAGTGGCTGGCTCTCCTGGTCGGGTCGGGTCCCAGACTGGGCTCGTAGGCGCTGCCGGGATCCTCGCTGACAGCCGAGCGGGATGAGGTGTCGATGTTGTGCAGTGGGACGCCGAGCGAAGAGGATGCTGTGCGGGTTAGCATTGTTCAGCGGAACAAGCGATCCAGATACGTACTAGGAGCAAGCGTCCTCGAGGTTGCCATTTTCGAGCTGTTGAGGCTGGCTACGTCGCCCTCTTTTGAGATTTGCTCAATCTTGGCCTGCTTCAGAGCCTCCTGGTCTTGCGTAGCACGCTTCTCCTCTTCGCGCGCTTCATCTTTGGCCCACTGGATGGAGTTGTTCAGAGCCCAGTACCAGCGCTTGGCCTCGACCTGGTGGTTGGCCTTGAGGTGGTACTTGACCGACGATTTGCCCTGGATCTCGAAGCGCTGCTTGTCTTGCGGGTCCATGTACAGCTTCGCGATGCGCATGTTGATGGCGCCACGGCAGGCGGAGCCAATGTCGTCTGTTTTGTTAGCTCAGCAATCAGAACGAGGATGCAACATACCCTGATGCTTGTAGTAGCTCAGCACGCCGTCCTCGAGGACGAACCAGCGTAGCTTGTAGCCGCTCGTGTAGTTGGTCCACTTCTTAAGATAGCCCTTCATTTCGCGCGACTCCTTGGCGCCTACACCACTGTCGGAGGCAGCGCCAGCCTGTGGAGCTCCAGCGAGGATTGTCTTTTCCTGGATGCCACGCTGGGCAGCAGCGGCGGCTGGGGAGCGCTTCAGGATGGAGCGGGTGCGGTCGTCCTTTGTGTAGTCCTGGGGCAGCTTGCCCTTGCGGTCGCGGCGGAAGGGGTCGGCGCCATTGAGCAGCAGCAGCTGGGCCAGCTTGACGTCCTTTTTCTTAGCCGCCTCGTGCAGCAGCGTGCCGCCAGCGTCGACGACGACCGGGTCGGTGGCCAGTTCGCCGCCGTTGACATCGAGGGTGCTCTGGACGCGGGGGTCCTGCAGCAGCGTCTCCAGCGTGTCAAAGTCGGTTGCAGCGACGAGGTGGTGGATGCGGTTGACGGTCGAGTCGATGAAGATGGAGCGGGTCAGCTGCAGCTGCTGGAAGATGTCGGGGGTGCGGGCGAGGTCGAGGGGCGTCTGGGCGGCGTAGTTTGTGATGGAGTCGTTGATGCCGGGCTGGTCGAGCAGCAGGCGCACGACGGGGGTGCGGCCCAGGGTGGCAGCGAGGTGGAGGGGTGTGTTGCCGTCGCGGTCGCGGCCGTTGATGTCGATGGGCGAGTCGGGGGCGGCGGTCGCGTTGGACAGGACAAACTCGATGACGGGCAGCTCGGCGCACTGGACGGCGAGGTGCAGGATCGAGGTGCCCTCTGTGCGGGCGCTGGGGAGGGAGAGCGAGGTGCGGCCCTCGTCGGCGTCGGTGTGGGCAGACTGGTCGCGGATCGAGCGGGCGATGGCTGTCGTGTCGCCATTACGAAGCATTTCGTATTGTTTGAACAGCTGAACTGACCGCTCGAGCGAGGCGGCGGGGGCGGGGGCGGAGGTGGACATTGCTGGCGCAGCGGACGAGGGCCCGGATGAGGGCATGGACGAGACGGGGCGCTGTTTGCGAGAGGACGAGGCAGTCGAGGCGGCGTCGTTCAGGGCGTGGGTAGAGCCTGAGGCCGAGGCGGGCGCAGCAGCAGTAGAGGCAGCGGCAGCAGATTCGGAGCTCTCGTTCTTGGAAGAGACCCTGCTGAGTAAGTGCTTGACGGAGCTGGACTTGCTGCGCTTGTGCTCCATGGCGGTGAGTTTCGCCGGCCAAGCGACGGGGTCGGGGCGAGCGGAAAGGCGGCAGGCGGCAGACGGCAGAGGGAGTGAGGGGCTGTGGAATGCGGGATGTATGCGTGGGCGGGGGCACGCAGGTGGTTGGTGCGGCTCGGATAACAATGCTGGAGGTGGGCTGGGTGCAATGGAGCGCGATAGGATAATTAACGCATCCAAAGAGGGCGCATAGTGTGCGCTGAGCTATGGTTAGTTGATGACGTTCTCGTACTTGTCAATCACATGTCTTGGCCTCGACAATTGACTGCAAGGCCCAGGTCGGCCCAGCCCTCGCACGTGCAGAAGAGCGGGGCAGCTACACAGGCAGGGACGGGTATTCACCGGTACAGTAACTGGTTAGGTATCAAAGACACAACCAGTCCATCCGCTAATGCTACTCTAAGTACACTCATACAATGCCATGATACAACAGTAGTTACAGTACAATACACTCGGTCCTCACTCGTCCTCACGCGTTGCCGCCGACCAGCAGCACCACGCTGCCCAGCTGGCGTTTCATGTCCTCTCTCTCGACATCGTGCGTGTCCTCGACCTCGCCCCAGCCGGCAATCTGCCAGCGCACCTCTGTGCTCGCAGCCTCGGCAGCCTCCTCGATGCCAAAGCGGGGGCCTTCTGTGGGCACACGCGACGCAGCAAACGCCTCACCCCACTCGTGGATGAGGCGAGCGGCCACGAGGACGCTCTTGGAGCCGAGAATGGCGCGCTCGAGGCCGGCCAGCTCGTAGGCGGGCAGAGCCGAGCACCAGCCGCGGATCACGTCCTGCGTCATCTGCGGCTGGGGCACGGGCATGATGCTATCGGCCTCGAGGATGGGCCTGAGCTGGACGCCGGGCCAGACGTGCGTGGTGAGGTAGGCCATGATGGGCTCGGAGGCGGCCATCTGTGTCTCGCGCAGCGTCTTGCCCTTTTGCAGCGTGTCGTTGAGCACCTTCTCGGGGGCCCAGCATAGCAGCGTGTCCGTCGACAGGTACTGCATGCACAGCTGGACAATCGAGGCGCGGACGGCGTCGTTGCCCTCTGCGTCGGCCGCCTCGACGTCCATGGCGCGGGCGATGAGCGATGTCATGGGGATGTAGTGTGTCTTGAGGGCCTGCTGGGCGTTGACGAGCAGGTCCCACTCGAGGGCAATGGCCGTGGCGAGCTGGGGCTTGGAGGCGGGAATGGTGAGGGGCGTCTTGTTAGGGTGGCGGACGGCGCGCTTGTCGAGGAAGACCTGCAGGCCGCCGTCGACGTGGGCAATGTTGACGTCGTTCCAGAAGCGCTTCTTGAGGATGCTCTTGGGCTTGCCGGCGTCGCGCGTCTCCTTGGCCTGCTTGAGCATCTCAGCCTGGCGGCGCTTGCGGGCAACGCGCTCGAGGGCGTCCGAGGCCGGGGCCTGGGGGGTGGGTGTGTCGGGGGGCGGGCCAGGGACCGAGGGGTGTGGCAGCGGCGTTGCGGTGAGGGAGGACGTTGAGTGCAGGCATTGCAGGTGGACGCGGGGGCGGATTGAGTAGCGGGCGGCGGCGAGGGCGGGGCGCAGTGCAGCAAGGCGTGCAGAGGCCATTGTGTAGGGTGGGAGATGGGTGGTGAGGGGATGGGAGGGGGTGGTGGTGGTGAATGATATTGGTGGTGAATGATAATATAATGTACCTATACCTACAATGTAACTTCGATCTTGCTATCGATACCTAAGTGGCCTGGGCCACCCGCTGGCTGCTGCTCGTCTGCGCGCCTGCCCTTCTCCGCAGCTCGCCCCGCACCAATCAGCCCGCACTGGACCACACCACCACCGCAGTCAACCCTCAACCCTCAACTCTTACCCTCTCTCCCCCCACCCCCCCATGGCGCCCTTCCCCGCCAGATGCCCGTCCTGAAATGCCTCCCGGCGCGCCTGCCAGGCCCATCCGCTTCGTCACCAACCATGACGGGCCCTACGCCAAACGCCGCCGCATCAACTCGGCCTGCCTGACGTGCCGCCGCAAGAAGACGCGCTGCTCAGGCGAGCGACCTCATTGCGGCACCTGCGCCCAGAACAAGCACCACTGCGCTGGCTATGGCGACGACAATGCCTCGGCCACCTCTGTCACCACCACCTCTACTACTACCAACACCAATACCAACAAAAACACCCACACCCCCGTCGACCCCCAACTCACCCGCCCGCCCCTCGTCCATGCGCCCTCGTCCGCTTCCCTCACCTCCCATGCCTCGCCCCCCGCCGACGCCCTCCGCCTGAGCCTCAGCACCCGCAACCGCATGCCATACTTCCGCTACTTTGGCCCTACCGCCATCATGCCCGGCTTCAAGCAAATGGTCGTCAAGGTCCGCGGCCAGCGCACCGGCAGCACCCACACGACCGACAACGCCCTCGACTCGTCCCCCGCCCAGCCGCTCGACTCGCCCCCCATCTCCCACGACGCCCGCCAGCCGCTCGACATTCCCCTCTACGACATGTCCGACATGGCCCCCTCGCCCCTCATCACGCACCTCTGCAAGCTCTTCTTCGTCCACCTCGGCTGCTGCTTCCCCTTCCTCCAGCGCGAGCGCTTCCTGCGCGACCTCGAGGAGAAGCAGGTCGATGCCATCCTCGTCGACGCCGTCTGTGCGCTAGCTGCACGCTTCTCCACCCACCCACTGCTGATCGGCAAGTCGGATCGCCAAAAAGATGGGGCCGCTGCCAACAAGCTCCAGCCCCCGGAGGCCGGCCAAGCCTTTGCTCAGCGGGCCAAGTCTGCCATCCCGGATGCCTTTCCCTGTCCCAGTGTCGCCGTCGTCCAGGCTGCTCTGCTGCTGGCCTACGACGAGTTTGGCGCCAGCCGTGACAGCGGCTTGTGGATGTACCTGGGCATTGCCATTCGCATGGCTCAGGATTTGGGCATGCAGACGCTGCAGGGACTCAAGTACGAAGGCCGTCATGGCCTGGCGCCCAAGCATGTCAGACTTGACGCCATGCGCACAACTGCTGTGACCCCACGACCTCAAGATACAGCTACTTCGCCAGAAGAAGAAGAGCAACGCGCTGTCGAGCGTGAAAGACTCGACACATTTTGGTCCATCTTCTTCCTCGACCGTGTCATTTCCTCGGGAACGGGACGTCCTGTAACGCTACGTGACCGTGATATCGAGATATCCTTTCCCTCCCTTGACGAAGTCGACTCCGTGTCGGGGTGGCCGCTGCCCTTCCCCGCCCTCATCCGCATCATTCACTTGTATGGTCGTGTGACGGACCTGCTCAACCGTATACGTAGCGCCGCCGACATAACAAAGGACTTGCAAAAGCAACTTGACACGCTTGAGAATCTGCTCACCGAGATCTACCAGAACCTGTCGCCCAAGCTGCACTTCAACGCCGTCAACTTCCAGCACCACGTCAAATTTGGTCAGGGCACAAACTTTCTTCTGTTGCACTGCTGGTTCCATACTCTGATTGTTCTGCTTCACCAGCCCACCATCTTGAAACCCTTCGAGGGAGGCCCCCAATCGCTGTCTGCCAACAGCAGAGAGCTGTCCATGTCTTCTGCCAAGACGGTTGCCGATATCCTATCTTTTACTGAGCTCATCGATGCTAGGACTGGGATAGGTGCTCCTTTTACTAGGTAAGCATGGCTGTTGCCATTGTCAACGTCACTTTGCTAACTCAACCCCAGCCAGCCAATCTACATCGTCGCGTGTGCTTTCTTGCAGGAGACGGCTATTCATTCTGCGTCCTCTCAACCCCAGTCGCGTCCCACCAGCCCCGGACCAAAAGGCGACCAGCTACTAGATGTGAAGCCTCCACCTGGGCAGCTGCAAATAGACTCGGTCACCGACAACCGCAAGATGATGCAAGACCGCGACCAGAAGCAGGCTGCCAAACACACGCTGCTTGCCTCGGCGGCGAACCAAAACTACCAACGCTGCTACCGTGCGCTCAAGTCGCTTGAGACGTACTGGGCAGGTATAAAATATATTCTGACTGTTCTCGATCAGAAGGCCAAGGGCGTGGGAGACCCCCTACTCTATACGGCGGAAGAGATGGAGAGTGCGCTTGAAGTCCCTCGACCAGAGCCGTCCTTTACCAGCCCCGGTTGGCGCAGGAAGCTCAGCTGGGGGACTTACCTCGTGCCAGAAAACGCAGACGCCGATGTCTCGAACATGCCTGCAGCACTCAGAAAAGGCGTCCGCACACCCACCATGCCAGGCTCTCCAGCGGCGCACCCGAGTCAAGGTAAGTCGTCCTTTTGGCGTCAAGATATATCGCTAACTCGTCAGCCATCGGATGGTCGTTGACAGGCAACATGAATTCACCCTCCACCAACGTCGCCGTAATGTACACGGCAGAGAACAATCGCGAAGCAAAGCATGCACCGTCCAAACACTCCCCTGCAGACATCCGCCCGTCGATAGCCTCTCGCATGTCTCAGCCCGTCAAGTTCGAGTCGCTCATGCCGTCCGTGTACCCGCCTTTCGACCCAGCATCCATGCCCCCACCGCCCGGTCACGCTTTTGGCACTGCGTCTGCTCCGGATCCCGCGCTCGTCTCCGACGCAGATCTCTTGTTGAATCTGCACTCGCCCTTCTCGGGTGCATCGCCCGCGACAAACCACGCATTGCAGAGTCCAACGTCGTACCTGCGCGCTGTGCCCCATCAGACGCAGGACACGCAGAGCACGCAGAACACGCAGATTCAAGGCGCGCCGAGCACCGAATTTTCGCCTACATACACGGCATACCCCGCATCTGCAAACACAATGTTCGGCGACATGGTCATCGACACCCAGGACGTCGACATGTCGGTGCTCGGCGCGGACATGATGCCCTGGGACCTGGAGTACCTGCCGCACGACCTGCTATACTTTGGCGATGGCGCCGAGAATGGTGAACCGGAGGGATGACGAGTGGTTGAAGCGAGCAAAAAGCAAGAAGGAAACAAAGCGACGGCGTTGTGTTATTGATCTTTTTGGACTACCCTGGGTCATGGCCCTCTTCTGGCGTTTAGGAAATGATGGCTCGCGCGTGAAAACGAACTGAGTGGGGATGTGTGATGTTGGTAGGTAGGTAATATTTAAAACACAACAGGATCAAGTTCACCTCTCACCTCTCAACTCAGCTGCGTGTCTCTCATCGCTGCCACTGCTGGTGCTGATGTTGTAGGCGTTGACGGTGGAAGACGAGAAAGAAAACAATGCATTCATGCGCGTGTCGTAAATGACAAACGGGTATGTACGTACGCTCAGCACGCGATGCTGTCTGCCCCCCGATACTCAACCCACCCGCAGCTACATAACGTGCCTGCTTACTTACTGACCAGCTGCCAAACGATAAACGAGAGGTCCAATGCTCGTCCGCCGCGGTTCGCGAGGGTACCGCTGCTTAGCCGGCATCTTGCGTCGCGTAGGAAACGCTCCTGTCCAATATTGCGATACACGTCACCCATCTCACGCCTCAGCTCGCCTCAAACATCAATAATCCTACCCTTCCCCTTCCCCACCTCCTCATCTCCCTCTCCCTCTCCCTCTCCCTCTCCCTCCCCCTTCACCCCCTCCTCCTCCGCCCTCAATAGATCCGCACTCTCCCTCGCATCGCGATACGCGACTGCGTCCTCGTCGAGATAGTCCTCTCCGCGAAGGAGGCTGTATCCTTCGTCTTTTATGGCTGGGTCGGTGGCGTGGTGGTGGATTTGGGTTGTCGGGGAGGAGGAGGACGCTGGGGGTGGCAGGGCGAGATGGCAGTTCGGGCAGGTTGTGAGGCGTGGAGAGGAGGGGAAGAGGGAGGGGAGGCCCCGTGGGAGGAGGAGGGGGAGGTGGGTTAGGAAGGTTGTGAAGTGGAGGGTCCTGGGGGTGTTGGTTAGTTGGGGGGGTTGGATTGGACAAGGGGGAGGGGGAAGTACATGTTAATCAGCATCGGGACAGTCGTATACGACACCAACAGCAGCAGTCCTGGCGCGGTAATCTCCCTGGCGACCTCGCGGATCCAAATCGGCAACAGCACAGCAAGATACAGCACGCCGGCAAGCAAATCCAGCCAGGCAGCGCGCGCAGGCAGCGCCTTGCCCGTCTTGCGCAGGCGGTAAAACGACGCTCCGCACAGGGCCAGCGTCACGCTGAGGCCCAGGTACGGGAAGCACAGGGCGGTTGCGCGCGAGCGGTGGCGCCACCGGCCCCAGCGCGCGTAGTGCATCTTTTGGTGCTCAAGGTGCTGCGCGACGATTGTGCTGGCGATGGCGAGAGGGAGGCCGATGAGCGTGCTTAGGAAGGTTGTGGCGCGCAGGGGTTGCGCGTGGGCTATTGTTGTTGCTTTCATTGTTGCGGTCGAGAGGGGTGAAGTGTGTAAGGGCGTGGTGGTGGTGGTGGTGGGTGTCTGGGGTGGGTTGAGTGGAGGGTGAGTTATTTGTCGTTGTCGTAGTGAATCGTATCGTGGTTCAGCAGAGACGATCTCAAGACTGAAGATCAGCCCGCTGTGATGTCTCTCTCCGCGATAACAGTTATAGATATGTTCGTTGCTGCCTTGAGGCCGCGTACTGGCACTGGGCGCCCTACGAAGCGCCGGCCAATGGGTACACGACGTCGTGCCTCAAACACCCCTCTTGGTGACGCGCTCCCCACCTCACCATGTTTTGTAGCAAATGCAGCTGTTCAAGGCCAATGGGCGCTCCCGATCAGGGTGGCTGAGCACGTCGTTTGGGTGTAGCGCTGCTTGGCGCTGTGATGCAGCGGGCAAGGCAGACTTGTGGTGGTTCGGGAGCCGAGCGTTTGGCGACTTCGCCTCGCCTCGCCTTGCCTCGCCTCGCGAGATGGATGCCGTTTGGGTAAAATAAAGATCCGAGAGAGGGGTGGCTTGTTTTGAAATCTGTAGTTAAAAAAATGACTTGTTGTATCACCCCCGGATTGGCCGCACGGGCTAGATCAACTGCGAGGCTGCTTGTTCTCGTCTAGCTTCTATTGTCGCGTCTACAGATGGCGTTTATCAGCTGGAATCAGAGTCGGAATCGCCGCCAGGATCAGAACTACAATCAGAGTCCGAGTCGTAACCAGATCCGCTGTCTACGTCTAGTGCGCCAATCACGTCTAGCTGCAGGCCTTGCCGCTTGCACTCGTTCTTGACTTCTCGCATGACCTCGTCGTTGCTGCCCTCGACGACCACCATCAGCTTCAACGAGCTCGCCACGATGCTCTTGTTCTGAATCGTGTTGAGGAGCAGATCGTTCACTTCTTCGTCTGTGCCTAGCTCGTTGAAAAACTCCAGCGTCTCGAGGAACGGCGGGAGCCCGACAGAGTGCAGGCGCGGCTTCTTGGACGACCGCCCGAAGAGCTGGTAGTCGTGGTTCAGACGCAGCGTCTTGAGCGCCTCAAACTCGCGCAACCTCAGCGCCTTGCGACAACTCAGCGTCGGGTAGTCGACGATGATGCTCTTCAGGAACGGCGCTTGCGAGTTGAGCGCGACAATGTAGTCGCTCAGGCTGTCGGAGCTCTCTTCCAGCTCGGGGCTGGGCTCCTCAATCTGCGTCATGACAAACTCCTCGAGCGCGATCGGGAATTCTAAGAGGTCCGACAGCGAGTCGTCGTTCACGTCGCACTCGATCAGGCGCAGCTTCTTGAGGGCTGTTTCGTGAGGGCGCTCGAGGAAGTCGAACCCCCGCTCGTCCAGCTTTGCTCTGCGGATAGTCAGGTCTTCCAGTGTGGGGTGCGCGAATATGTGTATGTTTTCTCGCAAATCCCAATACTGGTCGTCGGCGCATTGGTAGAACAACGTGCATGACTTCAGGCAAGCAAGGTCGAAAGGACCGTTGAAGAGACACCCAATACCATGCAGGAGCACGTCAGGCAGCGATATGTCAAGTTTTTCCAGGTTCGACATTCTCGACAGCGAGTGCGAGGGGTCGTAGTGGTTGCGGATGGGCGCGTCAAGAGCAAGCTGCGACAGCTCCGACGACGGGTAGGCCAGCTTCACTTCATAGATGGCGGAGCCGCGGCGCGGGCGGCGGTTTAGCGACTCGCTGAACGTGAGATGCAGCTCCGGCGTCTCGAACAGAATGCTCTTGTATAGGACGGCGTCACTGAGCTTGTGGTATCGCTTGTTCAGCCGTGAGACGTTGCATAGCGCCTGCTTGGACATGCGGCCCAGGATCTCGAAGATACGCAGCAGGATCTCGTCGGACAAAACATCCAATCTATCTTGAAGAGCCCTTTTGCCGCCATCGCAGGCTTCTTCGGCGATCATGCTCTGATCGCACTCCAAGACGATGTCTGGAAAGTCGCAGATAAGACGCCGTGCCGATTCGCCAGATTGCGGGGAACCAATGTGGGGTTAGAGCGGAGCCAAGCGACAACAGACGGCGGGCGGTGGAGACGAGGGGAAGGGTAAGGGAAATTGAGTGCGGGCCTGATTCAAGACGAGCAATTTGATAACGACGGCGAGTATCCTGACACGAGCGGTTGCGAGGGAGGCGGTTGTGCTTGGCGTTCCAGCCTTGCCATCTACCGTGACCAACACCCAAGGCGCTTAGCCCACGTGCTCGTCACGAGCCGAGGTTTCGTTGGCTTCAAGATGGCGACTTTAAACTTTCCTGCGATGCACAAAGTTCACTTGTGCAAGCTGAATCGTTCATCAGAGAAAATCTGGTAGACAAAAGTGTGCGTTATCAGGACATGCGCTGTTGGACATTACGTGTTTGTACCACATCAATGTGGCGCAGGGGATGCAGGGGGCGCAGGGAACGACTCTCAGCCTTCTCATTGATTTCCATCAGTGGAACTGCCTCGACACTCTCAACTTTACACTTTCATCTTTTCCTTCGCTTTTTACATATGAACGAGTCGCCGATCCACCATGTCCACGCACAAGCACTGGCTTATCGACATATCGAGTTGGGCCCGTAGCATCGCCGCATGGACGATCCATACTCTAGGATGGAACAGTGCAAAAGTCAAGTTGAGGCTTTTCGTCAGATGCCTGAGACACGACTTCAATAGCTACGGCGGACAAGGGTGGAGATTCGGCATTATCAACTGCGCTGTTTTCGCAACACTGATCTGCGTCATCAACATGACCGTCACCATAATTTTAAGCTTTCGAGCTCGAAGTGGCTTGCTGTTCGAAGGAGACTGCAACACGTCACGGAGAATCAACACGGGATTACATCTTGTCATCAACGCTATGAGCACTATCCTACTGAGCTCAAGCAACTACTGCATGCAGTGCTTGTCTGCACCTACCAGGAAAGAGGTCGACAAGGCACACGCACAAAGCACATCGCTCAATATCGGCGTGATAAGCTTAGGCAACCTACGCCGCATCAGCAAGAAAAGAGTGGTGGTATGGTTCCTGCTTGGCGCTTCCTCCATTCCTTTGCATCTCTTGTAGGTCAACATGTTTTAAAGCCACACGTAATTCTTGATACTGATAATTACAGCTACAACTCAGTGGTCTATCTCTCTATTGGAGTCCCAGATTATGACGTTCTATTCGTGGGCGAATCATTCGTTCGGAATCCAGCTCGCCCCGAGAGCCTCACGGACCAGTCGTCGATAACTCAAACCATTTACAAGGATGTTCACAACCACGCCTACAGTCGCTTGGAAGTCGACGAATGTATCCGCGCATATGCTAAAAGGATTCAGTCGGAGCGCGGTAACCTTGTGTTAGTGGCTAGCAAAGACATGTTGCGTGAGCCAGCGAAACCAGAATCCCTAAATGATAGCCTCTCACCTGTTTTGTGGTCCATGCACTACGACGCTAAAGATACCATGGAAAGACGACAATCTGGCCCCTGGATCTGTAAACATGTCCGAATGGGGCCCAGTTGCGACCGCAAACTCGAAGATTTCCAGAGCAATTACAGTGGATGGCACTTTACGATCTATGGCAAAGGCCGCCACGCAGACTTTGACATGAATGGTTCTTTGGATTACTGTTTGAGCGAAAACGCCACACAGCATTGCAAGAATTACTGGAATCTGCCCTTCGCAGCAATTGTGGTAGCGGTCAATTTTCTCAAGGCTGTGTTGATGTTTTATACAGCTTTGGGAATCCAAGAACAACCTTTGATGACCATGGGAGATGCCGTGGTCTCATTCTTGACGATGCAGGATCCCACTACTACGGATCGTTCGGTGATGGCCATAGAAAATGTTCCTTATCGCAAGAGATACAGAACAGCGTGGAGCCACTCACATAACTGGAGAAGCTCGGCACATTGGTGGGCGGATTTGAGAGGGAACAGGTTCCGCCCGTCCATAACAAAAGAATTTTCACGTCATTGGAGTGGTTCTAGGTATAGATGGAAAGATAATACGAACAGGACCCGTCGGGTTGTGACCTTTTGGATGTAAGCAGTGGTATCAGAGCGTCTCTTGATCAATCGTGCTTGAAGCTGACATGAACCCTCTAGACTAGGTACCAGTATCGTTTGCGTCGCAACGGGGTTGGGCTTAAGCGTGGATAAAGTGGGTACAAGTGGTGACGATCAAGACAGATCTCTTTCTGCACTCATACGGCTCGGGTTTGGTGCTACCGACCCGCGAACAACACTTTACCTCCCGTTGAATGTGTTCATTGCAAGCGCCCTGATTGCAAACATACCCCAAATCGGTCTCTCGATTATCTACCTTTTCTACAACGCTTTGCTAACAACCATGATGTTTGGTTACGAATGGGCTACGTATTCGTACCACCGAAAAGGCTTGAGGATATCTGGTGTCCGACAGGGGGAACAAAGGTCGACATACTTCCTATCTCTACCGTATCGATTTGCGATCCCACTCATGTTTCTAAGCGGTATCCTTCATTGGCTCACGTCCCAAAGCCTTTTCTCTATTGCACTCGAGGTGAGTCGACCTTTGATGGAGTGAGGACTATGTCTTACTTACTTTTCACAAGTACTATTCGAACGAAGTCAACCACCCAGAGCAACTTTACGGCATAAACTACGCAATCGGGCATTCTCCAATCGCTATAGCATGTATTCTCATATTACAAAGCCTTATGTTCTTTGTTGGTATTGGTATTAGTTACATCCCGCTCAAACCTGGCGTTGGTATAGTGGGAAACCGCAGTATAGCAATTAGCGCCGCGTGCCACCCAACACTCACGAAAGACAATGACACAAAGGCGGTGGCTTATGAAAAAGTGTCTTGGGGTGTTGTCTCCCCAGATAGTACTGGTGTCCATCGTTGTGCTTTTTCGAGTGGGGAAGTCAGACCCATGCAAGTTGGGGTAGAATACAAAGGGTGAGAGGGTATATTGGTAGCATAGACAGAGTATCTGGTTGCAAAAAAAACCTTTGGTGTTCAAGTCAGCCCATGTGTTCGTCACAAGCCGAGGTTTGTGTTGCAATCAGGAACATGGTCGTGATCTTCATTCGACACGCGATTACTGTCTTTGCAAATTGCATCATTTGACATAGTTATTGCGTGGAATACAACTCCCTTCTTGTTCAAAATGCAAGATCGATCCGCACAGCTTACCCCCTCCCCGTACCAGTCCGCCCTGAAAAGTAGGGCAGTGTCGACATCAGACGAAGATTGAATGTCGTTGATATCGTACATGTTGTCGAGGAGAGGTTGTAATGCGGTCTAATGATCTTTGAAAGGCTATCGCTGTTACTGTTGGAGTCTACAAGGGCCTTCCGAATGAAATACGTGTGAGCTTCAATGTTTGGATGTATGAAAGCCTGGAGGAATCCAATATATCTCCTTGCGCCGCAAACTATCGGCGAGCTTTGGCGGCTGACTGGAGGAAACAGTCCGTAGACAATGGCCGTTGTCAAAAAGTAAAGCCATTTCAGCATCGAGATAAGAACGTAGCATGCCCATGCGTGGAGGCATTCAGTGCTGGTTGTTCGACGACCTGGCAATTCGAGATATTCAAGTCGGGAGGCACCCAACCAACTTTGTTGCAAAGTCGCCCAGTATCATGAGAATCGAATAGGAATGGGTCTGGAAGGTCTCGGTTGCTTGTCGCACCGCGTGCTTGCAGTGCAGGAAGCTACCTTTTCACCTTCCTCACCATGCCCGGTCCCACTTGCAAGCTTGCTTTCGCACGGGCCGCCCACCGCAATAACAAATGCTTCTCTCGTCGCTCTGTGCTCCCTTCCTTCTAACCATTTCCCTTGCCTCTTTTGCTGTCCATAGTGTCAGTCTCCATCATCTCGCCCATCCCGTCTGGTTACGGCCAGACGTCTTTCAGACCCGCTTCGTACTACGGTGCAAGCAAGCCCAGGGTGCTCCTAATTGAAACCTCTGGTAGCAATCTCCTAGTCGCGTAACAGTTGTACGTGACTGTTGATTTACAGGAGACCGGCTTTAGTTTAAGCAGGTTCTCGTACTTTCTTCTTTTCTTCTTTTTTTCTTTTTTTCTTCTTTTTGCTGTTATACGTAGGTAACAGCAATGCCACCGCAGGTCAACAAACCTGGCAAGCGACAGCGTCAAGCTCTCCGAGATGATACTGAGCCTACGACAGAGAGGCAACGGCAGTGGCAAGAGAAGTACTTTCGCGCCAGGGACTAGGTCCCCCAAACCCAGCTGACACTGGTCCAGAATAGGGCCCAACAGCCTCCGAGCGAGGCAGAGACCAGTCCCGGCGAGACGATTCTACTCGCCGGGCTGAGGACTCAAGGGTGAGTCGATTCGATCTCGTTAAGAGAGAGGTTCCAGAAGGAGCTGCTCCAGAACCCCTCAACGTCGACATGGGCGGGACTGGAGAAGGAGTCGATCGAGGTCTCCTCGACACCGTCTCCCTTCGTCGCGAACGGGGTTTCAGGAGGAGTCTATCCCTCCATCTTTCATACAAGGGCACTTCTCTTTGACATGAGAGAGTTTCCGGTAGGAGTCGGTCTCTATCGCCTAGCCGCTCGGAGTATAGAGGGAAGTCTTCGAGATACCAGAGGAGCTCACGAAGAACTCGATCAAGATCGCCTCGCTACGCCCCAGGGCATGGAAACTCATCCAGGCCTTGAGCTAACTTTCACAGATATCCACTCACCGGACACACACGCACTAGCGACTGCGGAAACAGATCTTAATAACGTAAGATTGTGTTACAGACGAAAAGGTCTCGAGGCCAGCCTCCCGCCGAGCAGCGTCACTCGCGTGGCAATGAGTCACGTCAGCGTGAGCCAATATTATCTCTCATCAAACATACAGACGAGCTATGACCTCTTCTTCAACACTCGCTGCCCTAGGACGATACCGAAGGGAGTGCTCAGTCAGACCGGGTGCAACAACCTCAGCCACAGCCATCACTGAAATTGCATGGACGATAGCCATCATCTGCTGAATACCTCCACAGATCCTCTAATCTTCATACGGTTTGGATCGTAGTTCATGTACTGAATCCCTCCACAGACTTGAACGACTAACAAGATTAGACTGTGTAGTTGCATACTAGATACCTTTACAGTTCTTTAGCAGTACTAGTACCGGTTGCCTATCGCCATTTCTTCTGCAACTCGAGAGAGTAGGTAGGTGAATCGATAGTGTCAACAGCGCGTCCCGTTGCGAGGACTTCTCCTCAAGCGTTCACTATTCAGGGTTCACACTAGTCCTGATTTGGTCCAAGACCGAAGGGCGGCGCAGTAAGGGCGCACGCAACATCACTCGGACCGTGTGGCGCAGGAGGGCGAAAACACCAACTTCAGGCCCACAGGATCAAAACGGCGTCATGGAAAGGGCGTCGGTAATGTGGTCATGCTGATGCCTGATGCCTGCAGGACTCCAATCTTCTGCATTTAAGCCCGCCAAATCCTCTGCATTGACTGCACCGCAGGAGTCAAGCCGGTGATCCAAAGGCTCTGCTCTTCTTATTTCTTTACACCACAGTTTCTATCTGCCAAACAGGAACACCGTCCCCTTCCTGATTGTTTAGTCTCCCCTCGACTCAATCGCTGCTCAAGTCAGTTCAATCGCTCCTCGACTGGGCACCCTCACGACTCACCCTACCACGGCTATGTCCATTACAAGGCCAAAAGACCTACAACAAAGACTACTCAAAGATATTGCCGAAGTCTGCCACGATCCATACCCGAATATCCATCTACACGTTGATGACTCCGATATCAATAAGGCCTGTCTAATCCTATCGCCTACCTACGAGGAGCCGCTGCACTTGACGATCGAATTCACATCCAACTACCCAATCACTGCTCCTTACGTATCGATCCAATCAGAATTCTTGCATCCCAACGTCTACGGGGATTACATTTGTGCGTCGATATTGAACACCGACGAAGACTGGACCCCAGCATACACCTTGAAAGCCATTGCGATCCAACTTCTGAGCTTTTTCAGCAGTGAAAACGTGGAACAAATCGAAGGCGGCGAGGAAAATATCCATGACTGGCGCAGCAGCGTTCGGGCCTCGCGCCGTCGATCGCTAGCATTACAGGAGTGCGAGTATTTCACTTGCGAAGAATGCGGATTTGGACGCGAGGAGCCGGAGGAGCAGCTTCATGATGGAGCACATCTTCCAAACGGGGATGAAACCCCAGTGGTGGAAAACGTCCAAGAGAGCAAAGCTCGGCCCGCCCCAGAAGTCGCTTCAAAACTTCTTGCGCTTCCTGATGAAGTTTTGCTTCTCACATTGGCCGAGATGGACACAATTGATATCCTCCGACTCGCCACTGCCATTCCTAAAATAGACAGGGTGGTCCGTTCATACGACTTCATCCGCGTCCGCGAGTTGCAGTGTTTTTTCACCAAAAAGTCTTTCTTCGAGGCCAAGCTCGGCGTCGGTGTGGCCATATCCGGCAGCAATAAAAAGCCTGTGTTCCGGTCCGAGTTCGACTTGTTGAGCCAGCATGCTTTCTTCCAGAACCAAATCAACCGATCCATTCAAGGTGTCAAGTTCCACAAATGGCTGCCCGTCCCTTTGAACAGACGTCACTGGCGTCTGGTAAAGACGGCAGTAGGTCCGTGTTTAACAGCGATCCAAACAGCGGCCGGGATGGACACCCGGAAAACAGACGCCGTGGATGTGCTGTATTGCTTCATGAACAGCGTTGTGGTGCATTTCTCCACAGACTACCAACGCAGTGCTTCTAAAACAAAAGACCGACGGAGTACTCTCAACTCTGTGTCTGACAAGGCCATCGAAGCGTACTTCTCCCTCTTTCACCTCCTTCTCTGTCTCGCAACCGAAGATCCATCTGTTGTGGTTCGAGCAAAGGAAACCATTGCTCGCTTCCTCACAGGGCCACGGACAAAAACTCAGTTCCCAGACTTGGGTCACGTCCTCATTGCTGCGCTCATTGCAGGCGCAGAGCTTACTCAGGAACTGACACTCGCCATCATCAAGGAAGCAATCCTCCGCAACGTAGTCTGGATGCTGGACGGCAAAGGAGCTGGCATGGCTGAGTTGGCCTACATGGAGGAGACCGATGTATCCGAATATCGACTCGCCGCTACATTCGAGGCATCGAAAACATCGTATCGACTGCTCATGTTCCTCAAGATCTTCAGCCACACTGCAAGGCCGCGCGACAAGTCACTGGTCGATCTCCGGGAGGCCCTTTTCGACACATACGGCGCACCTCCAACAGGTACATCTGCGGCGACGGCCGAGAAAATCCGTGAGATCCGCGCCATCGACAGCTTCCCCAAATTTCTCTCCATCATGGGTATCAAGCAGATCCCGAGCAAGGCTCAGTTCACGTCATTTCTCCGTCGCACCATCAACGAGAGTGTCGCGGCGGGTTACTCGAGGATACCCATGTCGCAAAGCCAGCTTTACATGATTCGAAGAGAGTGGGAGCCGACAGTGGAAGCTGTTGCAGGAGTGCGCGTTACGGATGATCTGGTGAAATGGTATGAGAGGGGAGAGAAGTGGTATTACAATGGATGGCAGGGGAGACCATCTTTCTTCCCCAATGAGGCTGTTAAGATGAGCACACGTGGCAGTGGTCGTGGCCGTGGTCGTGGAAGGTAGGACTTGATGGAATTATACAATAGTTCTGACCGGCTAGTATCGTATCATAGAGCAAAAAACAGAGAAACATGTTCAATCTTTCAAAGCGTGTGGGAAGTCAAGCACTCACAACGTGATGACTGAAGGTGATGTGGGCGTAATAACAAATGAGCTTTGGAGCAGGGTTAGATCGGGCTGCGGCTGGGGAACGTCGGCATCCAGTACGTGAATACTGCGAGGGTGCCGCCGGGCCGCAGCATCTGCGCTATGCACGGGACCAGGACTTCGGGAGCGAGGAAGTGCGGCGTTGTTGCGCAGATGGCTATGTCGGCTTGGCCGTGCAGTTTCTGGGCGCTGTGTGTGATGCGGTCGCTTCGTGGTATTCGAGTGTAACGTCGACGTTCTGCCGCTGGGCGCATTCGAGCAGAGAGGAACGAGCTTGCGAGAGTTTTGTCGCTATCGGTTTTGACACGTGGATGGTCTTGAAGTCGGGCGTGAAGAGGCTCGTGGCGATGCCGGAACTAACGCCTACGTCGACGAGTTGGTCCCATGCGGCGTTTGAGTGCTGGCTGCGGTAGGTGTAGACTATTTCGGTGATGGAACGGGGGGTACGGCGGGCGTCCTTCACGGTAGTGCGCTTCGTCCTTCGCTGCGTCGGTGCTCGCGATGTGTGGAACCTGGGTGGTCATGATTGGGAGTCAGATTGTAGTATGTAGCGCTCTATTCTCTCCGAGACAGATGGTGATAGTGGTGGTTCCCCACAACGAAACGGTGGCGCGCTATATAGCCAGCGCCTTGGTGAGGTGGTCATCTTGGTGTCGATAGTTGTGTAGCACCGACAGATGGCCAGCCATTAAAGCGACGCCCTTTTTCCGTGGGTGCGCCTTTTCGCTGACTTGGCCTCAGGCAACCCGTTCAGGCTTGCATCGGATTGGGGTAGGGGTTCAGTCAGATCACCGAATTGATCGTCCGGTGTAATCTTATCGGGGTTGCGCAACAGCATGTCATGTGTCGACACCCAGTCAGCCGGAATGTCACCGATCTCTAAGTAACCCCTTCGACGGGCGCATGCATCCGGGTGTAACGAGCGGGCGCGCAGCGAACCGCCACTGTGGGAATAAGGCGCTCGACGTCTGCTTTTTCACAAAAGTCTTCCGTCCTTCACATGCCATGCACTGGAAAAGTCGCCTCCGCACCATACCTCACCAAGGGGCCTCGACCGAGACAGCCACCCACACCTGGGTATAACCTGACACACTGACAATAACGACCACGAGCCAGTAGCAGGGCGTAGAGGGGATACACGTCGCCTTGCACCCTGGCGTGATGTGATGTGAAGTGGTGGTAGGTAGCCACGCGCGCGGCGGCCCCAGTTTTGCGGGATCCCTGTCTCAGGGGAAACCTACTATGAGCGGGCGGGCGCTTGGGTGGCGCCCTCTTTAGCCGAGGTAGCGCCCTCGGCGCGGTTGCCCAGCCGCTTCCCGCTTTGCCACAGGGGTGACGATCCGCATGAACAGCGAGAGAGCAAAGTTCGGCTGGGGGTTTCTCGCGTGGGCGCTGCTGCTGACGAGGAGAAGTTGGGGCGGGCGACGCGGCTTGCGCTGTCGGTGTGTACCGGTGCAGTCAGTGACACGATGCGTGTGAGAGAGAAAATTGCGCACCCGATGCGGTTAGTTCGTGGACGGTCAGTTCATCGCATGCTGTCTGGACAGAGGCCTTTGTCCATGGCAGATGGTCTGGGAAGCGGAGGCTGGAAGTGTACTCTGCATTACAGCTCTTGGAGGATCAAGAAGGCATGAAGCACAGCATAGGATCAAGAACGCAAGAAGCACAGCATGCGAGTTTCAAATCATAGCGAACTTGTAAATTCAATCTAAACTCCAATCCAACATCTACCTGCCAAAAACTCCTACCCTATGTGTCTACCCTAGAAAGTCGTATCGAACCTCCCCAAAAGTTGTATCGAGAACCTCCCCGAAACTCCTAAACACCTGCGCTATCACCGTGTCCGCCCATCCAAACCCATCGTTAACATTTACATAGCCGAAGCGAAATCAGTGGCTTAGATAGAGCGGCGCTGGTTGCGGTGGATGTAGTCGCGGCGAGCAATCACACCGTTCTGGCACTTGGTGCCAGCAGCAACAGACTGGTAGACAACCGAGCCGTTGGCGCAGATGCCAAACTTGTCCTGGCCGTTGCACAGGATGGCACCCTCCTCAGAGCAGGAAGAACCGCCAGAGGCACCGCCGCTGGAGGAACCGCCAGTCGCGGGAGCCTTGGGGGTAGAGGCCTCGGGAGCCTTGGGGGCAGGGGCCTCAGCAACGGGGGCAGCCTGCTTGGGAGGGTCGACAGAGGCAGCAGGAGCGGAGGGGGCGGAGCCAGAGCCAGAACCACCGGTGCTACCAGAGCTACCGGTGCTACCGCCCTCGGAGGCAGCGCCGCCGCAAAGCTCCTTGAAGGGGCCCTTTCCAGCCCGGGTGACATACTTGCCAGGGTTGGCAAAGGTGTAGTCGAAGCTCTCCGAGGTGGCGCAGTTGCCCTGGCCAGCGATGTTGGCAACAGCCATGTCGGGAAGGCTGTCGAAACCGTCACCGGAACCGCCAGAGACCTTGATGGGCGCGCAGTTCATGTACATCTCACGGTTGCCGACCTTGTTGAACCAGGTCCAGGCCATGGTCAGCTGGCCCTCAGGGAGCTCAGAGGGGACAGTGATGGGGAAAGAGGCGACAGCGCCACCGTTGCCAGAGTCAGAAGTGGGGCAGCCACCCTCGATCGAGTGGATAACCTTCCAGACAGACTGAGCAGTAGGCTCCTTGTCCTTGGTGACTGAGACCTGGCAGGAGCCACCGCCGTGGGTGGCTGTGCCGGGCGCAAAGGTGAGAGTGACATCAGAGCCGACGGTCCACTCGTTCATCGAGGACACGGCGTAGGAACCGCCAGGCCCGGCCTTGCAGGGGAAGTCAGAGCCCGAGGGATCCAGAGGCGAGTTGTTGGGCGAGCCGAAAGGAACAGGCTTGGCCATGGTCATGTGGGCCGAGGCAGTGGAAGCCATAGCCAGGGCAGCGGCGAAGATGGTGGACTTGGTCATGGCGAGAGACATTTTTGCTGGTTGGTTGGTTGGTTGGGTGGTTTGGAGTTTTGGAAGAGTGGTCGAAGGTCGAGTATGAAGCTTATCAAAAGCGTGAATCGAAGACTGTTTGGAAGGAGTGTGGTTGTTCAGAGCCGGTCTGAAACGGTTGTTGGAATGAATGAGTGAATGTGGAAGTAGAAGAAACTGTTGCTGTTGTGATGATGCTACAAGGACGGGTACCGGGACATCTTAAGTAGTCCTGGGGGCATGCGCCTCGAGCGGAGTCGAGGCAGAAGGAATCATCCCCACTGGGTTGTCCGTACCTGACTACCACAAGGCTGTGTTCGAATGAAACAACGAGCCTGTGCAAGGCAGCGGCCGAATGAAACAACCAGCAAAGACCGTAAATTCAAGGCGAACCAAGGCGGGCACTATGGATCGTGCAGATCAAATGACAGCCAATCAGGCCAGGATTGCAAGGAGTGAGCGAGTCGCTCGCCTGTAGGCCGCGTCTGGGATCACACCTTGCGCACATCCCTGGTCAGGCGTAGGCGTGCGGACATTGGCCATGCTGAGCCACTCGTGTAGTCAGCTGCGGAGTCCGAGGCGAGGTCCAGCCTATGAAGGCGCACAGCCGGGGTGAGGATGTGTTGAGCCAGGAACGACGAGTCAAGGCGGGCGCATGTCGTCAGCCCCGCGAAGGCACATATGCAGGTCCGTTGCGGTTGTTTCAAATCCACGCGGCTCGAGCAGCAGCGGTGGAGGGTAGGCAGCTGGCGGTTGGACGAGCGTGTTTTTGCGTGTTTGGTGCGCGTTGGTGGGTGACGAAAGCTGCGCGTGCAGAAAGAGTCCGTTCGCGTGGATCAGCGGATTAACGTCGGGCTTAATCGGCTTTGCCGCCGTCGACATCGCCTCCGCACGGCTCGCACGAGCAGCCGAAACACCGCCACTTTTAGACTCGAGTGGCACGCCGTACCTGATAGGCATTACCTGCTCGAGGCCCACCAGACGCGGGACCCGTGTTAAGCTGACTCTTGTCCGTCTTGCGTAAGCAGTCCCACGTCCTCCACCACCGTCCACACCAAGCGCCCATCGTCGGCGTGCACCACCATCGCCACGCCGTTCATCGATATTCATGCATCCATGGTATTATACTTTTGCAGCCGTCTCAATGTGCAGAGATAATTCGCCTCCCCAACGACATTACCCAATTTATTGTGAGACGCGGCAGCGTGCCAACTTTTACGGACTTCCCCATTCTGCAGTGGCGGGACATTACCTACCTACCTACCTACCTACCTAGGGAGGTATATTTCGGCAACTCCGTTTCCGCAATCCCACGCCTACTTGCGAGTACCGCCTGCGGTCAGGATGAGACCTGTATGGCTGCTGACCGATACTTCCACCACGCACCCAGACTGCCCGATGACGGTTTCACCGCCATTCCAACTTCAACCAGGCTTTTAGAATTACGTCGGTGTTGGACCGCCAACCACAACACGGTCTCAGACTTTCCAGAATTACATCGAATCGCATTCACCATGTCATAGCACGTGTCAATCGGCAATCATAAGTAACAAGTCGTTAAGAAGCTATATACCAGTGTGGCTAACTTTTCGCCGCTGCATCGGGCACTGCAGACCCTCAACAGACGCGACCGCCTCATCGCTGGAGTGTCAGAACACCGGGGCGGTAGGGAAGAAGACCGTAGTCGCCACCAGAGTTGGGCGCCCGTCCCTGGTACAGGAACTGCAGGTTGCATGGGTTGATTGTCATGGTCTGGTCTGGGTTGTCGCGCACAAGCTCGCCGTGGGAGATGTCGTTGGTCCAGGTGGCGCCGCTGTTGGCCTTGCCGGCAAAGGGGTTGTTCTCAGACGCGGCCTGAGGCGTCCATTGTCCGCCCAGGTTCGAGGTGGTAAACGACCTGAAGTACCTGCCTTGGGCACCGATCGCCTCAACAATCATGAGGTATTGGTTCTGTCCTTGGACCTTGTAAACCTGCACAGCCTCGAACAGGTTGTTCTTTGAATCGCTCATCACCACCGTGGATGCTGAACCAAAGCTGCCGGGGAAGTTGCCAATAGGCATGCTTGCACGGTAGATCTTTCCGTTGTCGCCAGCAAAGAAGAGGTACATGTTCGATGCATCGCCAATGAGGGCCTGGTCGATTGGGCCAGTGTCAGATCCAGAAATGGTTCCCGTGAACAGAGTCTGGGCTGAGCCCCAACCGTTGGCGTTGGAAGGGTTGGAAGACGTCTTGTATGAGAACTTGGTTGGTCCCCACTGGTAGGCAAGCACCCAAATGTTCTTTGGGGCAAAGAAGAAGAGCGAGGGCGCAACAGTGCCCTGGTTCATCTGGTTCTGGGCTGCCGAGCCCAGCTGGTTCCAGTTGTCGATGAGGCCAAAGTTCATGGATCCCCAAGACGTGCCGAAGTCGTGCGTCGTAGCGTACACCAGCTTCTTGCCGTTGTAGTTGACAGTGGTGAAGTCCTTAAGTGAGGCCCATCCTGACCTGGGGTTCGCAAGGGACCCGGTCGACGTCCAGCGGTACGACGACGGCAGGCTGCACGACTGCGCCTGGACACCCGCCGCAGACGCCAGCAGGGCGATGCCTGCAGACAATAGGCTCAAGTCGTACATCATGTTTGCTGTGTGAGGGATTGTGCAGAAGATGTTCGCGTTGTCGATGCCAACACTTGACCTGCAAACACCGCTCTTATATAGTGAATATGTGCCTGTTTATAAGACCCGGTCTTCCGCAGCTTCAATATCGCACATAGTAGCTGACCAGGATAGCATTCATTGCTCCGAGTCAGTCATACTAGCTCACCCACAACGCCATGCCATTGTTACTATGCCCAGCGTCTTGAATCTCCCGACGGTTAATGTGCTGAGGTGTGGCAGCCTTGCAATGAGTTTTATAGGTGCAGACAAGTAGTTCCACCCATAATGCGGGGAATCCACCCGATCGTGTCCCTTTACAGGTCAAACGCCCGACGTTCACAATCTATATCAAGCCCAGTTTGACAGTCTCCATTCTCGGACAATTACACACCTTGCATCTCAATTTCCCCGCACAACGTCGGCAGCCCGTGTCATGGATGGATGCGTGTTCGCATGTGGTTTAGTGCGCGGCATGATGCACACAAGCTTTTGGTTTAATAAATCAACGTCCATGTTTCCACCACTCACAGGCCGTTGCTATAGGCTTTCTGCGCTGTAATGCACACGTGAGTGGTACAGCAGCCATGTCATGTCGGCATTTTGTCATAGCGTTGGGTACAACGTCAGGTCTACCTACACGACCACTCTTGGCGTTTTTCAAGATAATGCGACGAGTCAACAGATGCACAGGAGAACCTCTCTCGAGTACTGTGGTGGTTTTTGGAACATTTCAATAAACCTCTCATCATCATAGATTATGGGATTGCTTATAGCTGCGGAGAGTCGCATTCCAGATTGTCTAAGCACATTCATTTACAAAAGCATTATCACGAATCAAAGTCACTCTATCATGCGGAGAACGGAGTAATGTCCTGCCCACAATACGATGCTACAAAGTGATGGTAGAATGGCGGCAAAATCGTTCGGCCTTGGACTATAGACCTTGCATTAGTCTGTACTCTGCGAACACGCTGCTGTGATGGCCACCCAGGCTCTTGTGCAAAAACAGAAGGCACATCATGATTATCTTACAGCAAGTTAGACATCGATACTACAATGGAGAATCGAGGTGGAGACGGATGCAG
>WODD01000045.1:137876-217295 GCA_019775935.1 Neoascochyta sp. HWLR27 | reverse complement strand
AGGGGGGAAGGGGAGAGGACAAGTTGCGAAGACGGTGTTGTGTTGTGTTGTGTGAGTTGTGCGGTGTGAATTTGCGGGCCGGGTTGGATTGCGTAGCGCCAGGCGTGGGATCGGCAGACCAAGACAGCGGAGCCAGAGCGGGCAAGCAAGACGGACGACAGGGACGGCGGGACGGGTAGCACGACCTAGGGAACTACCTAGGTAGCAATTAGGCAATATCTAGTGCTGGGTGGGTTGCTGTGGCTGACCGCCTGCTCGACTGACTTTTCGCCAATTGCCAGCCGGCATTATTAACTAATAATTACTATCCAAGTCTGTGTCGGTGTCGGTGTCCACTGTATGTCCATGACGGCCCCGCGACGCTTCTTCTGCCACGCCTTTAGACCCCTCTTTGCCCGCCCCTCGTACACGACGCCTCTGCACCTCCACTTCTACTCCCACTCTCACTCTCACCCCAACTCCCACCCCTTCCACACCCACCCATCCCCCCCAATGTCCGCCGAGACGCCCGCAAAGAAGCTCAACATGTCCACCCTCACCATTGGCACCCACAACGGCCACTTCCACGCCGACGAGTCGCTCGCCGTCGCCATGCTGCGCCTGCTGCCCACCTATAACGACGCCCAGCTCGTCCGCACCCGCGACCCCGCCCAGCTCGCAGAGTGCCACACCGTCGTCGACGTCGGCGGCGAGTACAACGATGCCGCCAAGCGCTACGACCACCACCAGCGTGGCTTCGACACCGTCTTCCCCGGCCACTCGACCAAGCTGTCCTCGGCCGGCCTCGTCTACATGCACTTTGGCAAGGACATCATCTCCGCCGTCACCGGCCTGGCCGACGGCCCCGACCGCGACCTGCTGTTCGAGAAGCTCTACACCGACTTCATCGAGGCCTTTGACGCCAACGACAACGGCGTCAACGTCATTGCCCCCGGCGACCTGCAGAAGGCTGGGCTCGAGAAGAAGTTCGAGGACCGCGGCTTCAGCATCGCCAGCGTCGTCAACCGCTACAACTACGACCACTCGGCGCCCGCTGCCGCCACCCCCGCCGAGAAGGCCGCCGCCGAGGATGCGCGCTTCCAGAAGGCCTCGCAGTTTGTCGGCGACCAGTTCTTCCTCGAGCTCACCGACCGTGCCCGCTCGTGGCTACCCGCCCGCCACAACGTCAAGCAGGCCTACGACGCCCGCCTGCAGTACGACCCCCAGGGCCGCATCCTGGTCCTTCCCGAGGGCATGCCCTGGGCCGACCACCTCTACACGCTGGAGAAGGAGGTGCCCATCCCCGACGGCGTTTCGCCTCAGGTGCTCTACGTCCTGTTCCCCGAGGACCAGCCCGAGGGCAAGTGGCGCATCCGTGCCGTCAGCAAGGAGAACGGCGGCTTCCAGAACCGCAAGGACCTGCCCGACGCCTGGAAGGGTGTGCGCGACGAGGAGCTCGACAAGGTGTCTGGCATCCCCGGCTGCGTGTTTGTGCACGCCGCCGGCTTCATTGGCGGCAACAAGTCATTCGACGGCACGCTGGCCATGGCCAAGAAGGCACTCGAGTTGTAAGTGTAGAGTTTGTGTCAGCCATGCGAGTTGCATGACTTGGTTTATCGAGATAGACAAAAAAGTGTAGGATACATGGCATGGGCTGGCGTTGGGCGCTGTGTATATAAAAGTGATACCATTTGGTGGTATTTGTAGAAAGCCACCAAGGTGGTTTAGATGTACAAGACTACGCTCGTGGTCTAGCAATGCATACGTGTGTATTGAAGAGAGAGCTGCACGTGACTGTTGTCGACCATCGAGTCCGTCCGAGGTGTTCCTCTTCACATCAGCACTTGAATTACGAGCCACGGCAACTCTACCAAATCGAAGCGACTAGCTGATTTAGAGTCTTGCTCGAAAACAAGCTGATTATAACAATAATTAACTAGTCAACTCGGCGGGTAGTTGTTTGCAGCGGCTTGATGACTTGGGTGCCGTTCCATCTTGTGATGTCAACGCCCACCACAGATGGTCCATGTCTTTACAGATCACCTACAGATCACCTATAATCGTCTACAGATCGTCTACGGCTGGCGTCATGTAGCGACTACTCTCCACGTCGACTCGACGGCATCGCCCACCGGACCCAGATCAAGTTCCCAAAGACACGGCAGACCCTGACGCAGGCGCAACCCCGCCAGCCTCGCTCACCCTCACCCAACAAAAAACGCCCGCAAGCGGACTAGGACGGGTCGCGGGTGGATTCGGCTTGTGTCGTGTGCGATTCCGGCAGCGTTCGTTGGCGCAGAGGTGCCGTGTGTGGCGAGGGCGACGATCCGAGGGCGGCGGCCGGCTTAGGCTCATGTCTAGTCTCAGGGACGGCGACAAAACCATCGCCATCCCTTGATGCGGTCGCGTGTCTACACACTGCTTCCATTACTCCGTCCTTACAGCCTCCGCAGTACGATAAAACATAAAAAAAGTCGCCGCTGTCGCTGTCGCTATTCCTGGTTCTGCTCTTGCTGCAGCTTGACATTCTCTTGTACATCTTGTTTTTGCCGCAGGATTCTGCTCGGTCCAGCACATCCCGGCCGTTTACCGCACACGCTGGCCCGCGCTCAAGAATTTCACCGGGGCCCTCCTGTCCAAAGCGCTTTCACAAGCCAGCCGTGAATCTTTGCTTATTACTCATCCCACACCCCGAACACCTTCACTTCCGTCTCCGCATCCAACCCCGATCCATCGCCAACCTCATCCGACGCGCTCTCCCTCGACCAACCACTCCCGATCCACACACACGCACACATACACACTCGACGACCTCACCCCCGTCGTCATGAAGTACTTTCAGCAGTCCGTCGACTTCGACTACTCGTGGGAGGAAGTCTCGACAAGCAACTGGCAGAAATACGGCCCGTGGAACGAAAAGACACCCCATGTCATCGCCGTCGACACGCTGAGCCGAACCGTCGACCCAGACACAGGAATCGTGCGTGTCCCCTCGAACCTCGAACCCCCCGCTCCACCTCCGACACCATCGCTAACTCTCCCCAGATGCGCACCGAACGCCTCATCACCTGCCAACAATCCGCGCCCAAGTGGGTGACGGCTATCCTGGGCGGCGTCGACAGCAGCATGGTGTACGAGACGTCGTACGTGAACCCGCACGCCAAAACGCTGACCATGTGCTCGATGAACGTGACATGGTCGGACCTGCTCAATGTGCGCGAGACGTGCACGTACGCGCCGGCGCCGGGGTCGCCCGCGACAAAGACGACGTTTACGCAGCGCGCCGAGATCACGGCCCTGTGCGGCGGCTGGCAGAAGATCAAGAACAGCATCGAGCAGTTCACCGTCGACCGCTTCCAGCAGAATGCCCGCGCCGGCAAGGAGGGCTTCGAAATGGTCCTCGAGCGCGCCCGCGAGGTCTTCAAGGAGCAGCGCGAGCTGCTTGCTAGGCAGGAGAGCCCTGTGCTGAGGGAGGCCAAGATGTGAGGCGTTGCTCTTGCACTCTGTTTGCATCTGCTCTGCTCTGTTCTACTCTGCCTTCAGCGTCGCCGCTCATCTCCATCTCCTTCCTCAGCCTCAACTCCAGCCTCAGCTTCAGCCTCATCTCGGCACCCCAAAAGTTCTTCCGGCGTTCTCTTCGTTCCCTGTTCCTCTCCCCGACCTCTGCAGCGCATGCACGCAACACACACAAAAGCTTGGCATGATAATCCGGCGTTTATACCCTTGGGCCTCGTTTTCTTCTCCGCGCTCCTCTCTCTCCTGCCCTCACGTTTATATATGCACACGCGCTCTCTCTCTCTCTTGCACACATATACACGCACGTAGACGTTAGACGGCTTGCAACGACTTCTAGACTTGTACTCGGTGCGATGCGATGCGCCATCCGACGCCTACACAGGTCCACGATATAGACGTAAACAATAACGATAATTCATGGATTGGTATTTTACCCCCACCACTCATGTCTCGCATCACCGCTTCCACCCCCACCCCCTCTCCCCCCACTTCGCCCACCCCTCCTTTCTCTCCGCCCCACACTCTCACCGCCTCTCTTTGCCCTCCTCCCCGCATCCACTCTCCGGCTCCCAGCAACAGCAACAGGGACAGGAACAGTCCCGATATCGCTCCCGCCCGTCCACGCACCTCCCTTGTCTGCATCATCGTTGTCCTCCTCATCGCTGATCCACGCCCCGATCTTGCCCACGCTGTCGCGGCCCCGGAACGCAACAACGTCAGAGTCCGAGCCCGTGTCCGGGTCTGCTGCGTTACCGGCGGGTGGTGGTGGGGGCGGGGGCGAGCGTGGGCGAAGGACGAGATCGTCGCCCAGTCTCCTGGGTTGACGTGCAGACGGGTGAGATGAAGTGGGGGCGACGATGCTGGCGGGGTGGCCATTGTCGTTGTGGCCCTCGTCCTCGTCCTCGTCTTCACTCTCACTAGCACTGGTCGCCGTGCCGTCGACCTTTTCGACATCCGACGCGTCGGATCCATCTTCGACGTACGCCTCGTACCGCCGCCTCATCTCACCTGCGTCGCCTTCATCACCACTCCGCTTCGCCCTTCGCTTAACTCGGCCGTTCCCCCGCTCACGGGCGTGCTCAGATGGTGACCTGAGCTCCTCTAGGTCCCCTGTGTCGCGTCCGCGGATTAGTACGTCGTGCTCGCACAGGCTGATGTCGCTTGCACGGTACCGCCGCGTGCGCCGTGTGTTAAACGCTAGCGGGTCGTGGTTTGCGGGGACAATGCCATCACCGTAGTCGATATCTGAGACTGAGGCATCCGAGTCGCTGCCGATGTCTGAGTCAACGGGGCGCAGGGCAGGGTGGGGCGATGGAGAACGACGTCGGCGGTGTCGGTGGGTAGAGGAGCGTACGGGGACTACATCGGAGTCGGAAGCCGAGTCGGACTCGCCTATGCTGTCGTGGTTGGAGTGGGCAGGCTGGCTGTAGCGATGTGGAGGTGGTGAGGTATAGGAAGACGAGCGGTCACGAGTATGCCGGCGCGGTTTGTCCTCGACATCTGAATCATGTCGCCCCCGCACATTGCGTGTGCGGCGGGCTGGGTACCCGTACGCAGCGCGGTCACGCTTGTCTACATGCTGCTCGTCTGCGTACCGTACATAGCGTTCTTCAGGCTCTACACTACTGTAATGCGGGGTCGGATATGCGGGCCTTTGCTCTTCTGCATACCGGCTGTACCCCGAATCGACCCTGCCGTGAGACTTGCGACTCGGGCGGTGCGGGCGTGGATCGATGTAGTCGGCACGGGAGGGCGAGCGGCGGCGGGGCGGGGCAATGTAGTCACCGTCGTCATCCTCGTCTTGGTCCTCGTCTCGTTCGTTGTGCCTGTAGCTGCGTCTGGACCGTGCCGCGTGCCTCGTTCCCGAGGTGCGCGATGTGCCCGAGATGTAGTCGTACTGTGCGTCCGGGCGGGAGGAGCGGGATATATAGTCCGAGGAGCGGTCACGGGTGTAGGAGCGGCGTGTCGGGTGGCGTGTGGGCGGGGAAGAGCAATTGTACGACATTGTTGGGTGTTGGGGTGTTGGTTGGTGGTGTGGCTGATATAACGGGCGTGGGCCAGTAGAGTGGAGTGGATGGTCCGCTCAGTGGAGGGAGCGGGCTGGCGAGGCTACGCTACATTGGAGTCGCTTTGCTGTCGCTGCTGCATATACACGTGGTTGGTGGTGGGTGCCGGCCACGCATGTGTGGCTAGCCGGATGGGCGGTAGTAAGTAGGTAGTGAGGAGTCGACGGCGAGTCTGCCATTGTGCTCTTCACTCGACGGCGGGGTGCGGGCTCGGCGCAGTGACAGTGGGCGGGGCAGGGCGTCGTCTTTGAATTGCAGATGTCATGGTGGTCATGTCATGGCGGTAGTGGTCATGGTGGTCGTCATGTGCAAGGTGGTCATGGTGCAAGAGCTAGCTAGGCAGTCGGAGGCCCAGCCCCACTCTTGCTCCGACGGCAGCGGCGCCATGTTCGTGTTTAGATGAAGGGCAGATTGCAGTCGAGGCTGCAATGCCCATGGATGAAACACGCTCTGCCCACCTGGTCCCAGCATGCCGCGATACGGACAAAAACCCCCCTGTCACATGAAACGTCCTATTCCATACAGATTGCATTTCCCCGACGTTAGACCACTTGCAGCCCGCGCTTTCCCCTTCTGCCTCGTCGTGGGAGGCGTCTCTCTGCCCTATAGTGCTGCTCGTTTCCGCCAAACAACGGCACTTCACGCCCGCTGCCCACTGCTTGCTCCATTTGTGGATCTGTTTCTTATTACAATGATATGGTTCCCGTGGGTTCGGTCATGACCGCCCTGGAAACAGGTGGGCTTGTGCATTTGTCCGCCAATTACACCCCCAACCCTGCACATCCACTCCACCCACGCATCGCGAGATATATAAGGATGCCAATCTTTGCTCTTTGCCAGCCACAAGCTTGCCTTGCATCTTATTCCTACCCCAGTCTTTCGTTCAAGCAAACCGTGTTTGCTATTCATTCTTTTCTCATCTGTCCATCAACATGAAGCTTTCCATCTTCGCTGCTGCTGCGGCGCTTGCCGGTTCCGCCTTTGGTGCGGACGGCGTCAAGGGAGCCGCTGAGGGCTTCGCCAAGGGCGTGACCGGTGGTGGCAACGCTGCTCCCGTCTACCCCTCCTCGACTGCTCAGCTCATCCAGTACCTGAGCGACTCGTCTCCCCGTGTCATTGTCCTGACCAAGACCTTCGACTTCACCGGCACCGAGGGTACTGCCACCTCCGATGGCTGCGCTCCCTGGGGCACCGGATCTCAGTGCCAGCAGGCCATCAACAAGGACAACTGGTGCGGCAACTACCAGCCCAACGCCCCCAAGGTCAGCGGCATCAAGTACGACAAGGCTGGTGTCCTCGGCATGACCATTGGCTCCAACAAGTCTCTCATCGGCCAGGGCAACAAGGGTGTCATCAAGGGCAAGGGTGTCCGCATCGTCTCCAACGCAAAGAACGTCATCATCCAGAACGTCCGATTCACAGACATTAACCCCAAGTACGTCTGGGGAGGTGATGCCATCACCATCGACGGTGCCGACCAGGTCTGGATCGACCACGTCACCACCGACCTGATTGCCCGTCAGCACATTGTTCTCGGCAACAAGGCCTCGAACCGTGTCACCATCTCCAACAACGAGTTCAACGGTGCCACTTCGTGGTCGGCCACCTGCGACGGCCGCCACTACTGGGGCATCTACCTGACCGGCTCCAACGACATGGTCACCTTCAAGAACAACTACGTCCACCACACATCGGGCCGCTCTCCCAAGGTCGGTGGCAACACCCTCCTCCACGCCGTCAACAACTACTTCTACGCCATTGAGCACGCCTTCGAGGCCGACTCTGGCTCCAAGATCCTCGCCGAGGGTAACATCTTCCAGAACGTCGACAAGGCTGCCCAGGCCGGTCTTCCCGGAAAGATGTTCGCTCCCAGCAGCGACTCAACCGCTTGCCAGTCTGCTCTTGGTCGCGCCTGCAAGGCCAACTCCTACGGCAGCTCTGGTGCCCTTACTGGCACCGACTCGAGCATCCTGTCTGGCTTCTCCGGCAAGAGCGTCGCTTCTGCCGCTGCTGCCTCGACCACCAAAAACCTCGTCAACACTGCTGGTTACGGCCGTATCTAAGCTGCTCACTTTGCGGCGAGGACGTGACGGGTGGTGGTCGTAGATATCTTCTTGTATATACTCTTTTCTCGACAATATACCGTTTTGCTGGTACACGATGATTCGTTATTCGTGCTTGTGCTGCAGGTCGTGATGTTATGAGTTGATAGTTGATCAGCTATACGTATCGAATGTACTTGGACTGTTACTCAGATCTACTGTGAACTAAATATTTCAAAAGTGGCTCCCTCGCAGTTGGAACACCACATGCCACGACATAAATGTTGTAGCCACAAGGTCGCAAGATTAATGTCGAAGTGATTTCCGCACAATTCCAATGTCTCATTCCTTAAATACCCAGATATCCTACACCAAACTACCTAACTACCTACTTTGCGAAAGCAACGGATACACAATCGCACCTTTAGGCCCCTAGTACCCACCCCAAACCGCCGCATCCAGGCCCTGCAGCCGCCACCGTTAGTTATACCCCACGCTAGCCCTCGACCACCAAAAAAAAGGCTGGCAGCAGCAACAGCAGCCACTCACAAACCTCGAACGCACCAGCAACCGCAGCAAACGCACCATGTCGTCCGACAGCGAAGCCGACAACGGGCTCTTTAGCGTCAGCCAAGACCTTGTGCCGCCGGCGCCGCAGAAGAGCGCAGGCGTCGCAGAGGTCGACTTTGACGGCTTGCTGGCGCCGCCGCTCAAGCTGCGCGAGGACCTCACCAATGGCTGCGGTGGCATGCTTTGGCCCGCAGGTATGGTGCTTGGCAGGTATATGCTGCGGAAGCGGGAGGAGATGAAGGGGAAGAGCATGTATGTTTTTTTCCTTGTCTTGTCTTGTCTTGGAAGTGGAGGAGAGAGGGAATGGGGAGGGAGACCGGGGAGGTAGGAGTGGGATGCAGAGAAGAGATGTGCTGACGGGTGGCAGTGTTGAACTTGGGGCGGGAGGAGGGCTAGTTGGGTAGGTTTTTTCTTTCTTTCTTTCTTTCTTTCTTTCTTTCTTCCTTTCTCTCTTCCTCTCTCTCCCTTCACGGGGCTGCGCGTGCAAGTCACGGAGCGAAGCCCAACGGGACCTGTGACTGTGATGCATAGGATCACCATGACCCCTCTGACCACATATACATTCCCAAGCCGCCAACCCAGCCATCTCAATCACCGTGGATATAACAAAAGAAAGAGCAAAAAAAAACTAACCAACCCCTCCCCTCTCATAGCCTCGCCCTCGCCCTCGCCGCCCCCGACACAACCGCCCCGCTGCACATCACGGACCAGATCCCAATGTACGAGCTGATGCAGCAAAACATCGCACTCAACAACCTCCAAGGCCGCGTAGCCGCCTCCATCTACGACTGGGGCGAGCCGACGCCCGCCGGTCTCCCGCAGCACCCCGACGTCATCCTCGCAGCCGACTGCGTCTACTTTGAGCCTGCGTTTCCCCTGCTGCAGCAGACGCTCAAGGATTTGATTGGCGACAACACGGTCTGCTATTTCTGCTTCAAGAGGAGGAGGCGCGCCGACTTGACCTTCATGAAGACGGCCAAGAGGCTGTTTGATGTTGCTGAGGTCCAGGATGATCCGGACAAGGACGTTTGGTCGAGGGAGAAGTTGTTCTTGTGAGTTTTTGGGTGGTTGTCGAGAGGGGGAGGGGTCCATGTGTGCTGACTGCGTTTAGGTACCGGATTACGAAGAAGAAGAATTGAGCGAGGGGAGGGAGGCATGCTTGGCGCTTGCAGTGGGGCGAAGAATAACGAGTAGACATGAGAATATGATTACTCGAAATCAACAGTACTAGATCCATGCGGTGAGCTTTATCGTCCGAGTGTAATTTGAACAGGGTTACAACTTGTGTTGTCACTTGAGTCGCTAAATTGTTACAAGAGACGATAAATGTTTCTTCTTCGTCTCCCTCATGGTACCATAATGTCATATATCCATACCGCCAACCCCTATAACATGCAAGCAGAGTAGGCACGACCGTGAGCCGTATCCAGGTCAAGTCCCGAGCGTGGGATTCCCTAATAGTCGTCACCGCGACTGATGACCTCCTTGACGTTCGGTCGGAGAATGAGCGTCTGGTACAAGTCAGTGTCGTTCTGTCCGCAAATGCACCAGAGTTAAATCTTACGTGTTCGCTTTGAGCAGTATAGCTGCCCTTGATATCGCACAGCGGGGGGTACGCCTCAACGATGCCGGCCGAGACCAGGTTGTTCAGGCCGAGCAGGTACTTGTCGTGGCCCAGGCGGTCAAGGTAGCGCCTGCAGAAGGGCAGGGTGCCAAAGTTCTTGGTGATCGAGTTGAGCAGTGTCTTGGCCGATGAGACACGCAGGGCGACCTTGGGCGCATCATCGCGCTTGGCGTAGTGTGATGTCTCCATCTGCGGGGATGTTAGCACAGTACCGTCGGTACGTTGCAAGAAACTTACATCGTCGCGGACGTAGCCCTTGCCCGTACTGCCGAATGTCTCAATGGCGAATGTCTCGCCCTCCTCCATCTTGGTGTTGTCGCTGCCCTTGACAATCGGCACTGTTTTGCCGCCGTGGATGGTGTAGTGGCCAATGCTGTGCCCGTTGAGGTTGCGGATGCACTTGACAGGGTGCGTCTGACCCTTGATCTCCACCTCGTAGCTCTCCATGACCTCCTGGATGGCGGCACCAATGTCGCTCATGCGCACATCAATACCAGCTTCCTTGACACCGGCATTTGTCGAGGCCTTGCAAGCCTCGATAAGGTTGTCGTAAACGGGGTCGAAGCTCACGGTGAAGGCGCTGTCAACGATGCGGCCGTTGACGTGCACACCAAAGTCGACCTTCATGACGTCCTCGAAGTTGAGGACCATCTTGTTGCCGGCGTTTGGCGTGTAGTGCGCAGCGCAGTGGTTGATGCTGAGACCGGTGGGAAAACCCATGCCAGCAATCTGGCCGTCACCCTCCTCGAGGCCCTGGTGACCGGTCAGGGCACGCACTGAGTCTTCAATGCCTTCGGCAATCTCGGTGAGCGACATGCCCGGCTTGATCCAGCCCTGTGCCCACTGCCTGACCTGTCGGTGGATCTCTGCGCCCTCGCGGTAGTCGGCAAGGAAGTCGTTGTTCATGCGGTCGAGGTAGCGCTTCTCCTCGTTGGTCGTGCGGTACGAGTTCTCGTCGAGATACTCGCAGATCTCGCCCTCGGGGAACGTCTTGTTGGGGAAGAGCTCGAAGACAGGCACGCGAGGTGGCGCAGTCTGGGTTTTGGCACCTCCAGCGCCCGCCTTCTTCTTCTTTCTGGGCTTTCTCTTCTTCTTCTTTTTGGCGGCGCCCTCGGTAGCGCCCTCGTCGGCCTCATTGTCGTCGTCCGAGTCGTCTTCAGCTGCGGGGGTCGCATCCTTCTGGGGCGTGGTCTCCGCGGGCGTGCCGGTGGGCTCGTCCACTGCTGGTGGTCAGCATTTGTCGGATGGGATGCGCCACGGAAGCGTGGAGTGGGTGCATACACTTGAGGTTGGCGACACCGTCTGCTGCTTGGGCTGCCATGTTGAATCGGTGCAGAGGTGATTGTGGCAGGAATCAGCGCAGCGCTGGAATTTGTGACTTTCGCGACCCGCCCCGCCTAAAGTACTACCGTCCAGTCTCGGAGGAGTCCCGGCCTTCGGCTATTCTTGCCCTATGCACGCCTCGACATTGATGACGTCTAGCACCAGTGTGCTTCATGTCTCGCTGCGGCCTCCGCCTTCATTCCTCCACTCCGCGTAATGGGCGTCCTATTCCGGCCCTTTGCGCGCCCGTTGTGGACATGTCCGTCCTGTCTGCACGGCCCGCGCCCCGCCCTCTTCCACTCGTCTGCGCCGCGCCTCGCTGAGAGCACCCTGAACCACTACGAGACCCTGCAGGTCGCGGCCACGGCGACGACCGCTGAGATCAAGCGCCAATTCTATGCCTTGTCCAAGAAGCACCACCCCGATCGCAACAAGAACGACCCGGACGCCTCGACTCGCTTCGTCAAGATCAGCGAGGCTTACCATACTCTCTCTGTCCCCGACAAGCGCACGCAATACGATGCACAACTGCGCCAATCTGAGACGCGCTCTTCACGGTGGGGAGGGGGCGGAGCGGGGAGCCATCCTCAGGGAAGCTACAGTTCAGCGGGCTTCGCGGGCTCGCGGCCCGCAAGTGGTTTGAACAAGCGGAGGACAACGTTTCGCGGGCCGCCTCCGAGCTTCTACAAGAGTGGAGGCTATGGCAAACAGGGGGCCAAGAGAGCAGAACACGCAGAGCGCGAGGCCAACGAGCATGCGAGCTATGGCGACTATGGGGGTTTTGGCCCGGGGCAGCAGCGGCAGGGCAAACACGTGCCGCACTTTGACGACGTCAGACACAAGGAGACTCATGAGCAGATATACGAACACATACAAACACGGAGGAAAAGATCGCCCATCTATCGCCGCGACGAAGAGTACAACCGCGGCGGCATGCTGGCCAATTTCTTCCTCGTCTCGAGCGCCATAGGGCTCATCGGCCTGACCGCAAACTTTCTGGGCCAACGCGACGAGAAGGAGAATACACGGCGGAAGGAGGGCACATGATAGACGGACGAGCAAAAAATCAAGTTCACTTATGTGCATTGAGACAGATTGTTGTACATGCCAAGAAGCCATACTTCAGCTGCCCGCTACACGACAAGACTGAGACCGCTTCGCTACAGAACCAAATGGAATCTAGAACGACCTTCCCATTCTACCATGACTGTGAAGGCGTTTAACCCTCGAAGGTGAAGCTGGTGCCGAGCTTGTGGCCGGCCTCGTTGAGCTTCTGGGTATCGAAAGAGCCACCAATGCCGAAGGTCAGGCCGCTGTTGACCTTGGTGTTGTAGGCGAGGGACGCAATGCCGAGGTTGTTGATCTTGGCCTGCGGGTTGTTAGTACGCGACATGCAATCTCACGGCTTCTTCACGTACCTTGGCGAACGAGGCGGGGTCGAGCTTGTACTTGGCAGCGAGCTCAAGGCCGACGTTGGAGCCGGACTTGGAGTCCCAGGTAGCCTTGGCGCCGGCCTCGACGGCTGTGTTGACCTTCTGGTAGTAGGCGGCGGAGAAGACGCTCAGGGAGTTGGTGGCGGTGAGAGCGGCGTTGTAGAGAGGGGTGGTGTATCCGAGAGCAGCGGAGTACTTGTTGATGGTGGCCTTCTGGACATCGTAGCCAACCTCACCACCAACAACGAAGCCCTCATGGCTGATGACAGCGTCGGCAACAGCGCCGATGGCGCCAGAGGCCGAGTAGTCAGCGAAGACGCGGCCGTGGAAGTTGGGCTGCTTGAAGAGGAAGTTGACCTTCTGGCCCTTGTTGCCGGCAGCGGGGCTGAAGTTGGAGAGGACCTCGGTCTTGAGGCCGCTGGCGAAGGTGTCGTTCAGCTCGACCTTGGTGGCCAGGAGGTTGGCGGTGTTCCACGACTGGGTAATGGTGATGCCTGCGGATTTTGCCGTCAGCAGGTGAATTCCTATACCGGTTACAGAAAAGCCGTCCGGCGGCCGCGCTACGTGGAAGAGGTACGTCTTCAGGTATCGCGACGCGGGGAAGGGTGTGAGGAGACTAGTGGACTTGAGGGTAATAGAGAGGGGTGCTGTACCGTTGGAGAGAGCCTTCTTTCCCTCGAGCTGTTGCAAGTATAGTCAGTCTCGTGTACCGGGCCGTTGAGCATGCGCAGGCACTTACGGAAGAGGTGACGGGGCCGCTGTGAGGCGAGGTACCCTTGGCGGTGAAGTTGACACCATTGGGAGCCTTGAGCTTGACCTCGAGGGCAGCTGCGGTATGTCAGCGGTTGCGCTGGAGGCCCGATTGGAGTTTCTCACCTGCGGCAGTGTGGTAGAAGTCCTTGTTGATAAGCTGGAGGTCGCAAGTCAGCAATCGCGTCACCCTGGAGCTTCGAAGCAGCAGCCAAACATACGTCGTTGGAGGCCTTAGCGATGTCGCCGAACGCAGGCGGGGGGAACTTGGGGACAATCTTCTCGACTTTAACGTATTCAGTCATGATGGGCGATGTTTGAGAATGCGGGAGGTTGAGATGTGGATGGGTTGATGTGAGGTTGCTGGCGGAGAGGTAAAGTTTGCGAGAAAGAGAGCTCAGGGTCCCTACAGCACGCTACGGCTTAATCCGGCTCCAGCTCAGCCAAAGAGCCGACAACGTGCGCTGCGCATAGCTCCCCGGCCTTAGGATGTCATGTATTCG
This sequence comes from Neoascochyta sp. HWLR27, assembly GCA_019775935.1. Classification (NCBI taxonomy): domain Eukaryota; kingdom Fungi; phylum Ascomycota; class Dothideomycetes; order Pleosporales; family Didymellaceae; genus Neoascochyta; species Neoascochyta sp. HWLR27. The sequence continues at coordinate 203,489 of WODD01000045.1, read as the reverse complement.
CGCCGCTGTTTGATGCTGTCGCAGATGCGACTCGAGCCTACTGGCTGTGAGTGTTGTCTGCCAGCGGCTGCCATGCTACAGCTGTCAACCGTGTCTTCTACCACGGTCGATGGGTGTCGCTGCGCTCTGAAACACCAGACACTACTCGCCATAACGCCATCGCAGCCGCTCGACCGCCATCTTGGGAGCGGCACGCGGACAGACGGGATGCCTGACCCGACTCCCTCCAAAGCGCGCGGTTTCAAAACCACCCTCACTTCTATCTACCTCACGCGGTGGTGCCCGTTTTGTCCGCAGCTCCCTATCCCATGTCGGCTAACAACAGACAAGCCCTCTTGCGTTGAGGGTTCCGGATGCTGCAGCAGTCTGCAGAGCATGAGCTGTGACTTCAAGTTACGCTGTGCAAAGAGCGGTGTCGCTGACTTGCAGCTCGTTCTAATGATCGCCGTCGGTCTGATCTGCTGACCCGGAGCGGGAGAGTCTATGGGTATGCTTGTTGCGAACGCGGGGGTTTGCATGGTATGGCGTCTTTCTCCAGTCCTCAATTCCAGGCCAGGATTCTGTGATCCAAGCGCGGATATTTTCTCTTCCCTCCGCTCACTGCAGGTGCACGTGACCGTGTCCTCAGCTGCTCGATGACGCTCTCAGCCTTGCGGACTAGGGCCGACGTCGGATGCCCCACTGCCCGATTAATTTCACCAAGTGACTCCTCCATCAGCAGGTATCTCAGCAACACGCGTCTAGACCTCTCGACGTTGCTCAAAAACAATAATCAGGGATTTTGATTCTTCCCTCTTGCCAGACACATCGAGCAATTGCTTGCTTTCCAGCGTCTTCGTCGCATCTCCTTGGGAGCTGAAAACCGCACCATACCCCACAATGTCCACTTTTGGCACACACTTCAAGGTCACGACGTAGGTCACAGTCCGTGAGAGATAGTTGTGCCGTTCTGACCCTCATCAGCTATGGCGAGTCCCACTGCCTCAGCGTCGGTGCCATCATCGACGGGTGCCCTCCTGGCATGAGCCTCACGGAGGATGACATTCAGCCGCAGATGACAAGACGTCGACCCGGACAGTCTGCCATCACAACACCGCGCAACGAGAAGGACCGCGTAGAGATCCAGTCCGGCACCGAGTTTGGCATCACGCTGGGTACGCCCATTGGCATCAGGGTCATGAACGAGAACCAGCGCAAACAGGACTACGGAAACAAGACAATGGATCTGTACCCCAGGCCCAGCCACGCTGATTGGACATACCTGGAGAAGTACGGTGTCAAGGCTAGCTCTGGAGGTGGCAGGAGCAGTGCCAGAGAGACCATTGGTGAGTCAGAGAACCCAACGACTGATTCAACTGGCGCTAACGCTGGGAAGGACGTGTGGCAGCTGGAGCAATTGCGGAGAAGTACCTGCGCGAAGCTTACGGAATTGAGATTGTCGCCTTCACAACCTCGATTGGAAATGAGTTCCTGTTCCCCCCTACAGCGGAGCACCCGACTGCATCGACGAACCCCGAGTACCTGAAGTTCATCAGCACGATCGACAGGAAGACGGTCGACTCGTTCCTGCCCGTACGATGCCCCAATGAGGAAAGCAATGCTCGCATGGAGAAATTGGTAGCGAAGTACCGAGACGACGAGGACAGCATAGGAGGCACTGTGACGTGTGTGATTCGCAACTGCCCCAGCGGGCTTGGCGAGCCTTGCTTCGACAAACTCGAGGCAAAGCTGGGACACGCTATGCTCTCGATCCCCGCGACCAAGGGCTTTGAGATTGGATCGGGATTCGGCGGCACACAGGTTCCTGGCTCCCGTCACAATGACCTCTTCATCGTGTCACCCGAGGTACCAGGCGAGACGCGCGCGCCCAATGTTCCCCGCCCCCGTCTCACGACCAAGACGAACAATTCTGGAGGAATCCAGGGAGGAATCAGCAACGGCGCGCCCATTTACTTCAGCGTGGCCTTCAAACCCCCGGCCACGATTGGCCAGGCGCAGGCGACGTGGACATACGACGGTGCTGAGGGAGTGCTCGAGGCCAAGGGCAGACACGACCCGTGTGTGGTTCCCCGGGCGGTGCCCATTGTCGAGACCATGGCTGCATTGGTCATCATGGACGCGGTGCTGGCGCAGCAGGCAAGGGCAGGCGCCAGGAGCCTGCTGCCGCCCAGGGAGGGCGTGGTGCCAGTGTCGAGATAGGCGGATCGCAGGATGAGTCTGGAACGGTAAAAGCAAATAGAAATGTATCTACTTCCCTAGCATTGTGTCTACCCAACTATCCAAGTACTACTACCTGTTGAAGTGGAGTGGCAAACTGGAGTAGCTATCTGCCTACCATGCGTGGCCAGCTGTGGCTCTCAGCTGTGACGGAACTGCGCGTGGGCGCATTCTGCCGATGGCGAGAGGGCATGCCGGGATTACGTGGGCGGCTCTTGATGCCGAAGACATTCGCCACCGATGTGTGGTTCTTGCACCGCCGCAGCGGCAGATACGAGAGGCTACAATGGCCAGGTATCGGGCCTTTTACCCCACTGCATCCTGGGCGTATGCGGCTAGAGGCTCCGGACCGCAAAGTCTTATACGCACGTTGCAGGGTGAATCACAGACGCCTCTTCATCCACGCCTCGAGCAGGGCCTCGTTCAGGGTTGATGTGCGCGCGTGGGACATGCTAGTGGCCGGTCCAAAGGCTCCAGACGTGCGAGTGCGAGTGCGAGCCGTTGGAACGTCTCTGCTAAGCGAACAAGCGCGGGCGGGCTTTCGCCACACGATTCTCGCTCCAGACGCTCAAAGACTGCACGCAGCGACAACGAGGCTGGAGCGGGCGGCGGCCATGACACGGCACTGCGTGCGAGAAGGGCGCCCGGCCTCATGCCCACCAACACGCCATGGTCGGATTGCGATTGCGCATGCCTGCGCGACTGTCTGGATGCGAGCAAAGGGAGCGAGGCCTACCGTAGAGGATGCAATTCTGGCGCAATTCGATTCGAATCTCCATACCCAGCGGGATCGGGATGTCAAATGCCATCGGCCGACATAGTCCTCGGTCATGGGCCCGGCCTGGATCTCCGAACAACACCTTCACAGTCCCCCACCCACGCCAATGCGAGTGCGTGTCCGAGTTGCCGATGAACCCTACCGAGACTGCTTCGCCGGTATCGAACTAGTCAATTGGCCATTGCCATCGCCATCCAAGCAGGCGCACCGAGGGCTGGCTCCAGCTTGCTCCCATGTGCCCACCCGCACTTGACGTAGCAGCTCATTGCCTCGGACAAGCTCTCTCCACAGAACGCGTCCCACACTCCTTGTTGCACACTTGAGAAATGGCTCGCGGCGCTGCAGCCACCGCACAGCGAGACAATCACGACGCTCAGCAGGGCGACGCAAAAGCCACCAAGCGCCGATGCATTCAATCCGCCTGCGTACCCTGCCGCAGGCGCAAGTCAAAGGTAAGCAAGCTCCTGTTGTGCCTGGCGCCAGTCCCAGTCATCCCGGCATATTGCCATCAGCCGACTCCGCGGACAGCTGTACCTTGATCACTGGTCATGGCCATGGCCCTGCCCACCCAAACCTCTCCCTGTCAACCCACCACCTGCTAACGACTGACTGCCAGTGCGACGGCGGAACACCCGTATGCGCAACCTGCACTGCCGTCTACAAGACCCCCTGCCACTACGACGCCGAGAGTGAGAGCCGTCGCTCGAGGTCGTCCGCCCCCCTCGGTGGAGCTACTACAGGCATCAAGCGCGATGCTGGCCTCGTCGCCCCAGCGTCCGCTGGCAACCTGTCAAGCGCAGAAGCCATTGTCAACTCCCTTCGAGAACTGCCCGACGAACATGTCTTCGAATTTGTCCAGCACATCCGGAAGGATCCCAATGCTGACCTTGCCACCCTCGCAGACTCGTGGCGGAGCACCGTCACGCTGCCCTCCAACTCCCTTTATGAAGGCCAAAGCCTCGAGTCTGATCTGAGCATGCTGCTTGGGAAGCCAGCAGTCACAATAACTGGCGAGAGTCGCCACTTTGGCCACTCAGCCAGCTTAGGGCTCGTCTCGGAAGATCAGGACTATGGCCGCCAAGCGCGCACCAGCACCATCGACCCCCAACGCCGGGGTACGACATGGACACATGTGACCAATGACATGGAGTTTGTGAATAGGCTGTTTACCCTTTACTTCACCTGGTGCCATCCATTCTTCATCATCTTTAGCCGCGAGAGCTTCTACAAGGATTTTGGGGATGGCCGCGACAAGTACTGCTCTTCGTTGCTTGTCAATGCCATTTGCGCATACGCGTGCCATCTGACAGACGACCCTGCAGCACGGCTAGACCTGTCCAATTTCCGCACAGCAGGCGACCACTTCTTTGCAGAAGCGAAACGGCTTCTGGACGAAAACGACGCTCCAAGTCTCACCACCACTCAGGCACTCTGTCTCATGGCTATGCGCGAGCCGAGTACAGGCCGAGACAGCCCGGGATTTGGGTACATTGGAAGGTGCATTCGCATGTGTGTTGAGCTCGGTCTCCATCTCAACAGCAGTGCCAGCCCTACACTCGGGTTGACCCCAAGCGAGATAGAGGTCAGAAAGGTCACGTTTTGGGGCTGTTTCACTGTAGACACGTAAGTACAATCCAATAGCGAAGGGCGCTGGCTTACGGGATTAGTGCCTATTCTGTATGTACGGGACGAATCGCTCAGCTCCCCCGAGCCGCCATCACACTAGAAAAGCCTATCCTCGAGGAATCGAGCGAGGTTCCTGAGGCAAACTTGGCCTCTTCAAGAATAGTCACGACGCGCATGTTCCTACAAGAATTCTCCGTTCTCTCGGAACTCATCAACGACAACAACTACATGTTCTTTGCCCCTAAAGAACGGCTCACAAGCACGAGGCTGCTTGATTGTTACCACAAATACCAGGCCTGGTACCGGAGACTACCGGCTAATCTGAGAATGGAGGGCAGACAGCAACCAGAGCCCCATGTCCTAGTGTTGCAGTATGCATATACAACTGTACGTTGATTTGAGTAGTGCTAACAGCCTGTAGTATGTTCTACCACACCATCATCGTCCACCTCTTCCGTCCGATGCTCAAGGTTGAGCTGATTCATTCCGACATTCGTCCCCGCGACATCTGTATGGATGCAGCCAATAAAGTCTCTGGGATTGTTCGAATCTACCGCTCAATATATGGTCTACGCACGGCGCATCTCCTTATCCCACATATCCTCCTCACAATCAGCGTGGTGCACCTGCTCTACTCGAAAGATTGCAAAATAGCCTATCAAAATCTCGTGGAGGGTCTACAGAGCCTTGAAGAGGTCCAGATATGCCACTACTTTGGGGCGAGAAGCTTCCGGATCATACACGCTCTTTCAAAAACGTGGAACTTGCCTTGGCCAGAGGAACTGCGAAACTCAGTGCTGTTACCCAAACACGATGCACAAAAGCCACACGATACGACGAGTCCGCCCTCTGACCCGCTTCTGTTTGCACCAAGCACGGCTAGCCATATCCGAAACCCAAAACTGGGCGCGCTTTCGCAGGATGGCGATTCGCAAAGAAGGGGGAGTCTATCAATGTTCGCTCCAGGAAGCGTCCAGCTAGCAACACATCTCGCCGCGTCGAGGTCGACCTCTGTCGCTTCTGGGCCACACGTCCAGTCACCGTCTGTTGTGCACGCCCCTTCGCAACCGCCTTTCATCCCAGGAATGGCTCACAATCAGTTCTCGTATACCAATCTTCCCCCTTCATCAGTCAGTATGCCAACAGCGAGCGCCACGTCGCTTACAGATGTTGCGGAAAACATGTTCTGGACACCGATTGCTGGGATGCCTGCCCCGATTCTACCCCGCACGAACTATACGCAGATGAGTCCGATGGGTCTCGGCAACCTGCTGCACACTGACATAGATGACCGGCTGGGGAGAGACGGGTTCAAGATCAACGAAGACTGGCATCAAAGCGCCATTGATAGCTACAGCAACGGGCCGAACAGTTTTCTCGACCGAGACAGCAACAACTACCATTCTTCAGATGGCAGAGGGTATCAAGCGACACGACACGACACACACGATCACGCGACAGCAGCACAGGAGTTCGATCCTGGGTGGTGGAGCAATGGGGGAAACGCCCCGAACTAGACGTGTCGATGAGCTAATTGTTTTGGCGGGAGCAGCATGGGCGCAAGGGGCGGCGTTTTGCTGGAAGGTGTTTTTTGTTGCTTGATTGCTTATTGCACATTGCTTGCATGCTTTTTTACACACTACGTGTCGTGTAAAATATACCCCGTTACTGGCGGCATTTCCGGCGGTTTGCGATAGGTTTCTGATGTTTGTAATGGAAAGATGGAGACGGCAACACAAGGGATGTGTCTTGTTTTGCATGGACGGCTAGGGCTTTTTACTATTTGCAATTAGCTACCTAAGAGAAGTGTATGACCTCAGCCATGATGATGGATACTGCTCTTGATTGACTGTGAGTGAATATGACGCAGCATCAGCGCGGTGTCGACATGGGTATCCTGACCTGCCAAAGAAGATGGCGCTGCCATGTCTGCAGTTTGCCCTGTGACGCAGACGCGGCCATATTTAGCACTAGGCAGAGGGTGAGGCGGCGACACAAAGTACGCGTCCAGTGGCAATCTCAGAGGGAGGTGCCAGCAGTGAGTCGAATAGCCCGCAGCCACGTCTGATTAGGGGCTAGGGTTGGCTCTGGGCGCTGGATAAGGCGGCGAAGGCGAAGCTGTGGCTTGCTCCTTGCTCCTTGCTCCTCGCGCCGCCTCGTGTGCATGCGCTTCCCCAGACCCCTCACTACCTCGCCGTACCTATACATTTCCGCCTCCGATCCGCCTCCGCCTCCGCCTCCGCCTTCGCCTGCGCCGCCGCCGCACGTTTGCAGATTTGCACTCCGACCGCCGCCCGCTGGAGACGCCCCCTCCCCCGCCAACCGTCGCCATGAGCGGCATGCGCGCCCACATTGCTAGCCGCCTGCGCAGCTCGTCGCTGTCAGCCGTACCCCCCTCGCGACAGAGCTCCAGCTACTCGACTGAGCTCGCAATCGCCGCCGCCTCGATCCTCTACCGCAGTCCGCTGCCCTCGCGTGAGGGCCGCCCGGTCTTCATACTCAATGCCGCCGCCATGCCCGACTCGCACGAGCACGACTTCGACTCGCTGCTGCCCTACGTCCTTGCCCGCTTGCCCGAGGAGGACGACCTGCTCAAGGGCTACGAGTACGAGGTCGTCTTCTTTGCTGGCGACGGCGACGGCTCTGCCACGGGCAAGAAGCACCGCCCGGGCTGGGGCTGGTTCCTCCAGGCCTACCATGTCCTGTCGCGTGCCATGCGCAAGCGCCTGCAGAAACTCTATATCGTGCACGAGAAGGCGTGGGTGCGTATCCTGACGGAGATCTTCTCTACCATCGTCAGTCCAAAGTTCAGACGCAAAATTTACCACGCCTCCACCCTCACCAATCTCGCCCTCGACATCCCTATTGAGGACCTCCTGATCCCCCCGTCCACCTACCTCACCGATCGCCGCATCATCGACGACATCTTTGCCCCCTATGCCAGTGGCCGGCGGGCATTCGCCGCGCGTAGCCCGTTCCCCACCAGTGCTAATGGCAAGACACGCTTTCCCCGTGTTCTCAGGGAGACGACCAGCTTTGTGCTCATGGAGGAGAACATCACATCCGAAGGCTTGTTCCGTGTGCCCCCGCATTCAAAGCTGCGAGACGTGCTGAAAGAAGCTTATGACCGTGGCCAGAAGTACATCATCTGGAAAGACAACGGTGTGATGCTCCCCGTCCCCCACTATTCGCAAGCAGAACACCAGGACGAGATCCTTGCAGAAGTGGACCCCAAAGATGCGTACTCTGTATACATGGCGGCAGCACTCATCAAGGCCTGGTATGCCAGCCTCAAGCAGCCCATCTTCCCCCCAGAGTCCTACCGTGACCTCAAGCGACTGTTTGGAGATTCACAAGACGTTCCTGACCTCGAACGTCTGAAAGACTTATTCTCCCCTTCGTCTGAGTGGTCGTTCCTGCCCAGCATGTCGCGCAAGATAGTCGTCAGGCATCTCTTCCCGCTGCTCGACGCCGTATCGGCACGATCAGAGGAAAACAAGATGACGGCCGAGAACCTGGCCGTCTGCTTCGCACCAGCACTCCTATGCGGACCGGATCAGATCGAAGACGCAAAGATGTCTTCTATTGTAAGACGCATCTTCACCCAAGCTATTCCTCTCTGGTCCGAGGGTCTGCGCGAGGCGTGCGGGGAGGAGGAGAGCGTGTTCAGGGAAGAGCTGCAGCTGCCAACTAACCAAGACGACTGGGAAGACCCGCTCGAGGTCAGAAAGGAGCAGAGTAGAGAGTCGTTGGAGGAGCAGATGAGCGGTATCATCTTACAAGACAACGAGAAACTGTATGAAGCGTACGCAGGATCGCACCCCGATGCGTCAGGTTCAGAGAGACCACCTACTCTACCGCCTCGCCGAGTGCCATCGGCCAAGTCATCCGGCGACTCGGTGACAAGAGGGGGTTCCATAGCGAGAAAGCCCGCGCCTCCCCTGCAAGTTCCTCCGCGATACTCGACTGTTATCTCCGACTCCCCCAACGACGTCGCCGACTCGCCTTCTACTTATGCAGCGACCACAGATGGCTTCGCACCACGAAGAGACGATGCAGCACCCCGACCGACCGTAAAGTGGAATCCTGATGAGAAGAAGTCTGGTACGAGCAATCCAGTTCCAGTTCCAATGTCTGCTTCACAGTCTGCTGCCAAAGAAGCGAAGCCCTCTGCTGCTCCTCCAATTATTCTCCCTAAGAGAAAAGCCCTAACCCCAACGCAGATTAATAACGCGGGCATGAACGCATCCGCCAGCACACGGGATGCAGGACGCAGCGTATCCGCGCAGCATACATCGTTCCAGCCGCAAAGCCACGGCGGCATGGCACTCCCTGGCTTAACAACCCTGCCCAATATCAACACAAACAGCGCCACCGCGTCAGCCGCAGAAACCAAATCCTCCCCCTCGCCCAGCGTGACGGCGTTCCCGGCCATATCGCCGATAGTGTCTGATTCGCAAATCTCACCAGTCACGTCAATTCGCCGCCCCAGTCTTCCAGTCAATACCAACCGTAGCCCACAGATCACGTCCCTCGCGCGCCCTGTATACCCGGCCCCACAGACGCATCCCCCATCCAAATCCACCAGCCTGCCCGTCCCTGCGTCCAAGCCGCGCGGCATCAGCCCAGGGCTACTCAAGCGTATGCCCAGCCTCGAGGTGCGCCCCACGCAGTCGTCGGCAGAACGGCTTGCGCCGAAGAAGCTGAACCTCAAGAAGCAAAGTGTCGAAGACTTGAGGCGCTTGTACGAAGAGCGCGCAGGCACTGCGAGCTTGTTGGTCAAGATGCCCACTGGACAGGGAAGGGAAAGGACGGGGAGCATTCGCGAGTAGGACAATTCAGTTTGTGTGATTTTGCTTTGATAGACTGGGATGGACGTGGGCTGGTGAGGCGGGACATCTTAATGGTAATTCTTTTCCTTCGGCAGTGTATTCTAGGACCAAATAGACGAGATTTTGAACATGCTGTTGGTCAAGTCGTGTTTCTACCGTGATGGCGCCGGACGACTTGCGTATCTCCACGCTGCCCTAGCTGAGATTCTCCCACAGTCTAATGCGTGTTTGGATCAGAGAGAAATGTTGTATCAATGTCTCGATTCTCGCCAAATAAAGCGAACTCACCAAGAACTATGCCAAAACCATGCGTCACTTCGCCGTATCATGCTACAGCCTGTAGCCCCGTTTCCACAACGCTCAGCTCTAGATTTTCCACCTCCCGCTTCCCATCCACAACCTCGCCCAGCTCGGCCTCGAGCTCCTGCAAAAACCTCCTCGAAGCCTCGACACAGGCCGAGTCAGTCCCATAGCACATGACACAAACCTCAAGCTCCCTCATCGCATACCTGACGGCCAAATCGACGCGGCCAAATCGCCTCCACCCCGCCGCAACCTCATGCAACGCGAGCCCCAGCGCCTCGCCGACGAGCCCCTCCTCGCGCAGCAACCGCACCATCTCCATGGCCGCGCGCGGCATCGTCACGCGCCACGCCTGCTTCTTGCCGACGCGGACGCGGGCCTCGAGCACCACGAGGCGGGCGCGTCGCACGTCGCTCTCGGGCGCAAGACACGCAGGACACGCGCACGTAAAGCCGTAGGCGGCGAGTTTCGCGCGTCGCGCAGCGCCCTCGGCGTACGGGAGCGTGTACGACAGCGTGACCTCTGTGTGTGCTGGGATCGGGGCGACGGCGCGCACAGTTGCTGTGCGGCGGCGGGCGTCCCATGTGAAGGTGGCGTTGGGGACGCAGGCGTGGTTGAAGCGGGCGGCGTGCGGGAGCAGCGACGTCGACGAGCCCGTCTGCCAGGCGTTGCTGTTGAAGATGTCTACGACGCGCGTGAGGGTGTCTGCGTCTGGGTGCTGGGCGTGCAGGGTTAGGTAGAGGGTTTGCTCGGTGGCGGTGAGGTGCGTGAAGGCGGTTGTGACGGCGGTTGGCGTCCGGGGCTCGCGGACTGTCAGGAGGGGGGTTTCGCTGAGGAGGAGCGTCCCAGGGGTGACGGGGGTTAGGGTGAAGATGCCTAGGCCGCCGATGGGAGAGGCGGCGACGGTGGTGAGAGGGGCGTCGGAGCTCATTGTGGGAGAGGTGAGGTGGTGCTACCTGTTTCTTGCTTCATGGTGACAAGCTGCTCCAGGCAGCCGTGAATTGCGCTCTGCATCCATTACCAAGCAGTTGCATGAATACGGATACAGGATAGGGATTCGGCCGCGTCTAGGTCTGCTCGGTAAAGGCTGTCTAGATCGCTGTCTAGTGTCACCGTTTCCCCACTGTCTGCGGGCGTGGGGAGTCGGGCGGCTCTTGTGTTGCAGGGAAAATGGACGATAATTATAACGCCTTGAATACCTCCAGGCTTCTCTTTAATTCAGCAGGATTGCAATATCAAGTAATACACCAAATACCACCACACCTCTAAATCAAATAACAGGGCGCTGTAGCTAGTTGTGTACTGAGTACCTCCACGTATCTTTAGCACGATCAATAGAGCTGGTCGCTTGCCGCCCACTTTTTCTGCAACTTGAGAGGGCGGCTCTGTCAGTGTTTGACCGGAGGTGATGTCATCGTGAGAGCTACCAAAATAATCGCGTCGAGCCCCCAACGACATCTTCCACGCCTTGTGCATACCTTGCTTCCTCTTCATCACACACCTCTCCAAACGACTAATACACAATCACAATGTCTGAATCGCTAGCCGCATTCCGCACCTCGCGCAGCAAGGACCTCGCCGCCCTGGCCGAGGAGCACATGCAGCATGAGTAGGTTCATCGCAGTTGTAGAGCTGTAGACGCGGCAGTCACTAATGCTACGCAGCCTCAATCAGAAAGACCGCGACCTGCTGAAGAGCGCCGGCAGCAAAGTAGGCACGCACGCAATGATCGGGTCGCTGGCCGGCCTGGGACTCGGCGTCTACTGTGCATTCCGGCTCCGCGCGATGCGCCTGGCATACTTCAAAGCGTTCCGGACAATGGAGAAGCCTGTCGAGGTGCGCTTTGCAGATGGGCGGACTGGTGCGTACAAACCTCGCCTCGCCTCCTCAGCAGGCGCCACAGGGCCTAGACTAAACCCCTGCAGAACCCATCCCCGACATCTCTGCACAGCTGTCGCCCTCGAAATGGGGTGATGCTGCGACGTACTTCTTCTTCTCGGTTGGCGGGCTGTTCCTCGGCGGAGAGATTGGCGTGCTGACAGGCACGGCATCGGCGTCCCGAAGCATCACCAAGGACCCGGCGTCGCGGGAGCGGATCGAGAAGGCGTTCAAGAACTACCGGGTGGACGTGCTGAAACGCGAGATCAAAGAGCTCGAGGGCAAGTCGTCGTTTGAGCAGCTCTTCAGTTCGGCATGACTGGCGGGCGCCGTCCGGTTCGGCAAGTTGTTGGACTTTCTGCTGTACTGGCGGCCGCACTGAGGTGCGTGACGTGATGTGTTGACGAGGAGGAGGAGGAGGAGGAGGAGGAGGAGGAAGAGATAAATAAGTAATAAGCCTACCAGGGTGACAAAATTCTTGAGACACGTTGTCTAATTAAGCTAGCTGGTTTAAACAAATCATATAACTATAACTAACTAAGGTATTCTGTATTAAAAGACTACGTGTAGAGTTTCACAAAAAAATGTTTAGAAGGTAACTACTCTATCTCTTAAGAAACTATGTATAGGGTTTAAACAAAATCATGCAGGAGGTATTTACTAACTTATTAAAGTGTCTCAAGAGTTTTGTCACCCCGGTGAGCCCGTAATTGTACCCTGATTATTGACTGTCAAAGATGCGAGGAGGCTCTCCGGGCAGAATTGATCGTCTCCACACGTCGGACCTTCCCTCCAGAGGCCAGAACAAGTATTGGGAGGCTAACGCGCGGCTCAGGCTGATCATTCGTGGCTGCGAAGCTTAGCATGCGAGCTAACCGGATTGACATCATCAGACAGGAGCCCCAGCACCGCCCATCCACCCACACCGTCTCGTCCTGAAAACCGCCGCCTCGCTCATCCTTCGTTCATCGCTAGCTAGCACCCACGTCCGGGCCTAGCAAGTTTCTCCTGTTGATACTCTGCTCTTCTAATTTGGCGTCCTGCGTTTCAGCATCCTATCTGGCGTTTTGAAATCCCACTTCCTCTGCATCGCACTCCCTCCTCTGTACACATTCCCCACGACACCACGACCGCACCCTGCAGCGATCATGAGGGGCGTAACCCTATCGCTGTTCTGCCTGGCAGGCTTTGCCGCCGGACAGAGTAGCTCCTCGTCCGAGTCGCAGTCGGTCATCACCCTGACGGGCAGCCAGAGGCGCATTTCCAACGGCGAGTTTGGCGGCTCCGTCACGGTGCCCTCCGACTTCATGGGCAGCACCATTGCCACCATCACCAGCGCGCCCTCTGGCAGCACAAACGCCCCCAATGCAACCATGTCGGGCTCAACCTCGGAGGACTCGGTCATCAGGCTCACCGGCGGGAACCGCACCATGTCGGCTACGGGCTCGGGGACGGCGCCGGCGCTGCCCAAGAACACGCAGCCCTGCAACAACTACGTCGAGTTCTGCGACAGAAAGTACTCCAACATCACCGAGGTGGCTGCCCACAACTCGCCCTTCACCACACCCCGCAACGTCGGGCGCAACCAGGAGTACGGCGTGACGCAGCAGCTCAATGACGGTATCCGCATGCTGCAGGGCCAGGCCCACCTCGTCAACGGAACCCTCTACTACTGCCATACGTCCTGCGACTTGCTCAACGCAGGCACGGTCGAAGACTACCTCACCGAGGTCACAGCATGGGTTGCTGCGCACCCCTTCGATGTCGTCACCATCATCTTTGGCAACTACGACTATGAGAAGAAGGACAAGGACGGCAAGCCGCTCGTGACGTCGTCAAACTTTGTTGCTCCGATCGAGGCGTCTGGTCTGATCAACTACATTTACCAGCCGCCCAAGACGGCCATGACGCTGGAAGATTGGCCGACGCTCGGCCAGATGCTGCTCACGCAGAAGCGAGTCGTAACGTTTATCGACTACAACTTTGACACGGATGCCGTGCCGTACATGCTGTGGGAGTTTTACAACATGTGGGAGACGCCGTACTCACCTACAGACGCAAACTTTCCCTGCACGATTGGCCGCCCGGACAACCTTGGAGACGACAAGGCGCGGTCGCTGCTGTACATGGCCAACCACAACCTGAACGTTGAGATTGCGATTGCGGGGCTGAGCCTGCTGGTGCCGAACGTAGCAGCAACCAACACGACCAACGGTCTCGAGGGCGAGGGCAGCTTGGGCCTGATGGCGAACCGGTGCACGAGTGAGTAGATTCCTGCATAACTGTCCGAGTCTGGGGACGAATCAAGGCAGCAGCTAACACGGATCAGCATCGTGGGACCGACCGCCCAACTTCCTTCTTGTCGACTTCTACAACCAGGGCCCGACGAATGGGTCCGTGTTTGAGGTGGCGGCGCAGGCCAATAACGTGACGTATGACCGCGAGTGCTGTGGCATGGCCAAGTCGCTGGCGGCGGCGCTGCTGCAGCCGTCTGCCACGTACTTTGGGCTGATTGTTGCGGTGGCGGCGGCGTTGATGGTGTAGGGTGCGGAGGAGAGCATGGCGGATTCGATAGAGTGGGGGTGGGAAAGGAAAAGGAACTGGCACACTTGCATAGGGAGTAGACGATTAGACGGCGTTTACCAGCAAAGCGTTTTAATTGATATGAATTTTGGCCCGAGTAGCTGCTTGGACGGATCTTGGATGATTGACTGGATTGAGATTGTAGGTGTTGGATAACTAACCGGTAGGATGGGAAGCGGCGGCTGCCGAGACAGGTGGCGAGGCTGTGTCTATGACTACTACAAGTAGTCGACTGCAAGAAGCCCGAAGCGTATGAGGAGGTGAGGTAGAGTGAAGCTGGCCACGTCGGCCCCTATCGCATCGGGTAGAGGAGCATCCTTGCCATGTCAGCGGTCTCAGGAGGAGAACCCCTGTCGTGTGCAGAGGCTAGCCTACCCACAGGCCTCGTTGTCGGGACAGGGCAAGAGGGCCATGGACGTCGCTATTCGTGATTCCTGCACGTCACGTCACTTGGCGGACGAGACTGACCGGAGAGACGACATGCTAGGTATGTGAATACCTACCTGGGTAACTAGGTACAAAGGCGAGGTCCCTTATCACACACCAGGTACGCCGTCTCGGCCATGCGTCGGCGATCGGCAGCGGGCGCAGCCATGGCTGACGTCTGATGGATGAGATGAGGAGAGTGCAGAATGCAGCGCGCAAAGAGTCGGGCGCAGGCGTGCAGTGCAGAGCAGAGCGTCTTGTCGTGTCGTCGGTCGTCGGTTGCCCGCCCTGGATTCGTTTCGGAAAAGTGAGGCTGGCCATGGTTGCGGCGTCCGGGTTGCCAATCTCGGCTGGCTGCTCGCGGCGGGAGCGCGTGCATGCCTCTCTGCTGCTGCTGCTCAAGCTCACGCTCACGCTCGCGCTCGCCAGACGCCAGGTGTGACAGGACAGGACAGGACAGGACAGGTGGACGACGGCCTAGACGTGCGGCTAACTGGCGGTGTGGTGTGGTGCATTTGGCCGTGGTGCAGTCGCCGGCGCTGCAGCTTCACACTTGGCCATACCGCTCCGCTTCGCGTCGACTTGCAGCGGCGACCAACGACCAAAAGCGCGAAGGCGAGGCGACCAAGCGGCGGCCTGCGTTGCACATCTTAACTCCTCAGCGCCCTGCCTTTTCTGCCTAATGCAAGGGCTCGTCCGCTGCCAACGTCTTCAGCCTCTTCCTCGTCCCAGCTCCAGCTCCCGCCCAGCAACGAGTCAGCCGCTGTTTGAATTCCGCAACCGCCTTGCAGCACTCTCGTCTCGCTCCTCGCTCCTCGCTCACCCTCACGCTCCTCCTTGCTCCTTGCCGGGCCTCCATCCGCCACTCCCGCTACCGCGCCTGCTCGTAGCTCCCTCCTTCCTGTCCGTCCGTCCGTCTGTCTGTCTCCTCCCCGTCAAACAAACGTCTACCTACGTCTATCCCATCGCCCTGTTTTCGCTTTCGCTTGCTCTGCGCGGCTTTGCTTTTCCCTGCAAAGCCACTGCTCCCGCTCCCCTGTTCCGAAGCCGTCTCATCAAGCTTCCGCAACCGTCCGTCCGTCGTTGTGTACAAGTCGCACAACGCTCGTCTTTGTCTCTCTCTTGCTATGTCAACTACCCCCAAGCCCTGAGACCTGCCTCTGATCCATCCTCCTGCTTGGCTCAACTCAGCCTCCTTCTGGCCGCCCGCTGTAGGTACCGCCTCCTGCCGTCTGCTTGATGCGCCACGCTCAAACGCCCTGCAAACACGCCTCCAGCATTGCTCTCGCAATCTGCCCTGTCTTGTCTTGCTTCGTTTGGCCGCTGACTTGTCGCAGTGCGCTTGCCGCAGCTTTCCCACTGCTCTTGAACGCCTGCTCCCCCAGCCCTTCTCCATAACCTCTCCATCCACATCCACATCAACATCCCTGTCCACCATCTACGCTGTTGGCTCATGGAGGCCCGCCGCTCAATGCAGAAGAACTTCGACCACTTGCGGAGCCAGCAGGACATGGGCTCCCAGCCAGCAAAGGCCCCTGGCCCAAATGCTTCTTTTGACCGCTCCTATCCTGCACGGCCCGCCTCGACGACTGGCATCGAGAGGAAGAGGGCTGCTTCACTATCATGGCATGGCCCTCTGACAAACCGGGAGCCGCCGCATGGTGCGAGGCGGCATGTCGGTCCACCGCGTGAGGGGCACCATGCCATTGCAGAGAGCAGACTACCAAGCACCAACATTCCCGAGCAGCTGGCTCAGCTCATCATGACCATGTTCCCGGGTGCCGAGGGTCAGGAGCTGGCCGATGCATTTCAATATGCCCCCGAACTGCCTCCCATCACCAAGCAGTCGCTTAGTGAGCTCGACATTCACAACATCATTGGCAACATCAAACTGCGACACGACGTCAGCTTCGACCGCGATCTCAGCTTCCGCCCTAACCTCGACGGAGTGAAGGGGCACGAGAAGGCCAAGTCGGCCCAGCGGTACTGGAAGGCTCTCGTTGCAGAGCTTGAGCTCTACACGCGCCTGTTCAGGGGTACACCGCCACTGCAAGACCTAGACGTTACGAACTGGCCGGCTGTTGTTCACCACGCGGAGCGCCGGATCCCGAAAATCTTCCAGACGATTCAAGATGTGCTCAAGACTTTGGTACCGGAACGCGACCACTCACGAGTGGACGAGCATCTCGACGTACCCATGCTGATGCAGGAGATTGAGCGCGGCGTCTGCGATCTGGTGCGGCTAGCAGAGTGGATGGCGTATCTTCTCAAGGAGCATTGTGCGCCGATGCGCGACGTCTGGGTCGACAAGATGGTGTCGTATACCCGGACAGGTGTCCATGAGAACAGTGCCGAGAGCATTGTCAAAGGATTGTGCGAACTTCTCGCCATATTAGAGTCGATGAAGCTTGTACGGTCTTCCTGTCATTCCGCATTTGCTATCAAACTAACATTCTCAGGATGTCGCAAACCACCAGATCCGCAACCTCAAATCCCTTCTCATTGAAGACACAGTCAATTTCGAATCCCACTACCATCTCGACCGCCTCGTCGCAAACCGCAGCCGCATCAACATCCCTGCCGCCCAAAAATGGTACCAATCTGCTCTCGCCTCCCTCCCGCCTCAATCTCAAGGAAAGCCATTGCCCCTCCCTACCTTCGGGCGCGCCGTGATAGCAACTCTCTTCGCTACCGGTCCCATCGCCGCCTTCCCAGAGACATTCTACCTCGACTCCGAGCGTCTGCGTCTCATCGCAGCTGAACTCCAGGACGCCGTCGCAGAATCCATCTGCGCCGACATGCTGTCCACGACCCTAGCCCGTCAGAACCATGCACCCCCCACACCACCGCAAGCACTCGCCTGCCGCACGACCCTTCGGGCCCTCCTCGACTCCTCGGCCCCATACGGCCTTCTCGCTTGGACGCGCGCAGCTCCCGCCCTCGCGCTCGAAATTTCTCGCCACGCCGCCCGCATCGCCAGGACGCCCTTCTCGCCCGATCACGCCGTCTTGTATGCCGCGACGGAAGAACTGTGCCAGGCGTTGAGGGATGGATGGAGTGTGCACGCCGAGCGTATGAGAGAGGGCATGGAGAGGAGGGTACTTGATGTCGTGGATAAGTACAGGAGTGTGGGCACGACGGAGTTGTTTGAGAGACTCGTACCTATCTCGACTTCTGGATCAGGTTCAAGTGCAGGAGTGCGGGGAGTAGAGGGAACAAACGAGGCCATCGACGGGGAAGTGGGCGCTGGGACAGGACTGCCAGGGCGAATCGCACACGTCGTTCTCCTGCATTGGCGCGTATGGGGGGACATCGCCTATGAGCCCGTCCAGAGCGAGGCCAAGGTCGCCCTCTGAGTATTCTTTTATTTTATTTCTTGCATTTACGTTGGCTCTATATCTAGCTTTTACGGCGTTGCGGATCTCTGGATCTTCACCCTCATCATCTAGATGGTTATTTCGGCTCAGGTTTGCTGGTTTAGCGCTGCATTCTCAGATTGGGGGCGTATGGTGGTTTGCTTTCTTCATATCCCCTCTACACACTGGCGTTACCGGTCAAAACTGGTTTTGAAAAGGTTTCTCGGGCTTGGTTGGATAGGAAATGGAATGGTTACGTTCACGCCCGGTTATGCCCCGGTGCTTATTATATTGGAATGGAATAGTTAGTGGATTAGGATTATGAATAGTAAAAGGATGTCGATTCTGTTCCAAGTTGGAGTATGTAGGATAGGATAGGATAGGATTGGAGTTGAATAGTCTGCTATATCGAATCTGTTCCCACATGGTCTGTAGAGTTAGAGACGCAGATGGGTGCATTGTAATATGAAATGTTTCTTAACGTAAACTGGCCATCTATATAGAATGAATTAATAGTCCAACAGGCAGACCAACAAGCGGAATCAATCTCCTTTGCTGCAAGGCCAACGGTATTGTTCGGCGTGCCGTTACAGCCGAAAAAAGTCGAACTAGATGAGAACATGATGAGAACGTATTCACCACGCGGCAATCGACAGAAGCCACAACTTGCCGAATTAGGCAATCCAGACTTTGCCAAAAGGTAGTTAACTAGTTAACTAGTTAGTTAGTTATGCAAAACCAACAACGTTACCCACGCGCGGTAATCAACCCCGACCCGTAGTTGCCGTATTGGGAAAGCTGTGGCCTTGGCGCCCAACTTGCTCACATCGTGTTCACCACGCGCCATGATCGACACCTAAGTTATAGTTGCCGCATTAGGAAGTGCCCGAGCTTTCTTGTTCACATCA
The DNA here is from genome assembly GCA_019775935.1 of Neoascochyta sp. HWLR27. Lineage (NCBI taxonomy): Eukaryota > Fungi > Ascomycota > Dothideomycetes > Pleosporales > Didymellaceae > Neoascochyta > Neoascochyta sp. HWLR27. The sequence goes on along the minus strand of WODD01000045.1, from coordinate 184,582 downwards.
TGTTCACTGCGCAGTCATCTACGCGCGGCGCGCGGTTGCCGGATTGGGAAGGTTGCGCTTCGGGGTCTCGGCTTTGTCGCTTCGTGTTCACTGTTGCTGTTTTCGATGGGAAGTTGGAGTTGCCGCTTTAGGAAGGTGTGAGGGGGATGGTGAGTGAATGGGATGGTGTACTGATTTCATTTTTTTTTGGATCCGCTATACGTGCTGTGTCTTATATGGTATTATCTCCTTTTTACATCTCACAACGCTTCTTTCTCTCAATTCCTGCTTCTTCTCTTGCATCAAATTAAATTCAACGCCTCCACCCCTTGGGCCCCTCCCACTGGCCCTTGACCATGTAGTTCTTGTACACCCAAGGGAAAAAGTCCTTCTTGAGGTAGAAGAAGGCGCGCCGCGGCACCCCCTGGTCGATGCCCAGCGTGCGCGCAAACGTCTCCTTGGGCTCGCCGCCGTACTTGAATTCAGCGAGCAGCACGCTGTTCTCGCCCGTCGTCAGAGGGCACGATGTGTAGCCATCGTACGAGGCGGACAGCGGCTGCTTATCCAGAGCAGCGAGCAGGTTGGATACCAGCACGGGCGCTTGCGCTGTGATGGCTGCGGCCGTCTTGGATGTTGGCGCGCTGCTCGCGTCGCCCGCGGACCACACACTGGGGTACTTTGTGTGGCGCAGAGTGGCTTTGTCGACGTCAACGTAGCCTGCTGCGTCGGCGAGGGCGCTGTTCTTGAGGAAGGCGTGCGGGCCCATCTTTGGAACGGCGTGGAGCAGGTCAAAGGGCCGTTTGACAGTCTCGCCGTTGGGCGCGGCAAAAGTCGCGGTGCTGCCGTCGATGGAGACGAGGTCGTGCTGGAAGAGACCCTCGACGCCACGCTCCTTGCGCAGGGCTTCCAGGGTCGCGCTGTACTTTGGCACGCCGAACATGGTGGGCAGGCCTGTGGCGAAGGTGATGTTGATGGGCGAGTCCGAGGTCGTCTTGTAGAGGCCCGACTTTGTCCAGCGGTCCCATGCCAGCCACATTACCTTCTGCGGGGCGCCGGCGCACTTGATCGCGCCTGCGGGCTGCGTGAAGATGGCATTGCCCTTCTGGAAGGCGGCAATGGTGCGGTCGGCCTTGTCGCAAGAGTCGTACGAGTAGACAGTGGAGACGCGCGAGTTTGGCTCGGCGAGCGCCTCGGGCAGGCCCTTGATGCTGGAGGTGTTGACGTTGATTCCGGGGACCACGACGAGGTGCTCGTAGTTGATTTGGTCGCCGTTGGCCAGAGTGATGGTGTTGTCCTCTGGCGTGAATCCGCCGACGGCCTCGTTGTAAAACTTCAGCTTCGAGTCCATCAACGGCGCCATCTCCATCCGCAGGTCCTCCTTCGCCTTCAGTCCACCGCTGACCAGCGTCCATCCGGGCTGGTAGTGGTGCCATTGCGCGGGGTCGACAACGGCAATGTCATCCTTGGCAAATCGGCCGGTTCGCAGCAGCTGGTGGGATACTGTCTGGCCTGCTGTGCCACCGCCGACGACAACGATCTTGTGGTTGCGTGCGGCAGCGTTCACAGGGGAGACGGTGGCGAAGGAGCGTGTGGCCTGCTGGGCCAAACGGCACGTGACGCGGCTGTTGCGAAGCATTGTGAGGAAGTTGGGAGATGCAGTGTAGATCGCGGGCCGGATGCGGGGTGGTTGTGGAATTGGAAATCGAGGTGCTAAATGAATGAGCAGCTCCAGGGGGCAAATCTCCGGGTTTGCTCTCTGCAGGATAGCTTGTAGGATGAGCAGATGCTGAGAAATCCAGACTTGTAGAAATTGTGTTGCAAGGGGTCTGCGATCACGTCTTCGCGCTAGTTTTAGCGTCGTTGGAGCTGCGTGCATCATGCGGGTTGGGCGTGAGGTGGATTGATTTTTCGGCACGTCGGCATGTGGATCGGCTCGTCGTATTGGATTGTATTATCTTGTCGGTAAATGGTCCTTGGGCAATTGCATGCATGCTCAGCTCATGTTGCCCAGGATGTATCGCATTGATCTCTTTGTGGTACGCTGCAGCTTTCTCAATCATACCTGTAGTTTCTATGTCTATGGCTGGCAGCTTTAATGCCTCAATATCTACATATGTATGGGGTTGGAAGTCACTCATTGTCGAGGGGTGTATAATCAGTCCTCGCTGTACAGACATTCACTCCTCTGTCCCGTCAAACACAACCTGTACACCTTCCTCCTGCAGCCTCATCCGCACAACCTGGAATCTTTCCGAATTCGCTCGGAACTCATCCAAATTTGACCCCGACTCACGCAGTGACTGTACAAGGTTTTCCTCGGTGAGCCCTTCACCAATCAGGCGTTCGATATTTACGCTCTCAAAGTACTCTCTTAGCACCTCAAGGTCTGCAAGCAGGCGGTCACGCGCCTCAGGTGAGCGCTGGGGCCGCGAAGACGACGGGCTCGAAACGTCGTACGACGGCACATTGTCATCAGGTGGCAATGGGTCGGAAACGGAGGTGAATTTCTCCTTGACACGAGTTTCGAGCAGCGAGATAAGAGACTGGTCGTCAGAGAGAATGACGTGGCGCGCAAGGTCTGTCTCGGGGATGGACGAAAGCCAGTACGGATCTTCGCCTAATCCGAGGGGTTCGTCGAACGAGTAGCAGATTTCGACGAGGAGACCGGTGCCAGATGTTGTGTTCCAAAGGTCTTTCGCTTTCGGGACGTACATCGCACAAAGTAGCTCCTGAAAGTCGCTTGTCGGCTCCTTACCCCAAACAGGTTTCGGAATAGGCGAGATATCGAGGTCTTTGCAAAGACGGGCGGCGAGCCAGGGGTATTCTTTAACAGCATTACGGAGTGTTGAGCGAGCCTTTGCTGGCTGCTGAAGGCGGTCGTGTGCGAGGGCTACGCTGAATGCAAGGTTAGGGGGGACTTTCCACGAGCGCTGCAGGTGGTCGGTCTCGACAAAATCAACGAGGGCTTGGGGCTCGCGACCGCGGAGGGCAAGCTGGTCAATGAGCAGCCGGATGCAGTAGGGGTCGTCTTCAGGACTCATGGCGAGCAGCAGCTTGGCCCACTCGAAAGATGTCCGCCATGTCGCTCGTACTCCTAGTGTACCAATGTACCGCCAAACGGCAAGCCAGAACTCACGGTTTTCAGGGCGGCGGAAATCCAATCGTGCTTTTCCTGCGGCGAGATTGGCAGCAAACGTTGAGTGGACAGAGCGGCCAAAAGCGAATAGGGCACGCTCGAGAAGGTCCGAGGCAGTGGCGTTGTCACGTTGCTGTTTTGCGATTTCGGAGACTTGGAGAAGTGTGGAGATGTGGTACGCTGTGACGAGTTAATTCTGAGCTTGGTTGCGTTGGGAGGTGCGTGTTGAACGACTTACGGTTAAAGTGCAGAAGTTGGATCATGCGCTCAGGGTCCATGCTCGCGACGCACACTTGGAACTGCCGCTGGACCTCCTGGTAGAGTGTGTTGTGTACGAAGCGGTACTCAATGCTCCCGTCTTCCCGCTTCTCGACAATCTCCATGCCCAAACCACCAGATGTTGCACGCGGCCACTCCTCCTTCCCCTGAACGAAGATGTTTCTCCGCAGGCTCAGAGATGCAAGACCGCGGTTCCCAGGAGCGTTGCGACCGGCGACCGCGGCGGCGATGCCACCCTGCTGGCCGCGGCCTCGCTGCTGTCGCTGCCGGGGCTCGTCGTCAGCGGCCTGCAGAGCGGCTCGGCCAAAAAGCTTTTTCATCTCATTGGCAGCATGTAGGTGCTGTGAGTCGACACTAAGGACCGAGTAGAGTTGCTGCTTCTCCTCACTGACAGTAGGTGCTGTGTAGTCTTCGGTGCTCTTCTTGCCACTGGCTGTGATGTTGAGGGCAAGCAAAGCCTGGTCGATCTCGTCGAGACCGGACTCTGTTGTTTTGGGCGTGGAAGTCTTGTCTGGTGTCGCGGTTTCACTTTTTCCCTTCCCCTTCTTCTTCTTCTTCTTGCTCTTTTTCGATGGTTTGGGAGGAGGGCTATCTGCCTTCTTGGTCGGCTCGGGCTCAGGTTGTTCATCTGCGTCGTCTTCTTCCGAGTCGTTGTCGTCATTGCCGCCGTCGTCGCCTAGCATGGCGAATAGGCTGGGCTTTGCGTTCTGAGGAGGCGCAACTTGATCGTCTGACTCTTCATCTTCTTCCTCCTGCTCCTGCTGGGCGAGCTTCTGCTCGAGCTCCCGCTCCTCCTGCTCCCTCTGGACGCGTCGAAGGGCACGTGATGACATGGCTGCTCTTGTTGCTCGGATGGGGAAGAAAGTTCAGAAACCAACGGCAGTGGCGGTCGCGGATATGACGTCGCGGGGTGGTGGACTTTTTGGCGGGGCTTGTGATTGGCTGGCCGCGGCAGTGAAGCGATCGGCGAACGGCTGCCGCAGTGGTATGACATGGGCTTGACCGCAACCTCAGCGCGTGTGTACCGTGTCGCTCTGCTGGAGCCGCGCCTTGGTCCACTACCTCGCCCTCCGATGCGTCGCGCCGCCTTCCAAGCCGTCCGCAGTGTGCGTCGTCCGTGTCTGCGCAAGTATGGCCTAGCCTACCGCGGCTTGCACAACCACCACAAGGTCCACCACCGCGCCTCGCCCGTCCTCCTCACCTCGTCGATGCAATTCCGCGCCATCACCGGCGCTCTGGTAGCCGCCGCAGTCGCCTCCGGGGCCTTCTACGCTTACAACGGCAATCAGTCGACTTCCAAGACCCCTTCGCCCGCTGACCACGCCCGCGCCCTGAGCACCTCTGCCTCGTCTGCCGCTCCAGAGCATACTCGCCGTGCCCTTGTCGTTGGCCAGGGTGAGCTGTACACAGGAACAATCACTGGAACAGGCCCCATCTCAAAGGAGACGGACGAGTCGGGCCGCAAGGTGCTCGAGATGCTCGACCCAGATCAGGCCACGGCCAAGCTGCGCAAGAACGAGGAATCGTGGCTCGTTGGCCGTGGGCAGGGCGTCGTGCGTTACGATGTCGTCCAGAGTGAGTAGCTCGTTCCTTCTATATACACTTCGTTTCCGGAACTCTGAGAGTGGGCGGTGGTTCTTCGATCCATCGCTGAATTCTTGGGCCAGCTGGAGCAGCTTGCTTCCTGTGAAGGGCTCGTAAAGAACCCATTCTCAAACATTCAGTGCCGACATGCACTAAGCCTGTTCCAGTACCATCCAACGACCCGATAGAAGACGACCATGCCGAGAAGATCATTGAAGTTCCGTCCAACCTCGCTGCCACGGACAACGGCGCTGCAGCCAGCGATTGGATGTTCTGGGGTGTATTTGATGGCCACAGGTAACGAAGCCGTCTCTCCGCTACCATAACTTCTCACACACATACTGACTCAAACAGTGGCTGGGTCACCTCGGCTAAGCTCCGCCAAACCCTCATTTCCTACGTCGCACGTGAACTCAATGCCACCTACAAGTCGGCTCTCCAAGACCCCTCTCTTCATGTCCCTACCCCAGAGTCTATCGACAAGGCCATCAAAACAGGATTTGTTCTTCTCGACAACGAAATCGTCCACGAGTCGGTCAAGAAGGTGAAGAAGGCCCAGTCCAAGGTTGCCGCCGCAGAGCTGCTCGCACCTGCTCTTTCTGGATCCTGCGCCCTGCTTTCCTTCTACGACAGCAGGTCCAAGCTGCTGAGGGTTGCCTGTACAGGTGACTCGCGTGCGGTCCTCGGCCGTCGCGGTCCCAATGGCAAGTGGACAGCCACTCCCCTGTCAGAAGATCAGACCGGCGGCACCACGAGCGAGGCCGAGCGTCTGCGCAAGGAGCACCCCGGCGAGCCCAATGTGGTCAGAAACGGCCGCATTCTTGGTGGACTGGAGCCGTCCCGTGCCTTTGGCGATGCCTACTACAAATGGTCGTTGGAGACCAATGCTGAGCTGAAAAAGTCCTACTTCGCCCGTACGCCTTCTGCGCTGCTCAAGACCCCTCCCTACGTCACCGCCGAGCCCATCATTACCACGACTAAGGTTGAGCCTGAGAAGGGCGACTTTGTTGTCATGGCCACTGACGGCCTCTGGGAGATGCTCACCAATGAGGAAGTCGTTGGACTGGTTGGTGAATGGCTTGACACGCAAGGCAACCGCAGCCCCAACTCGCAGTCGCAATCGTGGCTCAAGAGCTGGTGGTCTTCGCAGAAGCAGCTCCCCGTTGAACAGAAAGTGGGTGGTGACGCCGAAGGCCAGCGTGCCCCGATCCGTCAGCGCCAGTGGGGCACAAAGACGAACCTCAACGAGCGCTTCGTTGTCGAGGACCAGAATGCTGCGACACATCTCGTACGCAATGCCCTTGGTGGAAAGGACCAGGACCAACTCAGCGCTCTCTTGACGCTGCCCAGCCCGTTCTCAAGGCGATACAGGTATGTTGGTTGTGGTTGTATCAACATGCTAGACAATGCTGACTGACTGAATAGGGACGATCTCACCGTCGAAGTCATCTTCTTCGGCGAAGGTGTGGCTAACGGAACCGTTACGCTGAACCGTGACGCCAGCGCCCCTGCACCTGAGGTTAAACCCAAGTTGTAGCGTAGTAGTTGATTCCCTCTACGTAGAGTAGAGTACATGAATGGTGCATACATGAAGAGGTGGTGTCTCTGGTCAAAAGAGCAAAAACGCAAGACACATGCAGTACGGGGCGCGTGTACCATATATCCAGCAATACAGAGGTTTGGTTGTAATATATCCCGTCTTTCTTCTGTCGTGTGTGCTCAAAGTTAGTTAGCACATTGTGCTTTCATCTACCAGTTCAGTTTTCAGGGCTTGTAGGGTTTGCCCTGAAACTGTTCGGTCTTGCTGTTGTCTGGCGTCTCACGACTGTGCGTCCCTTCGCGTTGGTCTCCACACGGGTATGTTTGTTGGCAGTTGGGCCGGAGTTTGCTGTTTGATCCTTCCCGGTCCCACGAGGCTGAGATTTAGGCGTCCGTCGACCTTTGCTGAAGCCTGACGCTATAATCCTTCCAAGTTTGGTTTCTACTTCCGCATGCGTTCTCCGCTTATGATCAAACACGTTTGACTACACGTAATTCGATGGCTCTTTCAACTTTCTCTCTCATACTGCATCTTGTCTGCATAGCTCTACACTCGGCACACCTGCTTCTCCTCCAGTTCCGAAGGAAACAACTTCCAGCGGCTTTTACCAGAATCAGAAATATTCGAATTCTACCCATCGCTTCTCTCTTCTTATCCGCCTTAGTAGTAGCTACTTCAGCGATCCCTAGCAAAGCAAATTCGCAGCAGTGTTCCCAAGATGGAGAAATCGACCCAGAAATTGGAGGCGTCGGGGTGCTCCTCGGATTGTTTCTTCCATCCGTAGCTCTTGCCATTCTTTTGGTGTTGGGAACATACTACAACTGAAGCTTACGGCACTAAAGAGCTCTGCTTGGCACATATAGCAAGTATGGACGCTCTTCTCCACATCCGCTCGCAGTAGCAGTGATGCGGATCAGTCTGACATGAACTAGATTTGGTATTTCTTTCTGTCAACCTGGCAAAGCCAATGAATCAACTCAACTATCGAGAGACTCATCGCATACTCCAGCATGGATGCGACTGCAGCCTCAATTACGATGGCCATCTGGGACAAGAATATCCTTGCGGCCCGCAAGGTTCTACTCATTGGTGTATCGCTTCAAGGAGTAGCATTCTGTATTCAAGGTGTTGTAATCAGCCAGTCTTCGCGCTTCGACCAAACCTGCCTTTCGCAGGTGCCTCGCCCTTGTTTCGATACGTCTACTTCAGGAATGTGGGTGTTCTGGGCCATCCGAACGTTTGCAGCTTTTGATCCAGTTCCGACAGCTTATCGCCTCTCTAACAGACCTCACGAGGTGGAACATGCCCCTCGTGATGGCCTGTAAGTCAAGGAAGCTAGGACATGGTATTCCTTACCATCGACACTGTTCAGCAATCACCTCACTTTACTCTCAGTCATGATTTGCAAGGAGTTCCAACCCTGTTTATTACATCGGGATCCCTGTCAAGGTCCTGGATGATGTTGTGGACCGAATGGGGACAAATTGCCGCTTTGATTGTTGCGATAGCCGCCATTGGACATGTGCTTTACTCCTTCACTCGGCTTTTCCGCCTGGAAGCTGTCGAGCATCGTGTCAGAATTTGCGAGGCAAACAAAACCAGTGTGAGTTGGGCGAAGCATCTCCGGTCTCAGGTGCGCACACTCTCATGGGACAATGTCTTGTTAAGATCTCCATTTTGCAAGATCGATCTCACTATCCTGGATGGGCTACTCATTGACGATTCATGTTTGGATAGCAATGACCAAGTCCAAATGGCAATGACAGAAGAAGAAAGAGATGAACTTTGGAAAGAGCTGCTCCGTGCGTTCGAGCTCAACGGCAAGATTGGTGTCAAAGATTGCTTGGTGAGAGGAGTATCAATGGATCGAATGAATCAGTCCCGGGAGTATCCCACCCATATGGCAGCTCGACTAGGGGATCTTCCCATTCTAGAAAAAACGCACCCTCGTAGCGGCATTTATCGGTTGCTATCGATCAACATTTCTGGCGAAACATCACTACAAGTTGCATATTCTGCGAATCAGCTAGGAACAATGCGACGGCAACTGGAAATCACCATTGATCTGTTTGATGATAGAATATGGGAGCCCGTGGCCCGTAAGGTTGTGTACTGCTTGATAAAAAACGCCATCCATGCAGAAAGACAAGACATGTTAGAGATCATTGTCAACACGCTTCCCGAGTGGTGGAATCTTGCCCTCGACGACGAAAATGGCCATCTTCACAACTTTTTCGTTACTGCTCTGGTGCAAGACAAACCGATTACAGCGATGGTTTTTCGAACAGTCTCGATGGGAGCTTCAAGCCTTCCAAATATGGTCTCGAGGATTTTTACGGCGACGGACTCGAATATTCGATGGTCAACAGATATGGACTTGGAATATTCTTCCACCGTCAGCTAGTTCGGCTGAGTCCCAAATTCCTAGACACCACCCCTATAGGCTTCAATGAATGTTCGGACTCTTCCTCATTGTCATACATTTGCTGGTGGGCAGACGGGTACTACAAAGAGGAACTCATCGCAGACCTAGTGTCTAGCAAGCTACCATTACCCACAAGTTTCCTCAACAATATTTGCACGTTTCCCTCGCTGAATCCCATGGTTAGGGCGAAACCTGCTCTTGTGGAGAGAGGCGGACTGGACTGGAGCCAGTTTCGTGACGCCCTGGGTCGAAGAAAAGTCGAAGAGGTGATACACTGGTTCGAAAAAGCAACGGAGGGTGGAACCTGTTCGAGAATGCTTCAAGTATCAACACCCCATTCACCTCTTGCAGTGCCAATAACAGCCTTGATTGGGAAGCATATTGATGCACCGGCCCTCGGCGGTTTACCTTCTGGAGCTCACGAAGGCTCACGGTGCAGCTATTCACGATGCGTATGGAGTTGGATATGGGAAACACCTGCACCCGATTAGCTGTTCCAAGCATTGGCAAAAGTCGGTAAAATGGATGGTGTTAGACATGGCTTTGGCACAGGAAGACCGGGAATCCACGCCGGGATGGAGTAGAAGTCGACACATTATTTATCACCAAGCCAGGTCAGAGAAAGAAAGAGAAGGGAGAAAAAAGGGTTGACGATCTAGTAAAGAAATAGCGTGCTCAGCTGCACTCTGATATTGCGTACTCTGCTCGTTGTCTTGAATTCGTGCTCGTCAGTCTCGCTCCGCTCTCCTCTAACCCCCCGCGCTGCCCTGGCCCTGGCCCAGCCTGCCCTGGCCTCTCTCCTCCAGGGATTTGTACATGCATAGCAAGGTCAATCAACATCAATGTCAAAGTCGTGAATTACCACTTCCCCCGGTCTCTGCCTCGGTCTGCTTGATTACCCACAGACACGCCCCCTTGGTCAGACACTCTCAGCACACACGCACCCCGTCTTCCTAAGCAGCGAGGTCGACGTCGTCGCTCTTGAGCGCCTTCTTGCCCGTGCGGCCGCGGCTGGGCTCGGCGTGGGGCGGACTGCGGTCGTCGCGCTCGTCCGACGAGGCTTCGCTGTCGTGTTCGTTGAAGGGGCTCGCGGGGCGCGAGTCGTTGAGGTTGCGGCGGGAGCGGGCCATCTGTTGGTTGGTGGTGTTGGGTTAGCCAGTGTGATCGTTGCGAGTGGGAAAAAAAAGGAAGAGCGGATCAACGTACCCATGACCTCACGCCGCCGATGAGTCCGAGGTTGTAGCCGGCGGTGAAGTCGCTGCTGCCGCGCTCTGTGGCACCGGCGCGGGGAATGTCGAGGTGGCTGAGGCGGCTCAGGGCGCTGGGGGAGCGGACGGCCTCGTCCATTGCGTTGGGGCGCTCGTGGGTCGGGGTGCGGGCGGGGCTGGCGGGGCGGCTCGACTGCCAGAAGGTGCGGAAGTCCTTTGTGAGCTCGAGGCCGGTCGTGGCCCAGTTTGACTTTATCGAGTCGCGGAACTCGGCCATGTTGCGCTTGAGGTCGAGCTCGTTCTTCTTGAGCCACGAGACGTTGAGCTCCTTGCGCGAGGTGCCGCGCTTGAGCTGGCGGTCAATGTACTGGTCGTAGTCGCGCACGATCTTGGTGATGATGCCCGTAGTGCTGAGGCCCTCTGTGCGCTGGGTGACGAGGAACATGCCGCGCTCCTTGATGGGGCCGTAGATGTCGTCGCCCTCGTCGGCGCCGTAGGGGAGGTCGTCGTGGGCGACGTAGTCGATCTGGTGCTTCTCGAGGAAGTCGGTCGTGACGATCCACGGGCAGTCCTCGACGACCTCGTCCACCCACTTGCAGTGGCGCACGCTCTCGGCGCGCTCGCGGGCGCTCAGGACTGTCAGGCCCTTGCGCTTGTGCGTTTCCGTGTCGCCCGTGACGCCGACGACGAGCTCGACGGCGGGGTTGTTGGGGGCCAGGTGGGCAAAGGCGGCCTTTGCCTGCTGCAGGGCGCGCATATGGCCAATGTGGAACAGGTCGAAGACGCCGTCGGCGTAGACGCGCACCGGGCGGCCCGAGGGCGGCGGGTTGGTCTTGTAGCCGACGGGGTCGACGAGGCCGGCGGGCGGCGGCGCCTCCATACGCATTGTGCCCGCCTCGCCGTTCTCGCCGTGCGCAATCTTGTCGTCGTCGGTGCTGTCGTCGCCCGCGTCCTGCGACGCGCGACGCGTCTTCTTGCTGGCGCGGACGGGCGTCTCGGTGCTGGCGGCGGCGTTGTGGTGGTGGTCGTCGTCGTGGTCGTCGTCGGGGCGTGTGCGCTTGGCCTTGTTCGCGGCCACATTGGGAGCGGCGGCCCCCTCGGGGTGGGCGTCCATGACTGGTGCTGGTGTTGTGTTGTGTTGGTGTTGGTGTTGGTGTTGGCGGGTTGGGCGGCAGGGGGGAGGCGGGGCAGATAGGTCGTCGAGATGGATAGACAGATAGGAGCGAGTCGAGGGCAATGGATATACTCGGGTACTTGGATGGTGGACGGGTCGCAGGAAGGAAGATGTTGGGAGTGGCCGCCGACGCCGACGCCAGATTGCATCAGTCCATAATTTCGAGGCAGTTCCCTGTTCGAGCGTCGATCCCAAATGACGTTCCCCGTGCTCCCGTCCCTCCCCCCACGTGCTGGCCGCAGACCGCATCCATATCCATATCCATACGTCTATCATGCCTCCTCGAAAGCATTTTCTAACTCCTGTAGCCGCCTCCAAGTCTAGGTACTAGTCATGCCAGCCCCTCACCGTCTATGCCTGGCCCTCCTCTACCACCGTCCACACCCGCGCCTCGCCCTCGTCTCCCGTGCTAACCACAATCTCTTCCCCCGGCCGGCCCCCCTTGTCCGCCCGCGCCGCCCACGTAACGTGGTTGACCTCAAACACATCGTGCGCAGAGAACAGCTCCGCAACCACTTCCCACTCTGTTGGCTTCTGCTCGCCCTCGCCCTCGCCCGCTGTGCCCTCTCTCCACCGCTCCCTGTACACGACAATCTTGCCGTCGCTTCCCGCACTGACAACCATGCCCGTCCGCCGACTCCACGACACCGAGTAGACGGCCCTCGTGTGGCGCGCTGGCAGCACCGCGTCCTCGAACCAGTCCTCGTCAATGGCCGCCGACCGGATGATGGACGGCATCCCAGCCGCATTACCTGGCGCACCCGCACTCCCCTCGCGGGGCTTGCGGCGCCAGATGCGCACACTGCCGTCATCTGAGCATGTCGCGAGCCGGGGCCCAGAGCGCTGCAGCTCCTCGACGTGCTGCTTCTGCGCCTCGGACAGCTCCCTGCCCGCCTCGGCGCGGAAGTCCTTGTCGTGCATGCCGCTCCCCTCAAACTCGACCCACCACACCGTCTCCTTGTGCCCGTTGATGAGCGCAACCTGCACCCAGTCGTCGGCGTCCTCGCGGTACAGTCGCACCGTGTCGTCGTAGCTGGCCGACGCCAGCATGTCCTCCTCCGGGTGCCACGCCACGCACTTGACGTCGCCGTCGTGTTCCTGCAGCACCGCAACCGTCTCGAAGTTGTCGTCCTCGAGCTCCTCCCAGATCCACACACTCTTGTCGCGCGAGCACGTCGCCAGGTACTGTCCTGTGGGGTTCCAGGCCACGCTCTTGATCTCCGACTCGTGGCCGTCGAGGATGCAGCTGAACTGGTACTCGTCTTGGTCGTCGTCGCCGTCGTCGTCTGCGTGCTTGCCGTGTGAAGAATAGTCCACCTCCATGCCCCCGCCTTCCTCGCGCCTCCAGATGCCTGCACTCGCGTCAAAGCTGCCCGTCGCCAGCACGCTCTGCCCCACGACGCCGGGCTTCCAGCTCGCTGCGCGCACGCTGCGCTTGTGGCCGCCCGTGATGGAGTGCAGCAGGGTGAAGTTGCTGAGGCTATAGACGCGCACGCTGCGGTCCGAGCAGGCAGTTGCGACAATGGGAAGCGTAGGGTGGGGCGCCGACTGCCATGTGCGCGACGTCGACGGCGGCGAGAGGGTCGCGAGGGGCTTCAGCGAATGCGTCGTGGCTATGGGGAGCGCCATTGTGTCGTGTGTTGTGTGCCGTCTTGTGAGGGCGTGTGCGAAGAGACGAAAGGTGTCGGTGGGCGCTGCGCGGGGCGAAAGTTTGGCTCCGCGTCATTCTAAGCGGCGCGACAGGGATTCATCGACTGGACTGCATGTGGGGCGCATATCCATCACTCACCTCACTGCACTCTGTTCATGTCATGTCATCGTGTATACATTAACGATTAACTACATGTGCCTTGACGCCTTCCACGCAAGTAATGGGTATCCCAATCAGAAACGCCAAAGTCAGCCCATACATATTCCACCACTACTGCCTGCGACCATAGTGCAGGTCCTTGGGCCCGCGCATAGCATGCGGGTCACGGAACGCCGTCGTAATCGACATGAGCCAGTCGGCCACCGTCAGCGCCTCTCCCTCTGCAACGCCCGCCGACGACTTGACTCCCAGCTCCCGCATCTCCACTTCAGACTCCGTCTTGGTCTCGTCGACAATGACCGCCCGTGTCGACGTCACCATGATCGTCCCCCACGGGTTCTTGCTCGTGTCTGCTGGGCTCGCCATGTCCACCAGGGCCTTCTCCGAGCACGAGTCGCCGCGCACTACTAGGTTCGACGATATCGACCCTTGGGTCCGGAGCTTGCGTGACCACTTGCTCGGGCGCATCTCGGGCGCTGCCTTGCTCAACGTCTGAGACTGCAGGAGGAACGAGAATTCTTTGTGGTTCTTCTGTGCCAGGATCGCGTGGTCTGGCGACCCGGGATACGAGCGGAGCTGGGTTTGGAAGAAGGACATGGGAATGCACTTGAGCGTCAGACTCTGCGGAGCCTGGACGTAAATCTCCTTGATGCCGCAGAAGGCGAACATAGTCGACGGGCTGCGGTCCTCCTGGCCCACCACTCCGTGAGCAATGTCCAGCTGTCGGGACGAGAAGACAGCACGCTGCAGCGCCGACTCTGGCACATCGCGTACGAGGTCAAGCATCCGGTTGTGAAATCGCTCCAGGAATCTGTCATCCTCCGACCACTCCCTCCCTGGTCGCTGCCTAGTCTTCAGCAAGCAGTCGTCCAACGTGTGACCGTTGAAGGCGTGGAGGATGCTGAGCTGTCTCGAGGTCAACTCGTTCGACGTCAACTTGACCATCGGCAGTCGGTGGGGGTTGTCGCGTGGTACAACAACCTCCATACCCCTAGCTCCTGGGGCGGGCTGCAGAAGGAAAGATGCGAGATAGATACCGCTTTCCGGAATCACTGGCTCTCTCTTGTTGAACGATTTCCAGCGGCCCACCATAGCCTCGAGGTCATCGCGTGGGATCTGAAGACTGCGTGCAAGGTTCTCGCCAATCAGCTCCACGCTGGCGAAATGGTATCCCAAACTCTCTAGCCGCTTAACTTCTGCGCAGTCGACCTGTTTCGTCAGGACCAGGAGCTGCCCCTTGCCGACCTGTACCGGGCTCACCAGGCCTGATTCCACGTCGCGCGCTGGTGTCCCATCGATGGCCGCTATATTCTTGTTGCTGTTCTTGAAAACCGTCTTGACTAGCGAAACCGACGTTCCCGTCGACACCACCTCCTCGTACAGCACCCCGAGGTTCTGCAGGCCAGTGTCAAGCGACTTTGCAATCTCGTGCGCTGTGACGCAGAACAGCTCGCGGAAGGTGGCCGAGTAACTCGAGTCGTCGTCGGATTCCATCGAGTTGCGGCTGTCGCTTGTCGTGGCTGGCGACTGCGCCGATAGATAACCGGTAAGCTGTAGGTGTTCTCGCATTGACGGGATGATTTCGGCGATTCCGGTCCAGTGACGGGACACTCGGAAAAGCCACTGGAAGACTGGGTGAGAGGGGGTGAACTCATCATCAAAAGTCTGCCATTGTTTAGCGGTTGAGCTGTGAGCTTGCATGAATGAACATACCCTCTGGTGGAACTGGCGAGTAATGGTTTGGGAAGGCAACAACCCGCCCTGGCTGACAAGCAGTCTGCCACTCTCATCGAACGTGGCGCACGCCAACACGACTTGTTGCGCGCGGTCCTTGAGCATCTTTCGTTGACGCTTCTCCAAGAAGCCGAGGAAAAAGCAGACTGCGCAGGCGCTGAGGGACTGGAACAAGTTAGCGCCATGTCGAGTTACCAGTACTAATGACTTACCAGGCAAATGGCAATAATGAGGTTGGTGTTCCTCTCTTGACCAGAGCCAGTGTAGTACCCCCGAATCTCGTACTTTGTACCGGCGGCAGCAGTCCAGTGCATGCCCGAGACGGCTATGGCGAGGAAACAGGCCACGACCATGCGCCTGATGAAGTTGTTCATCCACAGGCCGCTCCAATGGAAGAAGAGACCAAACGACAGCAAACTCGCGCCGATGGCAATCGATGCTGCTCCAATGACATGTGACCACTCGTGCCTCAACTGGTAGTTGGTAGTGCCGTTGTTACCGAGATAGTGCATCTCAGTGATGGCGGCTCCAGTGCAAAAAGCGCAGAGGACGAGGGACCCAAGCCGGGCAATGGCGTGGGCGCTTTTCTTCTGAAAGCGGTCGGCAATCAACAGACCGACAAACAGGACAACGACGGGGATAATGGCCGAAATGACGGTAAAGGTTGAGCTGTAGTACAGCTGAATCTCGCCTTCGCCGTCACCGAGAACGATGGCACGGTTGCCGACAAAGTGCATGCACCAGATGGCTACCAGGCCAAAGGATACCGAACAGCCTGCTAGTTGCACCCATGATCGCCACCCGTTTCGAGAGACTCTGCGGTGGAGGAGTTCGACGGTTGTGACGGCTCCTATCAGACTGACGAGAAAGGAGCAGAAGATTACATATGCAACAAAGGAAATATCGGGCATGCTCCCGATGGGATACTTGGCAGCGATGTCCTGGCTGGCCATTGTGTTGCGCCCGAGGTACTCGGGGCAAAGGTCAGAATTTGAGTGAAGGGGCGAATGCAACCCAGGGGCGGGACTGGCAGAGGTCAGAACTGTCTTGCAGGGAGGGAGGTGGCCGGCCACTTACACCGCAAGCTGAGTGCTTGGAGTAGTAGGGTATTTAGAAAGGCATTAATCGTCGTCGACTGACTGACTGATTGAACGACTGGACGCCTGGTGGTGCTGGAAATAGATTGTTGAAACAAAGTGCGGGTAGGTAATAGGCGTGACGGCGTGTGTCTCGTCCGAGTCGATAATGATACGAATATGCTTTTCGGTGTGTATAGCTGAGGCGAGGTAGGAGGTAGGACAAGAAGAAACAAAAGCTATGTCCCAGACAGCCCAGCAATCCAACAAGAACGTATGAAAGGAACAGGCGGCCAGCAGGCAGGGCTCCGTGAAGGTCAAGTACCAATTGGCACGGAGCTTACGCCGCAGTATCAAATGGCCCCAACCTAACCTACCATCGCAGCGATCAGCCCTAGCGCGCGGAGACGGAGGTCGTGGGCGAACATGTCTAGGCATGTCCCTAGGGGGGGTGTAAGGCTAAGCGTGGGTAGCGTGGGTAGTCTGCGTGGCTAGAGGCTGGCGCGCCCGCTGTAACAGCTCGTCTGGCCCTGGGCTGGGCTAGCGCCATGTCGCGTCTTTGTGGTTCCAGCTACAGGCGACAGCTGCGGCGATGCCTTTCGGGGCTCGCGGTCGGAGCTGCCTCTGTGGCCGGCGGTTGGTTGGCCAGATGAGCCAAGCTGCGAGAGCGGGAGACGTCTTTGTTTGGGTGTTTGGGTCAGGTGCGAGGCGAGTGTGGTTTGGACGGCGAATACCACACACAGGCGTCGACGCATTTGGTATGTATGTACGGGTACGCATGTATAGATGCTACATGTGGAGCGTCGATCGGCGGCTGTCGAGGTGCGAGTCCGTCTTGTGGAACAATCGGTATGCGAACAGGCTTTGACGAGTGCTCCGTAATGAGTGGCGATCTCGCGGGTGTGTTTGAAGGGTTGCACCGCCCACGCGACGGGGGTCCACTCGGCGTGCTTGTCAAATGACCCATTTGGGTACGTAGGCAGGGACCGAGGCTGTACGTAGGTGGATTGGATTGGAGCACGTCGTGGCTTTGTTCGGAGCGCGGTTCTCTGGCGCACTAACTAGCCTCGAGAAACGTGGGTAACGAACTCTCTCGGCCCACGGCCATTTTCCTGCTTTTGGCTAATTTCCATTCCCCTTTGAGAGGTGCTTCTGTAATCGTCGGGGAGTCGAGAGCTTTCCCATGATTGTGCCCATGGACTCTTAGGGCATTCTCAAAAGGCCATCGCCTGTATAGCCTGGGTTCCTGACTCTATCCGTCCTTCCGAAAACTGGTCTGTGAGCTGCAGCAGCGATGCAGCCAACAAGACGTTGAACGTGAGAATGTTTGAGTGGGGAACAAGAGCCTCGAGAGGAATCGCATTGTATCGCCAGCAGCTGGCCTGTCCAAGGCGCTCTCAGCTGCGATGCTGATAGCCCTACGAGCAGCATCTTGCCACAGATGAGCCGTCCACTGTGTCATCAAGCCACAGCAGCTCGTTGACGGCATCGACAAACCTTCACACGCGAGGCTGGTTCTAGTGCCCTCAGTAGATCTGCTATAGATCTACAAGGCTGCTGCGGGAGCTGCTGTGAACTACCCTGGCACATCTCCCACGTGCGGATCGAGGGATGGGTAGAGCGATCTGAGGCCGGGATCAAGCGACTGTTGGGGTCCAAGATCTACACGGGCAACCGAGTTGCACAGCAATTGGTTTGCATGCGACCCTATTACCTCATCTGCGAGGCCCTAGGTTTTTCTGTTTTGCGTGCAGCTTGGAGTAGCTTTCATCGGCGTTTTGAATGTCAAGTAGCCTCTCTCGTGCATGCAACCTAGGCGCGACCTCCTATTTACGCCAGCTCATAAAGGGCCCTGCCTATTGGACGCCAGCCACACCACAACCCCGACAGTATTCGATACGAGCACTCGTAGGTAGTCTGTGGCTTGTGAATCTGCAGGTACCGACTCGTGTGCGTCTTGGATCTGCTGTCGAGGGCCTACTGCAACGTTGAAAAATTCGAGTAGCGTTTGGGACCGCACTGACATGTTCTCCCCCAGATCTTGTCACTCTTCCTCTTCGTTAGTATTCCGTATGCAGTTAGCATATCGGATCTTTTACCAAAGCTGCCAGTCCCGCGGAAAAACGGCTTGGAAAAACGCCTACCTCTGTCTGATTTTGCATTCATGCATGTACAAGTATCCGCGTGTTCCGCCACTTGTGCGCAAACCGAGGTTCGGACCATCGAGTAATGTCAGCTCTCAAATCAAACTCAACTCTTCGTACGACGCTGGCTTCTCTTGACCCAGTTCAGCCTTTGAACCCAGAGGCCGAGGTACCTGTCAGATGAGCCATCAGGTTGTTGTCGCTGCCCAGCCTCGGTGTTGGTTGGCTGCTGACATCTTCTTCTTCTTCTACAAAATCTCGGCAATAGTCGTCAAAGCTGGATGCTCCACGCATCTCTGCAGTGGCCACGGATTACCGTGTGTCGAATCTTCTTGCTTGATTTGAAGGACCATCTCGAACCAACATACGAGTCAGATTCAACCGTGTAGGAGTGACTTCGGTGCACGCTTTGCAACGCCAAGTTGGTATCCAGTAGCAGACATTGGCGATCGACAAGAGAATGCCACAACAAGAGCTGTGTGATATCATATGTGAATAATATGTGGCAACAGGGAGATGTGGATTATATACCCCATGTGATCACATCGCGTGTTGAAACGAACTACTTCGCCACTGAACGCAGGGCACATTTTATACTTTGAGGTTTGTCTCGAGTGGTATTAGTAGATTGTCTTGGAACCAACGCCACGTCTTCCCAAGTACGATTCTCACCAGCTGGAAGCCCTTTCGCACTCGGTTTTAATGTAGGAGACTGGCAGTCTAGGAGTAACTCGAAGATTGAATGTAAGAACCTGAAAGTTATACTCTCTTGATCAACGTGTAAGTCATCGTTCAGTCCTGAAAGCAATACCTATGCAGCAGCAACTCGACTGAAATGCTTAAAAAAGGCTTTGCAGCGTGATTTCCAAGCATGCTTTTGAAGACCTAGGCAGCTGCATTATCATCGATATCTAGCAACCTTGCATCTCCCTTTCACATGTTCGGATTGCAGATTCATTCACCTCTAACTAACCCTCAATACCCGATGACCATATCGCGATAACCATGGCCCCACCACCACCCATAATAACAATACGAACACCTTTCCTCTCACATCCTTCCTCTCGCACTACCTATTACCATCCATTACCCTACTCAACTGTATGGTAATGATAAGACAGAAGAAGCAGTCCATTTACCTCATCGCCACTGTAAATCCACTTGCTCTACAGACCCGTAGTTAGACTGCACCAGCACTACGTGTTATTATGAGCTTAGACGTGCAATATGCCTCAAGATACTCTACTGTACTGCGATCATCTCTCCTATCACTCTATATACTAGAAATACGCGCTGATGTTGAATGCATGTTAGATAAATCGCCCTGCTACTCTACCTCCTCTCTGCCCCTCCCCCTTTCTCTCCTCATTCCTCCCACCCCACTGTTCCCTTGCCTTCTTTTCTCTCTCAGCCAGCATCACCACCCAACCCTCCAACCCTCCAACATCCAACCCTCCAACGCGACCCACATCGCCACATCGCGACCCAGTCCCCACCACCCCACCTTTCCCCATCAGCGAACCCGATCCTCGCACGGAAAAACATCCGCTCTTTCTGCACCGAAGTCTGCGCCCAGCACGTAGATCAACTCGGCTCGCACACTCCCTCGGTGCTGTGAGCGCCCGTGTTGTGAGCGCCCGAGCCGTACCGCACCGTACCGGGCTGTTGGGCAAGATAGATTAGTGGGTAAGTGGGTGTGATTTTCGTGATTTTGTGGACCGGATGTGCAATGATATGGTATGATATGACATGCAATGGTTCAATAGAGCGGGTGTTTTCACGTCTGACGGCGGGTGACGTTGCGTCAAAAGAGATCATCTACGCCTGGACATGATGTACACGAAGAGTGGCAAAAGGAGACAAAGTAGAAGAATGTATCTGTTCACTTTTTACTATGCTATGTGTGTCCCTGATGCCCCAATCTGTCGCTTTGTAACCTCCTCTTTTTATGCCCCTTTGTGGCTAAACATAGCGTGGCGTCTCAGTCGATGACTGCGTAGCTGACTAAAAGAAAGGAAGGAGGATTGCCCCGGGTGTTAGATGGCGAGCGCCGTGTGCAAACATGAAAGAAATGTGGATATGTCCAATGTGTGCCAAGGCAGATGGTGAGAATGGTAACGGAAATGCCGCGAGGTGTGCAAGATGTAATACGAATGATGAATGATGGTCGCTCCAAGGCTAATTACTGATAATACAAGTTCGTCTCATGCCGACAGATGTATTCAATATCGAGGGATCAAGAATAGGAAAAACGAAGTGAAACCCGAGCTGTGCGAAGGCGGAGGCGAAGCGATGTGATGGCGACTTGTATGTATTGAAGCCTGATTAAGCTCAACATCCTTGCCGGGACAGGGTCATGCGGGAACACAGAAGCTGTCGTACCCAGAAAATCCCGAAAGCTGAGGTGGGGCCTGCATATCGCCCCGTCCCTGCAGATGCGGTGTTCGACACAGAAACGAGAAGCTCCCAAAACGCCGTACGTTGGATATAAGTGTGAAAACCCAGAAATCGAGAAGTCTGTACAAAGCGAGATTAAAGATGAACCTAGAAGTTCTGCGCAATGCCCGAGTTCCCTTGCTGAGGGAACACGGAAGGGTTCTCGATTCTTGTGTTCCGCCGTGCGGAGACATCTCGGATGATAGGCTGCTGGTTGCCGCCATAGGGATCGTTGGTGCCGTACGGGCCGTTTTGGTAGTAGCTTTGGTTCTCGTAGTATTCACTTGGGTGGCCCATTGCTACTCCATATTCGCCAGAACCATCAGATCGGTTGGCGGCAGAGTAGGAGGACGATGCATTGGAGGTTCCTCGGTGCACGCCGCCTTGGTTCTGTGTCGAGTTTGGAACAGCGCCGCTAGCGGCACCCAAGGCACCGATGCCATCTGAGTCGATGGTGTCACGGCGTCCATTCATGAGGGGGTCGTTGGAGCCCTCCGAGTATGCATGCGTTGGGGAGTGGGGGGTGTTGTAGCCGCCGGGGTTGCTGTTGCTGTCCGAGTAGGTCATGCCCGAGGTAAGAGTGGTGGACGCCTTGCGGTTCGAGCTGGTTGCAGTGTTGCCCCAGCCACGGTAGCCGCTCGAGTCCTCAGCCATCTCGGTTGTCATACCGACAGCAGGAAGCGTGGGATCATGGTTGGGGTTGAAACCGTACTCTTCGACCTCCTTGCGGCGCTCATCCTCGTTGCTCTTGCGAGCCTTGCGCTTCCTCCACAAGAGGATACCAGCCAGCACAAGCAGCGCGACGACGACGACGGGCACGACAACAGCAATGGCAGTCTTGCCGCCCGTGCCTAGCCCGCTGGACTTGTCATTCGCTGCATTCTGAAGCTCAATGGAGTTGGTGCTCGACGGCGAAGCGCCTGTGCCTGAAGCAGTTGGGGTGCCGTTGGCGCCTGTCGAGGTAGGTCTTTCTTTGGTGACAGTGATGATAATCGGAGTGATGGTCTCGCCAGGGCGGGTGGCAGTAGGGGTGATTGTTGTGATAGATGTCTCGATCTCTGTCGTGGGGGCAGGCGACGGAGCGGTGATGACCGAGGTCTGGGCCGGCGGGGCGCTGGATTGGGCAGGGGGCGACGAAGCCGGAGGGTCAGACGATGGCGACGGCGGCGGGTTGGACGAGGCTGGCGGCGGTGTCGAGGCAGGCGGCGGTGTCGAGGCAGGGGGAGGCGAGCTCGCGGGAGGCGGTGAAGAGGCCGGCGGCGCCGACGAGGTCGGGGCAGCCGACGAGGGGGGCTGCTGCGAGGGAGTGCTGGGCTCAGCCGCTGAGGGCGCTGGCGAGGGTGTTACAGAGGGCGCTGGAGCAGACGAAGCCGACGGCGGCGCGGACGAGGCAGGAGAGGCAGTAGGAGAGTCAGGAGGAGGAGAGACAGAAGAAGCGGCGGCGGCCGTGGCCGAGGCCGAGTCGGCAACAGGAGCAGAAGAAACGAGAGGAGAAGGCAACGTACTGGCGGTGTTGTTGGCCGACATTGTTTTGGATGATAGCAATAGCAGTAGCGAGGCGCGCAGGCAGCCAGGCGGGAGAGATGAAGAGCAGACTCAGACTCGACGAAGGCTCGCTGGCGCGATGGTGCGGAATGCGGCAGGCTGGCGGCAGGGCGGACGCTTGGAGCGGGCACAAAGTGTGGGCCGGGAGCGGCGATGATGTATGGCCTAAGGCAACGGGTTCAGGAGTGGCGGGAGGTGAGTGGAGGAGAAAAGAGGTTGTGCAGGCCGGGTGGAGACGGGGGTGGGCGCAGGTGGGCGATCGGGGCTCTGGTGGGCGGTAGCGAGCGACGGACGTGCCAGGGCTGCGTCTGAGCGAAGCAGCGCGAATGAGGTTTGTCCACGGTACGAGGATGGAATGGAGACGTTCAAAAGCTGGCACAGGAGCAGTTGCACGTCTCTTCAGGGTGCTCTGCGCGCGCGCTAGGAGCGTAGGCCTGCTATTCTGGTATGGTGTGAGCCGCTGGCGACGGCGACGGCGCCGGCTGAAGACACACAACAGGCGCCAGAGCGGGCCCGTCGAGCCCGTCGAGCCCGGTCCTCATCAGCAGCAGCAGAAGGAGGATTGGATTATGCGCATGCGCATTGCGCTGCGCTGCGTTGAGCTGAGCTGAGCTGAGGCGCGCCTAATAAACTCATTCTTTCCACACCCCCTTCCGCACATGGCCATGGCCATGCCCATCGCTCGTCCGCCTGCTGCACGCCCCGTCGCACACGATAGAGACGCACGCGGGCGCAGATTGCGGTTGCATCATGCCCTGCTCGTTCTTCGCCCCCGTCTCCACCGGCTCGCTCTTTTCTCGACGAGCTGCCCGTTTTGCGCCTCGGACAGTGCTGCGTGATTGGCTGCTCTAAATTAAGCTGCCACATTCGGTTTCATTCGTCAGTATCGCTGCCACCCTGGCTTCGGGACGTTGCACCCCAATGGTGACCGGCGCCGCCTCTACCTACACGTACGAGCCGTAGCATGTGTTGGGACTGCCGGCTTCAACGCTGCCTCAACGCTGCTCCATCTCCAGGCTCACGCTCTTGGTCGTGTCCCCACCAGGAACCCACCCGTCCTGCATCATGGCTTCCATCATTGCGTGCATCATACCCATCCACAAACTTGCCCGCTTCCCAGCCAATACCGCTGTCTCTTATACCAGCACATCCTGAAACAAATTTCACACTGCCCGCTGCCGGGCGTCCCATCGACCAAACACCCAGCCGGAACACGACCCGCTGCACGCCCTACCTACCTAATGCCGACAATGCGGGGACGTGGGCCTGAATTCATCCACACACCCAGCCACACCCGTACAAACAGCAGGTGAACCAACAACAGATCAACATCCATTATTAGCGTACCACACTACATGATGCACATGATAGTTATGCCTTCTCTCCGAATACGATGCACTGCTCTCAGAATATCGATAACTCCTCTCGCAACAGCCACCACCCTACACCAGCCCCGGAATCACCGCCTTGCGGTTGCCCACCTTGTCCTTACCAAACTTCTTCTCGTACCACCGCTTACCCTGCAGTGCCCGTGGGAGCATCGTCGTGATCTCATTGACCAGGAACATGCGCGCCGGATGGCAGTTCCACCCACCCACCATCCACCAGCCCGCCCACTCAATCCATTCGCACAAGTAGTGCGCATGCAACACGTACTTGAACAGCCCGTTCTTGGGAATCATGTACACCTTGTCCACACCCTCAATCGGCTTGCCCTTCTCAGCTGCCTCGCGACGCTGCTTGCGGTCCGCAGCTCTTCGGATCTCGCGCAGGTCGTCGTCGTGAAAGTAGTTACCAAGTAGTCCCCAGCACCATATAACGAGCCCCAGGAAGCACCATCCCGGCCGGCCTGCCCAGTCATGCACCGTTGTCGGTCCGTAGCCCGCAAGCCAGCCTCCGATGACCGTTGCATTGATCAATTGAAATGCCATTATTGCGAGGCACACAACCGGGCTCATAGGCGACATGCTCGGGTTGAGGAATATCGGTGCAACGACTGCACGGTACGCGTAGTGGATAAGCTGTACACATCATCAGAACCGCCTCTCAAACGCGTTCGCCAGCACTTACATAGCACCCAGCCATGGTCCAGTTTCCCCAAGGCAGCTGCCAAGCATCGAGCCCAAGGTCCTTTGGCAGCGTGAAGTAGATGTACAACAGGGTAAGAGGCGCCGTGATCTCGCCAATGACCCATCCCACCCTGCCCGGAACATTGTACCGCGATTCTGTCGATGTTTTGCCCTGCGGATAGTACTCGAGCACCCACTGCGCTGCCGTAACCTACACACACGCCGCACATCAGCTCATATCCAGCGCGTATCATCTCGTGCGCGCAACGTACCACGGGGAAGAACTGCCACACGTAGCATATCCACTCCCAATTCTCGCGCGACGGCGGCAGCCAGTTCTCGACAATGGCCATGTTGGTGGTTCAGTGCAACGGGTGCGCTGGAGCAGGTACGAAGCGTCTTGTTGTTGTTTTGGCGTTGTCTGGGAGGCCCGGCGGCGTGGTCTTCATGAGGTCATATAGTAGTCCTAGCGCCGACCGAGTGGTTGCACGGTTGGGAACGTCGAGCCCAGAGCGGGACACGACCGGTTAAACTAAGCTAGGGACGCGAGTCTGGGAGGGGAACGCATAGGCGGGGTTTTGTGTCGTCGAAAGCGCGAATGGAAGCAAGGTAGTGACAAGATAAAGAGGAAGATGGTACCGGGATAGGTCTCAGGATATATTATACTCATTATATTAATGCATTACCAAATCCAAGTTTCATCAAAGCACAATCAGTCGCTTTAGCTCAATTGGGAGAGCGCCAGACTGAAGTGATCAGTCATTATATCTGGAGGTACAGCGTTCGATCCGCTGAAGCGACACAGCTTCTTCTGCGCCTGATAACATCAGGATCATGAACACATCTTTTTTGCCCTAATAGCAAACCCCACGAGCCTTGCCCTATGGCAACACGCTCTCTTTTTGCAGTCAGCTGGACGCACGATCATTGTTCTTCCCGATGGCGATGTCCTGAGACACTCCCCTTTTTTATTACTGTGTACCATTCTCACCAGAATGTCGAAGAGAAGCCTCCACTTCGACCAAAGCACAAACCAGAAACCATTGCCGTCATGGCACAGCCACGAACCTTTGTGCTACGTACAGTAACTTCCACAGGGGCATATCAAGCTGCAGCAAGCTCGGCGAGCGTTTTTTAGACGGCACGACTGTGTGGTCCAGAGTCAATTCTCTTCCGGCTCATGCCACACATGACTCAACAACATCATGGATGCTATGTGTAATGTAACTTGAACTTGAATTTGACAATATTTTAAACGATGCATGAGCAGCGTAGCTAAGTTACTCGTCGCACCTCGTACGTCAGAGAAGACAGTCTGAAACCAATATGATTACACACCAAGGAAAAGTCCAGCCAATTTGTATCCAAAGACCATGCCGAAATGAGTGTCAAGTCCCTTGCTCGACCACTCTGGAACACGTACTCTTCCTTTTCAAAGCAGCCCTTTGGGGGTGCTCATTGCCTACTCGCTTGCATCCTGAGGTTTCGTGACCTTGACATACTTTCCAGTCTCAGGGAACGGCGTTTTCTTCGGAAGCGCAGCGGCTGGTTCGTCGTTTTGTTTCTCCCACCAAGACGGATGCTGATCCACTTTGACTTGCCAGTACCGTACCTTGGCGTCGCCGTCGACGCTGAGAAAGAAGGTTTCCCCGCTCTCATCTCGCACTATGCCGTGGAATCCATTGCCCGTGTACGCTACGTTCTGGCCACCAGGCCGTTTGAATAGCTTCTTGGTGTTGTATTCTGTATCGTAGACCAAGAAACTTCCCTCGGAGGTCTGCAGACACAGGTATCTTCCATTGCACTCCCAGAAGACGTTCTCGATGCTGAACATGCTACCCATGAAGTCGTTTTTTTCGCCAACTATGGAAAAATGTTGGGTGATGGTGCCGTCCTGGCCTTCGAACGGAAGCCACACGTACGCATGCTTGTCGACACACAGCGCGATCTGGGACCCGTCAGGGTGCCAAGAAAGGCAGCGACACCAGACTCTGAATTCCTCGTTGATTGTGCTGATTTTCTTCCCGCTGGCTACTTCGTGTACACTGACGACGGTGCCTGATGCTGAAGACCAGGCAATGTGCTCCGAATTGGGCGAGAAGGCTCCGGTCCAACTCTGTCCTCCAGAGTCTTCTGTGGCCCACAGAAATTCGCCCGTGGAGACAAGGTACATGCGCATGGTTCCATCCCATGATACCGTGGCTACGTGCTGGCTATCTGGACTGATCCCAGACCACATGAGGGCGTCTGTATGACCAGAGAGGCGATGTAGTTCTCGGTTTGCCTCGAGATCGTATATAACGAGCCGTGGAAGGTTGTCGGGCTCTCGCATGCCATGTTGGGTTGAGTCGTTCTGAATGTGGTACAGCATCAGTTTCCCGTCTGTGCTAAACGCGGTTGGGTTGCATGCTCCGAGATGAGAGTTCGGGAAGACTGTATTGTGCCTGCGACAATGGTCACCTGCAGCCCGGCCTATAGCTTTTGCAAAGTCTTTATGCAATGTCGATGCATCGATGAATTCTTTGGTCCACTCGTGCTTTGCTATGAGACCAGGAAGGATCGCCTCGAGGGCTTGCGTTGCGAAGACGGATGGGTCGATGGGTTCTTCTTCATCCAAGAGACGGCCGTTCTGATCCAGTTCCCACAATATGAGCTGAGGCGAGGCTCCCCGTCCGCGTCCTGATAGTTTATTTGGCACCTCGCTGATAAGAGTGTAGGCAGGCTGTACACGGGGTTCCAGCGCATCGTCGGAAGTTCCTTTCACTACCCCAGAATCGTCGTCTGTAACGGGTCTGAAGCATAGAGAACCTGTGCCCTCGAGAACTTGGCAAAGGTTCCTTGAGCTGACATCATAAACTAAGATACGCTCGGGATCCGACACGCCGATAGCCAGAAGCCTTTTGTCAGAGCTGAGCGCAGTAGTATACTGCTTGAATGTACGCTCTTGGGTTGGCTCGAAATCCTTTCCAAAGTCGAGGACCTCAGTCTCGCTTCCCCACTCTTTCGGATGACCATGAGTATACTGCGCCGGAACGCCATTCCACTCAAAATCTTGGGCCGGCTGTACGGGCAGAGTGTATTCGCGCAGAAAATCTTCTCGGCTGTAGCATATTGCGCGCGTTGACTTTCGGGTACTACGTGGTTCCTTCTCGGCAGACATGCTGTTTGATGCATTCAAGAGTTTGGTCGAAAATTTGGGGTTTTGAACTCGACTGCTGCCTGATGGTTTGGGATATGCCTATTGGGAATAGATCTGCGGATGAGTGGCGTTGGTCACGCCTAGGACTCGCTCTTTGGTTATTGGCTGAGAAACGACATTGTGTACACGCTGAGGAACAACGACGTGACATTAAGACATGAGTTGGATTGGGAGGGGTTGAAGTATGCTCGAAACTGAACAGGAGACACCAGAAGCCGTAAAGAAAGACGAGGGTGATGTATGAGCTTAAACAAACGCCTATCCCATAGAGAGCTACCCGCCCATCAAAGCTCGACCGCTTTCACAGGAACAAAGAGGACGCAGCAGCAGGGTAGAGACACCAGAAACACTCGGTGCCCTCAGACCGTCAGCAAGAAGCAGCCACCGAAGCAGCACGTACTCGCGAGATCCGAGGACGTTGATATTGGGCATGGCCTTTGTTCAGCAGCCAGGCATCGAAGATGCTGGGACGGGCCCCGGCTGCTGAACCCACAACGATGTCCGGGGACAACGAAGTGAAATGCCCGTAAAACGACAAGTTGGGACGTAGAATACTCAACGGTGAGTGCTCTTGAGGAAATCCATACCGATCTACCTCAACATGCTGGACCTTGTAGCTTTGCTAAGAATGTTTGTGAGGCTAGCGAGCTGACGGGGTGTGAGTTGCGGTATCATGTTTTAGTAGACATCATAAGCAACCAGTCTTGTGCACCATGAAAGGCTTCCTTTACTAAGCCAGCATCGTTCAGTTAGAGATGAATTTCGTGTACAGAGTAATGAACGGAGGAGGGAGAGGAGGCGCGTTGGTCGACGCGTACACTAGCGTGGGTTTAGCGCGGTCTGCCGGCGTTCATCTTCCGACCCACTCCACTCACCAGGTCTTCCTCATATTACAAATCTAATTTGTAGAAGTTATTTCTCGTCGCTAGGAAATAGCTTTGTTCTGTTTTGTTTCTATACCGAATTCGTCTTCTACTGGTCTATCACTGCTGGATAGAGAAAATTCAATACGGTAGACTATATGCTGTCGAAGCTCAGCCTGCGTCGGTGATCCATTTGAGCTCGCAGAGTGTGAAAGATGCAGGCTCATTCTTGTTACAATGGTGTAGGGAAATAGTGGGTTAAAACTATTGTAACAAAACACGTGTAGTAGAATATTCAAATGTGCAGCATTGATTTAGAGTGGAGAGACAACTGAGAGGGTACCACACTAACAATGCTACAGATACTCAAAGATATCTGGTACACCCATTCTATTTTGAAAAACTTGCGATAGTTATTCCAAAATACAAGGATCAGCCGGTTTCACGCACTAAAGCCGCATTTCTACAGCACTCACCGTGTCACAACTGCGCACCAAGGCATGACCTTGGTCTACAAATAGGCGCAAATTGTTCTACGACCACGCCCCTAAACCAGTTATCCAAGATGAAACTCGGAGTAATCGATGCAATCTTTACCAGTTCACTTTGGCAATACATTGAGGCACAAAACCTCGTGGACTTCTGCAAGATACTCAATCAAGATCCGCGTTGATTATTCCAGGTGAGTGTTCAACCACTATCAGAGGCAAAGGCTTGTTGCGCCCTTGTACTTAGAACCGATGAATCACGTCTAGTAATGAAGAAGTGTTCGAGCTGACTGTGGATATCCAGGACTGTGCTAGCGCAGAGACGCATTACTTGCACTGTTCATGTTCATGATAGCGGGGTTATATCATGTGCTTATGGAGCTGGGATTCCGGGACACGGTACCTGATGCAATTATTTTACAAAAGCACTGTCTTTCTTTTGTGATGACTATAGAGCGCCTTCACTATCATTCTCAGGTAACATCAGATAATACCACAGCACTGATTAAAGAGAGTAGCGCAACAAGTAGTAAATGAGAGAACTTATCTAATACGTACATCTTGTCCTTACTACCTCATGAGAGGCGCAGATTCGTTGTACGGCGCACAACTCAGTGGTATTCAGACCTGGTCTTTCACACCTTACACAGCGCCTCACTGACATTACTTTGTCCATCGGAGATCTTGCCAAGGATCAGTGGCCACATTCTTCTTATCAGCTAATCTTGTCTCTCGTGACGTTGAGAAGGGCGTCAAAAGAGAACAGTCAATTGGTCGGTTCTGAATGGAGCATGCGGGCCTGTGAAACAAATGAGGAGCTTGTCCTGTACCCCAGGAAAGGAAGTGCTGCTGGAAATCTGCTCAGGGCTGGTGAGAGAAGATTTCTGGATGGTGAGGTAGGTGCAATGCCATATAGCCGGTTCATGGTCGTCGGCAGTGACGGAGACGTGCGCATCTCCAGGATTCACCTCAACAGCGGATAGTAGCGAAGATCCCACACGAACAAAGAACGATCTACACAAAATGACGCAGATTTTGGATTATTATGTCAATCAGTACTCTACCTAGACACGAAGTTCACTCGACACGTAAGCCGATACCGATATATTCCAAGTGATACCTGGCTAACGCATGCAAAGAACTGGTACCGTCGGCGAAGGATAAAAAGGGAAGAAGATTAAAGCGTGTTTGACACGGAGACAATCAAGTAGCCGGCCCCTTCATCCAAGCGATGTCGACTCGGTACTGGGACCCGAAAGGTCTAGAGATATCGGTTCTCCAGACCGGACCCAATACGTGGCGAGGTTGCTGCGACACAATGGCCTTGACCCGGGATCCCGAGGCTATCAAAAAGATTAACCGCCAATGGCTCAAAAGAGAAGGACTGATTGCGGTCAGGAGCTCTTTGTAGGATCCTGTCTCGAATTCTACAGTCAGATTGTAGCTAGAAGCGAACATAAGGGAATGGGTGCGGCCATTGCCGGAGCGGTCTGTTATTCAAACAACCGATATCGGTCTCTGACCTCGAGTCAGGAACATAGGTGCGGTTCATACTTCTAAACTGCATTGGGTCCGGCTATTATCAGACTTCCACGTGTCTCTGGGACTTGGGTCATGTCGAATATCAGCCTGGAGCGTCAATCTCCGCGATCCAATGCCACTCGTGCATCCACTCGGCCACAATACGATAAATCAACCGCGTGCAGTATAGCTTAAGTCAATAGTGGCGTTGGCGTTCTTCTTGAGCGTTCGAAACGCTCACAAGAATCCTGTCGTGGATGTTCTGTGCCGTCATGGATTATTATTTGCCGAATGCAGGTCCCTCCGTTCATACATAACCGTTTATGGGCCTGCACGTAGCCAGTCAGATGCTGAGGTTCTACCCTGTGGCTCACTAAACCGTTCGCTTGTAGTGCACGGGCGCCCTTCTTATTGAAATCTGTAGATGGCAGAAATCACGTCCCGGCGTCAGAGGTGAGGCGGGACTAGGATCAAGATCCTTGTATTCGGCAGGCAGCTCCGCGATTCTCGTGTCCGCAATCTTAGAGACGGTGAGATGAAAGAGATTGTTCCGCTCACCGCTGCGGCGAGATAGGCAATCGTGCGAGCCAACAGATTTGAGCTAGATATCAGTCAGCGTTTCATTCTGCAGCTTGCTCAGCCACGGTCGACATAAAGGCATGGCGGACGACTGGTGGCTACCATTTACTGGCCTCGGTTACCGAGGCGCAAGTACTGTGGCCTGGAGATGGTCTCGATGTTGGATCGCCTAGGCTTCGTAGCGCTGATCGTGCATACATGCACTCAGGATTGAGGTGTGCCTTATCGATGCGGTCACATGCCGGCGGCTATATCATTACATTTCCTACATGTCGATCAGGGCAACTGCGTCCTGGTTAAAGATGGTGCCGTTATTCGGCTCCAGTGGTCGAAGTTGACGGCGTGCTCAGAGCCACCAACAGTGCTCTGCCGTGTATCATTCGCTGGTCATCTTGTTCGCTGCTACTTTGCCGTGCTTGCACCTTGCGTGAACACATATCTAGCACCCTACCATCCAATCAAGCCTCATCGTGGACATATCAAAAGCGTACGCCTCAGTGTGGTACAGCTTCGCAACGGCACGCCGAAACCGATGCTCCATGACCCATGAGCATCTCCGAAATCATCTCATCCTCTCGCCGTCGGACGTGCAACTAGCCACCCGACAGGATTGCATACCGAAGACGCTATGCTCAGCCATGGCGAGAGATATCATGCAATCGACACATGTCAAATCACAATGCACCCAATGTTGCTCGGCGGCCACACCGCAGCCGCATATGCAACACAGAGCCAGTCACCTTTGCGTCGGGTCATGCTCTGATAAGGACGGTCTGCACGTTTGCACCAACGGTCCGGAATCGAGGGTCAAGATTTCGTCAACTTGCTCCTCAGCAGTGGTGTTGTGACGCTTTCAACCGACATTGCGCCAACGAGACATTCCTGAAGGATTCACGCTACGGCAACGACAACGCGACCGCCCGGAAATCCTGGTAAACGCGGGCCGTTGGGAACGACTTGCATCTGTGAGAGCACGACTTGTGGCTCTAAAGTTGCTCGCGCAAGGACTGTGCGCCTTCTAGAAGTCCAATGAAACACTCCCGGCAAGCGGCAGAGGTTCCCCATGCAAGCGCGATGCCAGGAGACGCCAGCAACAGCAATCTTGTGCCGGATCCCTGACGGACTTGATATTCCATGATCGATACAGACAAAGCCCCCGGGGCACCATAGTCGACATTGCATATCAGGCTGATACTTCTTCCCTGCTTGCTCAGGGACACAAGGGCCATGTCCCCTGCTTCACGACATGACAAGTGGTAGTTAGTCCGCAGGACGCGCCTTTTAATGCAGGTAGGCTCCACAACAGATAGAGTACCTTATCGCTGTTTCACGACACTGGCCTGGCCTCGAATCACGGCTTCTACACGTCGCATTTCCGCAATAGATGTGATTCTATGACTACAGACTCCTAAATCACACAACGGTCATGCAAGAGCCGGAAACCCAAGACTTCTTGTCCGGCAGAACTCGAGTCACCGCTAGTTCGACCCATGAACGCCGTCCGCGGATCCATTGTCGACGCCCCGGTTGGTTCATGGAGATCTAGCTTCGTATGTGTACACCCCGTAACGAGAAAGGAGGAAGAGGTTGGGAACCCGACCATTCCAAGTAGTCGCCTCGCGCATCCCTATCCATGCTTGTTGGCAAATGACGTGGGTACTTTGGGCTATTGCTCATCCAATTCAATCATCGCGCCGATGCACCAACCGACGCTCGCAAGTGTGAGGCAGGCCCAGCTTGAGCCTGGCAATCGTTGGCTGGACGGGTCTGTCGTCAAGTATATCAGCCACCACACTCTCCCGTGGGGTGGAGTTTTGCCGGCTACTTCGTCTCTCTTCTCTTTTACCAACTTACCACCATACTCGTATATTTCTACTCTCTCACGTAATGGCGCCCTCAGCACTGGCAGACATTTATCCAATCCCAGCAAGGCACTACTCTAAGTCCCCGACCGTCATAGCATCGGTCTTGCATGGGCCCAAGGATTTGCGGCTCGTAAGCTTCCTCGCTTCGTTACACATCCCACGCTGCCCACCCACCGTCCGTGGGGGTGCTAGTTATGCGTCGATATCCTGGAGCGGGAGGCTAAATGGTCAAACAGGAAACCCGTTGCATCTCTGACCCTGGCCCCGGTGAGCTCCAAATCGCTATCCAAGCCACTGGTGTCTGTGGAAGCGACGTCTCTTACTACAATAAATTCCGCAATGGCGACTTGCAGGCCGTGCAGCCGCTTTCGCTGGGGCATGAGTCAGCTGGCATTGTTGTAGCGATTGGCGACAACGTCGGTGGCTTCCAGATCGGTGAGCGGGTGGCTCTAGAAGTCGGTGTACCTTGCGATAATTGCAGGTCATGTCAACGAGGCCGATACAACCTCTGCCCTGGGATGAGGTTCCGGAGCAGTGCCAAGTCTGTACCTCACTTCCAGGGAACGCTCCAGGAACGGATTAACCACCCGGCAAAGTGGTGCCATAAGTATGTCCTGCATAAAATCTGAGCATGCAAGCGCTGATAACCTTATTCAGACTCCCTTCTCATGTCTCCATGGAGTCAGCCGCACTCTTAGAGCCTCTCTCGGTTGCCATCCATGCGACCAGAAGAGCTGCTGTAGAACAGGGCGACACTGCCGTTGTTTTCGGCGCGGGTACCGTTGGCATGCTGACAGCTGCCATGGCTAAGATGTCTGGAGCTACTACTGTGGTCATTGCCGACATTGACCACGGACGAGTCAACTAC
This sequence comes from Neoascochyta sp. HWLR27, assembly GCA_019775935.1. Lineage (NCBI taxonomy): Eukaryota > Fungi > Ascomycota > Dothideomycetes > Pleosporales > Didymellaceae > Neoascochyta > Neoascochyta sp. HWLR27. The sequence goes on along the minus strand of WODD01000045.1, from coordinate 151,060 downwards.
GCGCTCCAGAATGGGTTTGCTCACAAAGGCTATATCGTGACTCCGCGGAAACACGGAAAAGACACTGGCGAGAACCTGGTCATCGCAAAGGAACTAGCCAGTGATGTGATGCAGATTGCGTCGCTCAATGATGTTGACTTTGAAGGAGCGGATGTGACATTTGACTGCACCGGTAAGGAGATTTGCATGCAAGCTGGACTTTTCGTAAGTCACCAAACATGCGCAGTATGAGGAGTAAACTGACTAGAACATAGGCAACAAGGCCTGGCGGAAAACTGGTAATGGTCGGGATGGGTACCCCCATCCAGACTCTGCCGATGTCTGCATCCCATCTGAAAGAGGTTGACATTATTGGAATCTTCCGCTACGCCAACACATATGCGACTGGGATTAAGATAATTTCTTCTGGCGCTCTTCCACGACTTGATAACATGATCACCCATCGGTTTCAGGGTCTTGCCGCCGCCAAAGACGCCTTCGATGTTGCCGGAAAGACGACGGATAAAGATGGGAACTTGGTACTCAAAGTACTCATCGAAGCATAGGCTCTTGTTCCCTTCTTTATCCTGTTTTCTTGTTGCTCCCACAGTTTGCGCATAACGCAAACATCAGGAAACGAGGTGGGGCAACATTGGGCGTTTGTAGACGGTTTTTTTGGGAAATTGAGAGCTGAGATACCAATCGTTTGTTTAGAAGTTCGGTAATATGAGCAGTTGATAGAAACATACAAAAAAAGAATAACTATGCTGCTTGTCTACAAGTAAAAATATAATGGAAGGCCTTGCCAGATCTCCTCATAGTCGTTTTGTTCGTCGATTTTGCCGAATATTGAGCTCACAGTTTTCCATGGCCTGAAGAGTTCGTGCTGGCTTGCTTGCTTGACAAAAATTATGGAGGTGGTGAGGTCAAGCACGATGGCACGTTGCGCTTCCCTAACGCGTGAGCACGCGCCATCCGTGCTTGGCAGTGAGTGTAGCCTAAAGGCCGGAGATACGGTGGGGCAGCTCCCCGCGACTCACGACCTCCAACTTGAACAACCGCAGCTCAGTCTAGTACCGTTCTACGCTCGCAGCTTCAGAGTTCGGTTCGATACGTCAATCACAGCAAGATGGCGGGTGCCTCCGACAATCCGCTCATTTCGACCACCCGCGCTTCCGACATAAGCCCGACCGTACAACTCCACCCACTCGTCCTCCTCACAATATCAGACTGTATTACGCGGCACATATTGCGCCAGCAACAAGGTCCCGTGGTTGGAGCTATACTGGGTTCGCAGAATGGCCAGGACATTACTATGGAGGTTGCTTTTCAAGCAAAGTTGAACGCCGGCAGTGAGGGGCAAGTCACACTCGATGACGACTGGTTCAGCAAGCGGCTGGAAGATTGTGAGTTGGCCCGAACATGTCTCACGAATGGGATCGCCATTTTCGAAATGGCAACAAAGCTAACAGCATGCACAGATAAAGATGTCCATAAACAACCACAGCTCGACCTGGTCGGTTGGTTCACACTCGGGCCTGCCGCCGGGCCAGGGCCACATATCCTACCGATACACGCGCGAATCTCGGAACTCTATAATGAATCGCCGGTTCTCCTACTCTTCCACCCCGAGGATACATTTACAGAAGCGACGGCAGCTGGCAAGCTTCCTCTCACTCTCTACGAATCTCTCACCGAGAATGCACCCAGCGACCCCAATGACAAGGCTATGGAAATCGATGGCGCAGTGCAAGCCAAGTCCACAAAGTTCAGGGAGCTCGTATACTCTGTGGAGACAGGCGAGGCCGAGATGATCAGTGTGGATTTCGTTGCTCGCGGAGGTGGCAACGCAACCGCCGTAGAGGGCTCCTCCGCTACTGCAGCCGCAGAAAGCCAGTCTCCAAAGGCAGATGAGGTTACAGGGAAGAAAACCACACGTTCAGGGAAGCAGAAGGAGGAAAGAGAAAAGGACGCACTTATCGACGAAGCGACAGTGCTTAGCGGAGACGATGAAGAGAGTAAGTCTGACGCCCGGACAGCGTTATGCGCAAAGCAGATACTAATCTTCATAGTCCTCTCGTCGCTCACAGCGAAGATGAATGCTATCCGTATGCTCAGCCGCCGAGTCTCGCTTCTCCGCGCCTACCTCGATTCCTTGCCTCCGTCCTACCTCTCTGACCCTTCACTCCCGCTCAGCCCTTCCCCAGATGCCGAGCACCCGTTGCCACTGAACCATACCATACTCCGCAGTATCTCATCAACCCTCAATCGCCTCAACATACTTGCTCCGCCAGACTCGGAAGCATTCGCACTCGAGTCGCAGCAAGAAGCGTCCGACGTTCAGCTGGTCAACCTGCTAGCATCCATCACCAACTCTGTGTCTGCAGCAAAGGAGCTGGGTCGGAAGAGCCACATTGTCGAGCACGGCAAGAACCAAGGCAGGAGTCGCATGGGTGGAATGAGCGGCTACGATGGTTCCCCCAGCGGAACAAGCTTCTTCGATACTGTTGTCGGCGGAGTGGGTGGCGGTGGTTCTGCCAAGGCCTTTGGAAGCGACAGGTGGTGATGCCTTCCACCACCGCTACCCACGACGAACCCATGCACTAACAGCAGGCTAATCGTACATCAGAGACTCAATACAAGCATCCAGAAAGCGAATCGCTGATCTCGAACACCGACTCTCCGTCCACGACGACAGCCTGGAAAGCACCCCAATGGCATTCTTCAGCTTTGGTATGATGTGTCTTGCACTCTGTGGCCTTTTCTTATCCCTAACCGCCACCGCCATTCTCGGCACCATCTATGTGCCTCTACACATATCCCAATATGCTTATCACTTCACCCTCGCGCTGCCTAGACGTCTCTGGCGCAGGACCATGCATATTTTGTGTGCGCCGTGAAGGCCTTGTCAATGCGGGGCGATGAGTGTCGTTTTTTGAGGGGTGAGCAAATGAACAAATGGACGATAGACGCATCGGCATTAGCATGTAGTGTAGTGCATAACCAGCGAAGATTACGATAATGAATCATGGTGCCTTTTCCCTAGATGCAATGAGGGATTGATGTCTGAATAGTGGCGTGTCTAGGGTGAAGTTTGAACAGTTCAACATGAGAGTTGTTATCTACTGGGGTTGAAGTATATATGAACAGTTCCGTCAGTCTAGCTGTGCACACAATCACTTAGTAGTCGTCACTGGTAGAGGGAAACGAACAAGACGCATTTAAAGGTTATTATCGGGGCTGCATTCATTATGTAGTGTAGTAGTAAGGATCCAAGAAAATGTACACGAAAAAATGCGCTTTGACACGCAACCTCGTTCGCATCGGCATGCATCAAAAGCCCGAAGGAGAAGAGGAAAACAACGTATCCGTATACCCAACGCCATGTGGTCAACCTGTGACTTGATGCCCCTGCTCCCTGGTGGAAATGCCGTAGAAATGGTATGGTGTGGAGAAGAAATGGAAGTCATAACTAGTACCGTACAACCGGACCGTTCGCCGCGTTGTCGTGTACCAAGACGCCCTTCTTTACCCCCTCTTTCTCAATCGTGTGCATCCAGTCATCCTTGCGCTCCTTCTTGAGCATCCACCCGCTAAACACCTTTTTCAAGCGCGACTTCTGCTCTTCCTTGTGCGCGTGGACGGAGCCAGCTGGCGGCGACTCTGCGCTGATTGTGCGCGTGAAATTGCTCAGGTCGCAGCTCTGCTTTACACCAGGCGAGAGAGGCTCGTTGTTGTCGCTACGCTGGCGCGAGTGGTCATTGTGTGGCCTCAGGCGGTCGTTGTGGCTTCCGGATGATGACCTGGTTTGGTTCGTCTCTGCTTTGTCCAGGGCAGGAGAATTCTTCTTCGAGTCGAACCTTGGGTGGCTGTGTGGGGGTGACTGGATGCTGCGCGTGGGGCTCTGGGGGTAGGCGTTGGCGTATTGCATCTTTAGGGATTCAGATCCGCTTCTCCTAGACGATTGGTCCTGGTGCATGTCCTGGGGACGCATGACACTTGCGATATGCGTACCAGGCACAGCTGGCTTCTCCCTCGGCTCGGCGGGCTTCACTTCATCCTTCCAACTATCGAGACTCGGCAGCGGTGGCAGCTCTCTGTTCAAGTTGACTTCAGGCTTCTTGGCTGACTCTGATTCATCCGCGGCCTGACCCCTAGAGGTGCCCGGTCTGCTGCTGGCTCTCGAGTTGGTCCTGAGAGGGAAGCCCCAACTCCTCCAACCCCCGGATGAGGCACTGCCCTTGTTATCATCGTGCGCTTGACTGGTGTTGGTGTTGGTTAATCGGAGAGCTTCTATGGAGTGAGAGCGACTCAGACCCCGCGAAGGTGTAGTGCCAGGGAAGAAGTACTCCTTCATGCCGTCGCGGATGCTTCGAGCCCGGCTCGGTGGGCGGTTGGCGGATGAGGGTTGGTGTGTGGGCGAGTAGGGCTGGCGGCCTCTCTTTTCACGCTCTGTGCGCATCCACTCGGCAGCTTGGGCGTCTGCAAGTGCGGCAGGATCAAGTTGGCGGGACATGCGCTTCGAACTTGGGCCGGATGTGACGGCCGCCGATGTGGCTGCTGTGGAGGCGTGGTTGTTGTGGGCATCGGTCGAGGCTGTGGCAACACTTGCATTGCCTGTCGAGGATTTCTTGGACAGCGTCCTGGTAGGGTTTTTGGCGTACTTTTTCGATGCCGACCGCCCACGTCCGTCTGCAAAGGCATCGTCGAAGCGCTGACGCTGGGACAAAGAACGCGCTGGGACGGTGCTGGTGCTGGGGTTCTTCTTGGCTTCGGCCTCAGCCCGCAATCGTCTTGCTTCCAAGGCGGTCTTGAGGTCGACGGGAGCACCAGTGGGCATGCGCACCTTGACGTCGGTGCGTGTCTGGGGCTGCTGGCCTGCGCGCCTGTTCATGGCGCCAAAATCAAGCCTGGGATCTGTATCTTCCATGCCATGGTCGGAGGGCTTGAAGTTCATTAGGATGTAGCGACATGCTGCGCGTAGCTCGCGCTCTGTGGCGGCATCGATCGACTGGCGGTCTATGTAGAGGGCGAGGTGAGAAGTGCTGTCTCTAGAGGTTTGGCGGCGGTGGGAGGTGGCTTGTGAGGTTGGGGTGGACTTTGATGTGGATTCAGAAATCAGCTTGGCGCTGCCATCGGGCCTGGCAGGAATCTTCTGGGCTAGTGTCAGCTGGAGGCAGCGGCAGCGGGCAGGATCAACAGGGTTCTTACAACAGGCGCCAGCTCGGCGGCGACGTTGCGTTTCATGGTGAGCAGAGGATGGGCGGCGTCGGGCGGGTAGGCGGGGTCGAGGATGGGGTGTGGGAGTGGGAGGGTGAGTGGGAGAGAGAGGTCGGTGATGATGGTGGTGGTGGTTGTGTTGGTTGTGGTGGAAAGCGCGTGCGCGATGTCCGCATTCGTGCCGGGATGCGTGTGCGGAATTAGGTATCAAAGGTCTCTGCTGCCACGGGAACGGGGCCGAAAGCAAAGAGCGAGGCAGCACAGTGACGGAGAGCAGAGCAGAGCCGTGGCGAGCGGAGGCGGCGGCGGTGCGGATTATACAGTGAGCTCCCGGGGGGCCAGGAGGTGGTTTCGGTTTCATCTGGCACGCCTAGGATCCATGCAACCAGGATTCTGCGGCTAACAAGGGCTCGACTGGGGCTCGACTATGAGCCCGCTGGGATGGCGGGTGGAGGCGGCGCCGCCGCAGCCAATAATTCCCAGATGCTCTGCAGCCACGACGACGACTGCTCCGCCCGTCTGGCAATCACAGCTCCCACCTGCTATCAAGCGCATGTCATGCGACATTTGCCCTCTGCTAGCCTGGGCCTGGGGAACTTCTGCAGCCTCTGGAACCTCTGTAGCCCGTTGACTGGAACCTTTGGCGACTATTGAAATTCGGGCCCTGTCGGATCCCCGCGAATCGCTCTTGAGAGCGCCCACCGACGCGCCCGCCTCTCATCTGCTTTGCGGCAAGATATACACGCGCCGCTGCCTCTGACAGGCCCCGTCTATTTGTCTATCTATCTGCCTAATCACACACGCTGTGTGCTTTCTTCTGTCCGCCCCCCTCCTCTGCCACAGTTTCAGTCTGCGTCACTCGGCTTTGGTTGCCACTCCCGATACCTACCTAGCACCCAAGTATGGCTTGCCGTGCCACCAGTCAGCTAGTCAGCGCCGCCGCCTCTGCCCAACGACTAATTGCGGAACGCGGCCGTCTGGCGGCTGTCTTTGTCGCCTTTGTCCTCGATGCCACGCCCGCTTTGCTTTGTCTGCCCACCATCTCTTGTGCCGTCCATCTCCCATTACCGTCGCCAAGGCCGTGCAACCGTGTATGCCGGGGGCCGTGAAACGCTGCAAACGGTCGCTTGCGCTTCTTGTTGCAGTCAAATCTCTCCGTAAGGCAATATTGATTCTCGCAACCCGCATGCACATGGCTGCCGGCAGCCCGTCCGGGACTAGCGCGGCCTAGCATCTAAATCGGTCTAGACCGCCTGCACCCACACTCGCTCTTTCCCTGTCAACACAACTGCTCGCTGCACCACCGCACCACCACCCGCACATCACATCATCGATGCTTTGGCTGCTGCATGGACTTGGCCATCGGCATCGGCGTGGGCCGCCCTCAGCCATGGTACGCCATCCTCTCCGCCCCTCTCCGCCTCTCTCCTTCCGGACTGCTGTTCTTCCGATCGCGACGCTGTGCCACGCTGCCTCGGGCCTCAACGCACTTGTCAATACGCGAGCCTGCTGCCACGGTTGCCCCGGCTGTCGCTGCAAATATGACATCGATCAGCGTGGAAATTAACATCAAGGGCCCCCGCGCACGGGCTACCCATGTCATGTCCTAGCTCTGTTATACCGCTACAATAACAACACACGACACGCCCGGCGCCACGCACAACTCAATACTGAGGACCCAGCAGCCACCTAACTGAGCCACATCTATTCTCGCCGCAAAACAAAGAGGCACGTCAGTAGCGTTGCTGCGGCGCATCTCAAAATACGTAGACAAAACAAGTGCTTTGTGTCCATGCTCATGACGCCTTGACTCCCTCGGTCAGCACCGGAAAATTGAGTCCTTGCTGGGTAGGTATACCCAGTTTTCACCTCCGCTCAACCAACAGGATCAACAGAAACAAAGGCGAACGGCTACACAGTATCACCGCAAACAGACACTGCCCACTTGGGCAATACGGTGCCTACAAGCCAAGTTAGGCACACGACCCACTTGGCGTCGGGCTCGGTGTAGGTGCTCGTAACAGATGCAGGGCACAAATCATGGTCTGGCCAAGTGGACCATCCTTGTGCTCTATCATGGTTGGCGTACGGCAATCGGATAACAGCCGATAACATAGTTATAGGTCTTGAAACAATGAGCCACGTCTCTTCCTCCAATCGCTGCAGAAAACTAATGCTTGCGGGCGTTTCTTCTATAACAAGAGAACGCTGGCCGCGTCTTAGCATGACTAGTATTGGGCAACGCCAGGAGAACCGCGTACTATATATATCCGCCCGGTCGATTGGAGAAGCGGGAAAAAGCAAGCATATGAGGATCACAAAGACGCGTACACAACGCAGTAGACGTCTGAGTATGATACCAGGTTTCAGGCTTCTAGATTGCAGTGCCTGATATTCCTTGGGAGTGTGCAAAACCCATCGATCGATAGAGGCTGACAGCGCTTAGAGGCAAGTATATCTAGACTACTTTCCGAACTCTCAGTCAACCGACAGCCCGTATACCAGTCATCACGCTTGGGCTCAAAGCGCAAGGCTCATTGCGGTACTGGTTACACGAATAACTTCTTGATTCGTAGACTAAAAAACAACTTGTCCTACCCACAGAAGAAAGAAAAACTAATGCGCAGCCCCCCAGTGCTTCATCCCCTCTGGTCGCCGCATCTCCAACTCTTTCCCCTCGTACCCGTAGTCCTCTGAGCTTCCGCCGTGGAACAGGGTACACAGCGATTGGTAGAAGCGCTCGGGAAGCGACTGTGACGCTGCAGCCTTGGGCAGAATCTGTGGGGATTCCATGGAGCCAGGCGCAACGTCACCAGAGAAATCATCCTCCTCGTCACGTGAGAAGGCCAAGTTGCTGAGGAAGTCGTGCATCTTGCTGTTAAGATGTGTCAGGAAGGGCTCGAGCTCCGTCGAATCGGCATCGGGAGAGGGGTTGGAGAGGCGCTCGGCAATGTCGAACTGGCGAGGTTAGTATGGGCGGGTCTTCGAGGTGGTAAGGGTTGGGCGCGGCGTACTTCTTTCAGGCCTTCGAGGCGGAACTGTTCAGCGCGCTTTTGGAGGCGCGGCGCAGATGGTGTGATTGGGAGTGCGGAGACGAAGGCGAACAAGGCCACAAAGGCGATGAGGATGAAGGAGCGCATCTTCGCGTATGGCAACGATTGGATTGGTGGCTTTGGTTGACAAGTGGCGTGGTGTCGTAGCAGGCAGTGCTAATGGGTCGAGGTAGCTCTTTACTTGAGTGTTGGCTACACGAGACAATGCTAGTTCCAGAAAAGCACAATGTGTTAACGAGAGGATAAGAACGAAAGGCACGCCGGGAGTAGGGCGGGGTCAGTGTCGACTACAGTCCAGGTAGGAAGAAGGGAAATCCAGTTCGCCTGACGATAGCATCATCCGCCGACGACCTTCTATATATCTTCCTTCATGCTGACGCGCGCCCTTGTATAAATCCGAAACAATAGCCGAGCGACAGAACAGGAATGATCAGCCGCAAGGAGAAACGTCTCCCACGTTCGCGCTATCTTGGCCCGACTTGTTGGGTGCTCAAGTTATGCCCGCTAGGCTGTTTGGCAAGGGAGATGCAGAATTCCGCGCTCTTCCCACAACCCCCATAGGCTGGAGGTGCTGGAGGATCGCGGGGTGGGGGCCCGCGCGTCGCGAGACGCGCTGCCGCTGAGGAGAGGGATGCCACACGCAAGGGCGTGCTGTACTCTCGTTGAGGCAGACCTCACAACTGATACCTGGGACACCTGGACTCACGATAGAGGTCATGGTGTTCTGTCCCCGTCGCACTCCGCTAGATATCAAGTCCCTCGTGCTCTGCTGTCTGGCCTTGCGTCACCCACTTGTCCTTCCTGATCTGGCATAGTCCACTCGTTCAACTTGAAACACATCACATCGGGGATTCGCTCCCGTTGGCGTGAGCAGCCGCCGGAGACGTCAGCCAAATGGCATGACGGCACGGAGCTCTGCAGCTGCTTGGGCAGGTGCAGTCGTCATCGGAAACGAGTCCCACCGCGATCGAAAACAAAGTTTCACACTCCCGTCCATACACAGTCGTCTTTGGACGAGGATGCCCAGGGTGAATGGGCGACACCAAGCGCGGCTGCTACTTACATAAGCTGCGCTAGTGGTATTCACGCGCCGACCCCAACCTCACGCTGCCACTGTCCGCCGCCATCCCTGCCTTCCCGTACCGCTGGTCGGTTTCTCGCTTTTGTGACCCGTCTAGACAGCTCCCTTGCTTTGCAAGTATTGGCTGACCACCACGTTACTGGACATGGAAGATAGGGAACAGAGTCATACAATGAGTGCACGCTCGTTTTCACCCACCTTTAACATCTCCTTGCCTGATCTTGATCTCTCAAAATTGCCACTAACGGCAATCCTCCCCGCCCACCTCAAGGACGATGAGAGGAAGAAGCTCCAGGAAACCCTGCGTCAGCATCATGCGCCCTTGACAGCCGACATATCGAGGGCCAAGCTCTTCATCGGGAGAGTTGCGACCAAGAAGAGAGCCGGGTTTGAGCTTCGGGCCCGGAAGCTCGTTGTGGAAGAATCCATCTCGCCTAAGCGATCAGCCAATCCGGCAGGAGATGACCATCCGGCCAAAAAGAGAAAGACCTCTGGAGCGTCAGCCAATTCGGTTGAGAGGAGCGGCCTCACTACTGGCGACGCGGCTATTGACGATTCAGAAACTGAAGACGAGGCGACACCGGAGGAACAACGCTCCAACGCCATGCAACCCCTCAAAACCTGTGTCAAGACCGCATCGTCATCGTCTCTGTTTGAAGATTCTTCAGGAGCGGACATAATTTGGGTCATCAGAGCAAGCTGGTTAGATGCCTGCGTATCTGCAGGTCGCCTACTGCCTCTTGGTGACAATCTAGTGTTGAGAGGCAAAGTCTTGGAACGGCCAAAACCCTTGGCTGCTACATCTAGCAAACCAGAATTTCCAGCCTCAGATGAGGAGGACCTTCCTTTTAACAAGACAATATCAGGTACTCGCCCAGAAAGTGGGCGCGATATCCTAGACAGGGCTAGATCAGATGCCACAGTGACAACGACCGAATCAAGCAAGCAGCCACGCCAGTTTGGCCGTCACAGTACGCACCGATCTGAAGGGAAGAGTTTCACTTCTACTACTCAGCCAGTCACAACGCACTTTGCTTCGCACACTGCTCAGCTACTGCAACAAACAACAAGCGAATACGAAGGTGTCGATAGCGAAATACCCCGACCCCCAGATTGGGTCACAAAGGGTATTATATATGCTTGCCAGCGGCTAACACCTGCTCATGGGCCAAACGAAGACTTTATCGAGCAACTCAAAAAAATACGGACAGCTCGAACTTTGATTGACGATGATGTTGGCGTTCGCGCCTATTCCTCCATGATCGCATCCATCGCAGCGTATCCTTACAAACTCAGTCACCCTCGCGAGCTTGTCCAGCTCCCCGCATGTGAGGGAAAAGCGGCTGTCTTATTCGTTGAATGGAAAAATTCGGGCAAGGTACAAGCAGTCGAAGACTTTGAGAACGATGAAGAAATGAAGATCTTGCGCTTGTTCTACGATATATGGGGTGTCGGGGCCAAGACTGCAAGGCGATTTTATTACAACAACAATTGGAAAGAGTTGGATGACATCATCGAATTCGGTTGGCACGATCTCGACCGAGTGCAGCAAATTGGTGTCAAGTTCTACGAAGAGTTCAAGAACCCCATTCCGCGAAAGGAGGTCGAGCACATAGCCTCCGTCATCCGCAAACATGCCGTGAAGCTCCGAGATAGCCACGTCACCGTGACTATCGTCGGCGGTTATCGACGAGGCAAACCGTCATCGGGGGACGTGGACGTAATCGTATCGCATCCCGATCTAGCGTCGACGGCAGGCCTCGTGCGAGAGATAGTCGAGTCACTAGAAACAAGCGAGTGGATCACACACACGCTGACCATGAGTCTGACAAACACCAAGCGAGGCCAGAGTGCGCTGCCCTTCCGCTCAGCAAAAGGCCCAGGTGCGGGTTTCGATACTCTCGACAAAGCACTCGTGGTTTGGCAGGACCCCTCGTGGCCGACGCGTGAGGACGATCTCGCGAGGGACCCCGGAGCCAAGAATCCGAACATACATCGTCGGGTAGATATCATTGTCGCCCCTTGGCGGACCGTCGGGTGCGCCGTCTTGGGTTGGAGCGGCGGGACAACATTCCAACGCGACCTTCGACGGTATGCAAAGCACGCAAAAGGGTGGAAGTTTGACAGCAGTGGGATTCGTAGCAGGGGTACGGGTGAAGCTGTTTTGCTTGAGGGCCTTGGGGGCGTGGATGGGTCACCGGAGGATGCGGAGAAGAGAGTTTTTGAAGGGCTGGGGTTGGAGTATGTTCCGCCCGAGTACAGAGTAACCCATTGATTCGTGATTGTATAACTACCGTTCGCCAACTTAAACAACCTTATCCCAAAACTTCCTATCCCCCTCCAACCCCTCATACCATCCCTCGGTCCCTCTCACCTCCCCCAAATACAAACTCCTCCACCTTCCCTTCGCCACCTCGTCCTCTCCAAAAACCACCTCGTCCGCCCCATGCACCTCCAGCCGCCGATCAACACAAACTCCAGCGTCGCGCGCATGCACATTCACGAGCCCCGGCAGCGCCATCGTATGCACCATGCGCTCGCGCACGGTCGCGCAGTCAGGCGAGCAGAAGATGAAGTACAACAGCTGCGTTTCCGCATGCCGGTAGAAGGTGAAGCTCGGGCGGGAGGACGGGATGTGCGAGGCGAGGGCGCAGGCAGGCAGGGTCGTGGAGAGGGTTAGAGTTAGAGTTGAGGTTTCTGGGTGTAGTGACTGTGATGGGTTAGTTTCGGGGACGAGCTTGGAGAGGAGGGGAGTGTAGAAGGGGATATGGGGGTAGAATACCATCTGCACGCATGCGCCTGCGCTGTCGAGGTGGCTCAGGGCGGCCAGAGCGGCATCGTCGATTTTGTTCTTCATGCGGCGGTCGCAGAGGCGGCACTTATTTTTCTTGTAGCCTAGGTCCTGCATGGTTTGCGATTGTGCGGGGGATTCCTTGGTCGATGGGGGGTTTTCTTCGAGTGTTGTTTCGTGGGGTGAGTCGATGTGGGCGTCTCGCTCGTCCCAGGACCGCGCGTCTGTTATCTCGCCGATTTCTTTGCAGATGAGTGTTGAGGCGAAGTGCGATGCGCCTAGTTGGTGCAGTAGTCCGTGGCGGTGGTGCAGATAGGCTGCTTGTTGGGTTGCGCTGGTGAGGTATGGGATGTAGGTTATGGCGATGAGAGATGATTCTCGGCGCAGGAGGAGATAGAGCGATTTTTGAGGACTGAGAACATCTTCTAGCTGGTTTAGAGATTGTTGGAAAGAAGAGTTGGGTCCTTTGAAGGGGATTGCCTTTTGAGCTTGGAGCTCATTGTCCACGAGAGTCAGTGGCAAGCATAGTAGGGTAGAGTTGGAGACGAAGGAAGCAAACACCTCCAGAGTCAGAGGAGAAGGAACTGATTATTGAGTTAGCAAAAGATTCTATGGTGCTAGAGTTGTTGTACCAAGTTTAGGGTTCTCCATGGTAGGACGACAATTGAATGGAATCAAAGTCGTGAGAAATCCTAAAAGCCCTCTGAAAGCGCCGAAGGAGGATCGTGCAAGATTTCTCCAATGGAAACAACGCCGTTTTGTACCTACAGGCCTCTGGTTTCTCAGCAACCCCTTAACGTTCTGAGCGAATGAAGTCTTAGATGCATTGCGGACTTGGCGTGCGGAATTCCGCACTGCATGCAGATTTGCTTTATCAGCATTTGGGAAGTTTGGAAATAGTTTCTCCATTGAGGAGCAACGTATGCTTCAGGAGATAAGTCTATCCAAAGATTTTGGAGTCCACGCACATTGTCGCCGCGCGATGAGCAAATCGTCTGCCCCTCGCAAACCACACTGACCCAACGATGCATGACCAGTATATATTAGGTTTTTCACACTT
>WODD01000045.1:96941-137851 GCA_019775935.1 Neoascochyta sp. HWLR27 | reverse complement strand
CGCTCAGCTGTACTCAAGCAGTGTACCGGCGGATTAGTAGTCAGGTGGGTGACCACTGGCGAATACCCGCTGTTGTATGTTTTTGTTTTTGCTCCATGGTAGCTACTGCTAATGAGGAACTCTGTTTCTGCTGTTTGAATTCTGCGTATCCTGTCATCGGTGCGCGTGCTGTGCGTATTTATGGCGAGCTCTTGATTCGTGGTCTTCCAGACGTCCCGCTCGAAGTAGTACCGAATCATACCATCGGGGCGGTAATACTGGAGGAATAGACCTGTTGGGACGATAAGGGATCAAACCCACGAAGGTTGACCGACAGACATAACAGACCGACCACAATCGGGACTGGTGTTGGTTACACCCGTCGACCTACAAAGTCTGCCTCCGCGATAGAACTGAAGCAATGAATCTTCTACCTACCCAATCGTTGCAACGACTATAGTTGATTCATCACTGATACCTTTGCCCTATCAACAAGACCGAAATCTGTTTCAATGCATCAGAAAAGTTATAGAAGTGACTTAACATCAAGAAAAAAAGACGGTTTAGTGTATAAGCAGTTATTCCTCTTTATAACTCCGCCGTTGCAATCGTTGCATCCGGACCCTACTCTCTCAGTGAATCTGTGATGTAGAAAATATGAATGCACAATATAGACATAGTTAGTCAGAATCGAGGTTTCTGAAGCCGGTGGCTGGTTTCTGAACGATGTAAAGTCAAAGTGAAAGGAAAGGGGCAAGCGACCAATACACGGCCGATGGGGGCGTTGTGGATCACTCATCAACGACGCGTTGGGCCTCTACAACAAATGCGCATCAAATTCATTGACTGAGCTGCGCAATTGCCTTCATGATGGAATGCTGCTTACTGAGACCTGCCGAACTAGGACAGGCAGTGACGATAATTTGGTTCAACTCTGCTCCCTCTCACTTGGTCATGTCAGCCCGCTACGATTGTCAGCACCGCACTTCACTTGGCCTGTTCAGCGCTGCTCTCGCGCAGCTAGCCTCACTCAACTCACCCCACTCACCCCACAAGAGGCTCGTGCGCAGCTGCCGTGGAGGGCAGATATAAGGGCTCATCCTACTTCTGTACTCTTTCTCTCTTCCAACAACATCCACTCCAGTGGGCAATGCGATTCGCGAGAGTCTTCAAGAGCCCCCCTAAGCTCGAAGAGAAAGTGCTAGAGCTGAAGGGCATGTTGCCAGAGCTCCCGAGCACGGATATCGATGCCTCGCAAGAAATGACCGACTTCTTTGGCGACAGCAAAGCTTGCAACGCCATATTCAGTGGGTTGAGTGGTAGAAATTCGAAGGTACTGCTTGGACTTTCCGGTATGAAATGCCACATGAAGAGCGAGGAAGAGCCGGACGCGAAACTGATCAAGTCGGAATTCAGCCTCTGAATTCTCTCACTTAATTCACTACCTGAATCCACTTTCCATCTTCAGCCATTTCACTCATCTAGGCTTCTTACTACCTGCAGCTCTTCATCCTTGCTTGCTATCCAACCGAGGCTTTCTTCCTTGAGTTCTTGGTATCGAGCTACTTTGAGGGCATATACTACAAGGACTCTTGAAATCATAGCCATCGTCCATCACGAAAGTTACAGCTATTCCCCGGGAGGGATTTGTTCCAACCCACGAACCTAACCGTTTCCACACGTCGATATTTCTCTTATATCAATCAGAGCCATGTGGGATCTCACCACTGCTCACATCTACCAAACAGCTGCAATCCTGCAGACAATCGACAATTTGGCTATATATTTACGTACTACTGGACCAGCTCGGGGCGCAACACTTGGATCGGCATTTGGAATTTGCTTAGGCTCTCTTCCGGCGAACGTCTTTTCCGACGAGAGCTACCTCTATCGTCACCAGTTCCCTGATTTCACAGCGTACCACTTCACTCCACGAGCATCTGCACCGTCCCATTGAGAACAGATTCTCCGACGGCTACCCAGTCCAATCCTCAAGCGCGCCCCATCATAAACACACCTTCCCGATCCCCAGTTAGATAGCAAAATCAAACCCCATTGACCTCTCCCTACCCTGACCAACACTCCTCGTCGTCTTTCCCATCCCAATACTGACAGCCCAGCCACCAACCCAGCCACCATCCCGAGCCCAGCCCATCCCTCCTCCGCCTCGTCGACCAATCACCCACGACCGGACGCAACCCACGGCGCGCTCGTGCTCGGCGCGCCCACGACTGACGCCGCGGCGGCCGCCGTTGCAAACCCAATCGGCGCACTAGGACCTGCCTATTACCCGCTGTTTCGTCGTGCGCTGCTCTCTCGCGCGAGCGGATCGATCGCCGGCGTGTTTTTCTTCTTGTGCGATCTGGCCTCCTTCGTTGGGGGCGGCGGGACGCATCGAGTATTGTCGTCGTCGTCAGCCTGTCCATCACGGCATCAAGTCCAGCTTCACAACACGGCGTACATTGGGAATTCGCACCAGCGGAGGCGGCAGACGAGTTTAGGTTTCTTTGAATTGATTTGTATTTAGAATAAGGTGCGGGCGCGACTTTCAGGCGCAGAGCTCAGCGCGGCGGGGCTTCCCACTCCCTGCTTGGGGGCCCGGTGAACTGAGCTTTGCGCCGCCGTCTTGCTTCCCTTTTATTATCCGGTAAGGCTGGTGCGGTAAGTTGTGGGAACATGAGAGCGAGTCCCCCAATATGGAACCAGTCCTTTGATCGATTCCGAAGCGTGGGGGTGGGGCGTTATCGCTCCCGTGTGTATGTACGTAGCTGCGTGGCACGACGGTGTGGTAAAAATGTAAAATGTGATTTACAGGTTGGGCGCCATTGATGGGTGTTAAATAGCTGAAAAGAAGTGAAGGTTCCAGAACCGAGTCAAGAGTCTCACAGGTGGTGTGGACAAAACGCCAAACGCCCAGTGCTGTATATGATGTTGTATGTGTTCAAAAAAAGGGTCTGGAGAAAAGAGAGTTTGTTTTTTTCGTGAGATCGTGTCCAGGCGAAGATGGCGGCGAGACGAGGTCCTCACTCGCAAGATGTAGACTATCTTGGAATTTGAGCCATTTATGGATCAGGATTCCTCACCTGATAATCGTTAGTGTCAGGCAACCAATCAAAGAATGCGATTTCACGTACATTTAATTGACGCCCGTAATCACGGCTGTCGTCGATGCTGGTCAAGCTCTCGCGGCTGTGGTTGGCGTAGGTGGGATGGAACATAAGAACTGCGTCGGGGTTGAGGCGCGAGTCGATCATCATCGGCTGGCTGAGCCTGCGTTGCGAACCGGAGGTAGGGCTGATGGACTCGTTGTCGTATCGACTGGCGACCGTCCCGTGGGTTGTAGCGATTGTGGGAGGGTAATGGGTTTCCTTCTCCCCTCGCCCTGAGATCAATCCGGCCTTGCTCATGGTGCTCGTGTTGCGCGTGATGCTTGTTGGGCTTTGTTCTTCTTGTCGCTGTTGCTTCCTCCGCCTCCACAAGCAGAAAAGAATAGCAGCGACGATGATTGCGATTCCAGCGACACCGCCCACTACGCCACCGACGATAGCGGCGGTGTTGTTCGATGCACTGCTGCTGCTTGGCGAGGCCTGAGACGCATCGACGGTGGGCTGCCAGATGACTGTGCGGGTTACGACGGCGCCACTCTCAGTGACGACCTGGTAGCTGGTTTGGACCTCGGTTGCGGAGGCGGAAAGGGGCGACGTCACGATATCGGGAGTCGATGAGGGTCGTGAAGACTGTATCTGATGTTAGTCATGGCACGGGCGGAGAGTGAGTGACCGCATATGGAATAGGGAGATATACAGGAGATTGAGACACAGGGGTAGAGGAAGTCCGACGCTCCGAAGGCGTGATTGTGATGACCGACACCTCTCCAACAACTGTCTGAGTGACGGTCTTTGGATCGGGCGGAGCAACACTAGAGGGCCTGCGACTCGGAGGAGCCGAGGGCGGCTGCCAGTCGAGTCAAACCCGATCGCGGTGACAGAAGCATGCGGACACTGACATTGTATGACGAGAAGGAAAAAGGCAATGCAAGTGCAGTGAATCGTGACGACAGAAGAAAAGAAGGGGCAAAAAAGTGCAGCAGGGCGTGACTATTGGGACACAAAGAGACGTGAAATACTGACAGTGATGATGGTCGATGGAGACGGATTTTTCTTGGAAGTAGAAGAAGAAGCAGGAACATCACTACTCACATCTGTTGAAGATGGTGCGGAATTGCCGCCTCCTGCAGTGCCTGATGGTCTGCCGTCGAGCTTGATGTAGACGTAAAGATTCGCATCCTTGTCACCACACTTGTCGTCAGGAAAGCCAGGGCAGTTTTTCTGGCACTTGCTGACATCGGTCTGTTCAGAGGGAATGTAGTTGGAGCACCAGCAGTCGGTCCACTTGACAACGGCAAACGCAAACTTGCCCTGACCGTTGCAGTACTTTGTGCACTCGCCATTGGACTGCCACTGATAGGTATCTGATGGTTGCCGTTAGCGAAGCGATGACCATAGTGTGCACGGTACTTACAAGGATCGCCATTGCCAGTGTTTTCGGAGGAACAGTACGGCTGGACGAACTGTGCTTGGGCAGGTGCGCTAAGCAGAAAAAAGGCGAGGACGGCGAGCAAGCTCGGCAGCATTGATCGAGTTGACTGCATCGCGCCGAGTTGTGTCTTGGTGGAAGCGAGCGTTGGTGGTGGTGGTGGTGGTGGTGGTAGTGGTGGAAAGCAAGGGCTTGGGTGAAAGGGGAGAGTGGGTCCTCGGGAGATGATATGGGGACGAGGTGATGATGAACGGTGGTGAATGGACAGCGGCCGTGGCCTTTCACTGCGGCCAAAACGTGGAAAAGCGATTCAACGCGTCCGTCGTCGTGGGCAAACGGGTGGAGGGTCGATGGGGACGTGTGAGGGATTTGGCGATGGGCAAGCGGGGTTGTCGTGGGCCAATGCCGCAAGGTGATGCAGGCGTGTTGCGAGGTGCGGGCTGCGGGCTGCGGGCTGGGATGCGCGGTCGGAAACGTGTGAGGGAGCAAAGCCGCCAAAGAAGGAGAAGGCTGTTGGCTCAGACTCGTGTCAGCATTCCTGCCGGTGGAGAGAAGGGCCGGACAAGCAAGCAGGAGAGCAGCGAAAGAGGGTAGCAAAAATTAGGCAGAGGCAGCGCAAGCAGTTGTTGAGAAGGGAAGCTGGGACTAGGTAGGGCGTCGATCGAGCGGCAAGCCAAGGTGGGCTAAAACTAACCTGGCAGATGTGTTCGTGCACTGGACTCCGCCACTTCCGAGCGGGCCTTGGAAGCAGAGTAGCAGGGCTCCCTGGAGTGGAGCGACGAAACCCCACCTTTGTTTTGTCGCTAAGCAGCAAGTGGTGGCAGTCGTCTGCGCCTGGAGTGCTCGAGGTGGCGGCGTGACGGAGCAGAGAGCGGTAGCAGGAGCGAAAGCCGTGGCACTGGAACACGCAGCGCGGCGATTTGCAGGAATCGTGCGGAGAAGGGCTCTTTCAGTCGTCGGGCACAAGCCAGTAGTGCAAGGTCGGGTTTTTGTCCGACGGACTGCACCGAGGGGGGAAAACCTGAAAACGTCCGGGCCGGGTAGGGTAGGGTAGGGTAGGTAGTTGCAAGAGAGTGAACGGGCGATACCAGCCCACCGGTTGAGGGGAAAGGGTCGAAAGCGAATGTAGAGGTTGGGGGGTGGGGAAGGAGAGGAGAGAGGGAGGACGAGGAGGCTGGGGGCACGCGCGGCAGGTAGCTTGTGGCGTTGGCGGACGCGGATGGCTGATGGCTGATGGGTCAAGTGCGCAAGCGGCGTCTTGTTGATATTGCGAGGTGTGGTGAAGGGCTTGACGGCTGGCGCTGCAGTGATAAGGAGGCCGTTGTCTGCTGCATTGGACGACTGGACCGAAGTAAGTGCAGCATGTGCAATGGACGAGCCGCCGTGTTATCGCAGGTGAATAGAGCAGCGCTCGGCATGTGTGAAGGTGGCCAGCCTCGTCGACGTGCACGAATCAGGAAGCGCGGGACGCAGCAGCGACGCGCCCTGTCGACGGAGAGCGTCAATGCCAGACTGCCAGGTCCTATCGCTTTGCCGCAGGTGCCAGTCGCGTGACGGGTGCTATTACCATCGCGTCTATGTACAGTGTCTGCATGTCTGCATGTCTTGCAATGCGACTCCTCCTCCTCTTCCTCGACCCAACCATGTCCCCCTGGCAAGAACCGGTATTGTACCTTGGCACTAAGCATCGCGGCATCATGCGCTAACCCCGAAAGAGCGTACCCGCTGTTTCTGTGATCGACAGGGGGGCCCGCGCTTCACGGCCATTCGACGGCGCCGGCCTTTGCGAGATGAAATGAAGATGCTCGACCGCCCGTCCTGCGCTGTCGTCATGATTGTTTGACCATGATCTGCCGCCCGCCAGCCGCTGGCCCGCCGTTGTTTTCACTTGCACTCCCGTGTGCGTGTCTGTGTCTGTGTCTGTCTGTGTGTGCCTTCTGCCACCGCCACGCCGACTTGCGCAGGGTTGCCCACGACCCTCGACGGGGTTGAGACGAGACCCGCCGTTCGTCTGCCCGACCCGCTACGGGCCTGAGCGTCATGAAACATTGTCGCTGCGTACCTGACCATCATGACATGAGCCCAAGGCCGATGCTTTGCTTAGGTCATACCCATTCATGCCTAACCCCATCCATCTCCACTCTCTCCAAAGCAACCACGCCCCACGACCCATCGGCGAGCAATCCATCTAGATTCGTCTTTTCTTTTGCTCTTGCGTAGCCTCGTGGGAAGCGTTGCCAGGTGGCAAATTAAAGGCCCTTTTAACGCCCTGCCGTTGCGGCACTAGATCAAGTAATGGTCCGAGTCGTGCCCTCAGCCCTGCCCGATGCCACACACCGAGTGCTCTTTTTTTTCGCCCAGCTACACTGCCCGCCATCTGCGAGTGGTCCGTCCCAGTTGCCTTGCTTGCAGATCGTCTACGTGTATCCCCTCCAAAACACCCACGGTGGACCCGCCAGCGTACGTCGACGAGTCGACATGACGACGCTCCTACCTCAACCCCTACAGAGCCTAGAATCCTTGTGGCTGTGGCCGTTGGACATCATGGCCTAGGTAAACCACTTCAGTAGATAGCATGGTGCTCTTCGGCGATACAGAAATCAAGCCAACATGTCACGGCAGCCCATCCGATTATCAGCCTGTACAAACGTGGTACATCTCATCTTGGTTCTGTTAGGCGTTGGCTCCATTAGCATCCTTTTGGCGTTTTCTTCGCACCGCCATTGGCCACGACAGGTGCGCAATCAACATAGACGAGACGGTTTAGATTCGTGCCGTGACCATATTTATACCACCTTCATCTACAATTTCGATTTCTTACCGCCTGCAACACCCTCCACGGTTTGACCGGATAGCAAAAAGTCCGGATACGCAAAGCCGTTGGCAAACCCTGCCGTGTGCCATTGACCACCGTCCACTGCAACCACGTTAGTAAGGGGCTCGGTGCGGCTACTAGGACATGAAGATATTTGCGAAAATAAGGAGCACTCACCAACTATCGTCTCTCCGTTGACATAGTTTCCACTGTCAGAGAAGAGGAATACCGTCGCGTCTGCAATCTCCTTTACCGTTCCGTATCGCTGAGACGGGATGGATCGGGCAGATTGCTCGCGGTTGTCTTTCTTAGATAGGCGGTCTACTCCCTCCGTGTTCGCAATCGGTCCTGGAGCGATAATGTTCGAGGTAATACCCCTGGGTCCTTGCTCAATAGCAACAGACGTGGCCATGGCATCAACACCAGCCTTTGCAACAGAGACGTGGCTCTGCAGCGGCGTTCCAGTATAATGCAACGTCGCACTCACGAAGATGATGCGCCCGCCAGTGCCGTTCGCAGGGGGTGTATGGCCGTCAGTCTTGTGCTTGGCAGCAGACTCAACCAGGTATGGGAGCGTGGCCTTGACCGTATTGTAGGACCCTAGAACGTCAATGTCCAACACCGACTTCATCGCATTGGGAGACAGTTGATCGATGGAGGCGAGGAAGTTGCCCGCAGCGCCTGCACTACACATGAACTGTTAGCAAAAGAGGCAACCCGACGCACCACAGCGCAACCACTTACATGACGAAATCAATGCTACCAAGCTCCCTTGCACACCGCTCGGCTGCGGCCTGGAGAATCTCTGGCTTCCTCACATCCACCGCACCAATGCCAATCACCTTTGCGCCCTTTCGTGCGGTTGCAATGTCTTTGGCCATCTTCTCCGTCTTCTCAACGTTGCGTCCGATAATACAGGCGTTTGCGCCGAGGTGCACCAGGGCTCGTACTTGAGCTGAGCATATCGAGCCTGCTCCGCCAGTGCAGAAGACGACCTTGTTGTCAAAGATGCCGTCCCTCCAAACATTGCTCAGGTATTGGTATTTCTCGAGAGGCATGGCCGGCGGTGGTTTCGTTGCGCTCGTGTATGGGGTATCAAAGGTACAGTGATCGAGGGTAGTGAGCTAGTATGAGCACGAGTATTCAGAACAAGTTTTCAAACTGTTTAGTAGGTGGGAGTAGTTGCACAGAAAGAAGTGGGCGCAGCTGAGAGTGTCGGTTTTGGAGAGAGCTATGGCGGCCGTGGTCGAGCCGAGGTCCAGTTTCATTCGCAAAGCTGACACGCGGCGCATGATTGCAACTTGACCTTATCGCTGAGTAACGCCTTGTTGCACCATGTCAAAGATCTCAAAGGACGCTCTGAAGTGTCAAAGCCACTTGCATTGGTAACAGCGGTACCGCTTCGTGCGATGTTCTCGAGGTATAGCTAGGTCAGTTGATCGAATCAGCCGGAAGTAAACAAGCGCAACAGAACCTCCTACTCGGAGATCTAGCGGCCTTGGGGGGGGCGGCGTGATGCTGACACATGGGAATGAAATGATGAGCCCGCAGGCGGTGGTAGCTCATCTCCAGTCAGAGTCTGTGCGAATTAATACATCACAGGTATTGGGAGGAGCAACGAAGAGGGGCTGATTCATCTGGTCGCTTCTGAGAGGCTGCCAGCTCAACATGGTCCAAGCTTTGGGATAGCCGCCGCCGCTCTTTACATCAACTTCAAGATAACGTCACCAAGCTCGAGACAAGCCCACGCCGGTCAATTGCAGAACACATTTCCGTTCTCCCATAATACCAGCATCATGCCAGTGTGTCCTATTACCGTCCTCAAGTTCGTGGGAACGGTCAGGTAAGGACTCGGGCTCTGCATACAGGACCTATATTCACAGAAACCAGCGTTGGCCTCCTCACAGGCGTCTCTGCAACCCTCTCGACCATTGCCCTCCCGGCGCTGCTGGCGCTCCCCACAGCCGTAAATGCGCGCACATCCTTCGCCTACCTCTCCTCCAAGTCCAACTGCGTCAGCTCGTACCTGCGCCACATCACAACCTTCACGCTCTTCTCAGCGTACTTGATGGCCTCCCGCCGCTCGCGCCACCCTTACCTCCTCTACACCTCAATCTGCGCATTTGCCTCTGGTCCCGCTATCGACTTCGCCGTTTCGTTCCGAGAAGGCGCAAACGAGAAGAGGACAAGGCTCGACTTGGAGGCACAAGGCGATGATGTGAATGGCGAGCAGGTGAGACAGGCTGTTGAGGGCAAGCAGCTGGCTGAGAGCATCAAGGCTGTCTTTGCTGGAGCAGCTTTTTCCATGCAGGTTGTAGGCATCTGGGGCGATGGTGCATAGGTGGAATCCGTCAAGGCAGTGCACGAATAATTGCAAGCCCCGGATTGTTGCTGTGTACAGTAGATTGGCTGCTGGAGTTTTGGTCTATTGGAGAACATCGTATAGTCTTGGGGAGATCTGAGAGCTTCTGTGCATTCTGGTATATGCTTTTGTTGCTCTGCGTCTTGTACTCTACTCTCAACCGTCGTATCTTGAATTTAGCGAGCAAACCCTTCTTCCCTTCAAAACCAATACCCCCTGTGAACCCCAGTTGTGAATGCAGGATTCAGACTTTTCCGTTGTTTTCAAACACAGATTCCCATGCCGTGGTTCTGGATAACGGTCCGTTGTGTAGTTCCGTATGGTTATGACCACGACAGTTCCTGGCCCTGCGACATGTGAAACGATTTAGGTGCAAGAAGAAATATACTCGACACACTGCTGAGCATGCAATGTGAAACCTGAATGCGAGTCCATACCCCCAAAGTGTGTTACAGGACAATATGCGACCGCAACGCAAGGCACGGGTGCGCGTCTGTACGCGATCCCTGTCAAGTTGTGGGTGAGGCTCAACTGCAGCGCCACAATCGCTCCTCCCTCCGACCCCCAACCTCGAAACAATCGGCCAGCAACACCCAATCCCGACCCGACCCGTACTCTTCCCGGACCGCGCAATCTTCACAGCAGACATTCAACATGAGTAAAATGTGGGAGGTAGATCCGGAGACCCGGAGCAAGGTACGTCGCCGCTGTTCGACAACTTCGTGGTGGGGCTATCTAGGGGTGAATCTGGACATGTGGTCATGCTGCAACGGCGACATGTACAGACGCATGCAGAGAAACAGAAGCTGACCGGTCGCCTTCATAGCTGCTAGAGATCCAGAAAACAAACGACAACAACAAGTGCGTTGACTGCAATGCGCCGAGTCCTCAATGGGTACGCAACGGTTGCCCTCACACCCCCTCCTCCGTCCACGCGACCTCTTGCTCTTTCAAAGACTGAGCTCCTATAATAGGCCTCGCCCAAACTTGGCATCTTCATGTGTCTCTCCTGCTCCGGCGTGCACCGCGGCCTCGGTGTCCACATCTCCTTCATCCGCAGTATAACGATGGATGCCTTCAAGGGCGCCGAGCTCGCGCGCATGGCTGCCGGAGGCAACAATACATATCAGGATTTCTTCAACGAGCACGAGTCAAACATAAAGGAAGGCAGGACCTTTGAGGCCTCTTCGATACAGGAGCGCTACGACTCTGAGGCTGGCGACGAGTGGAAGGAGAGGCTCAGCTGCAAGGTTGAGGGGCGGGAGTTTGACAAGAGCAACCTCCCTAAGAGGCTGCCGAAGAAGGACACTACAACTTCTTCTGGTGCTGGTGCGCCTCTGAGCGGAAGAGGAAGCTCAGCGGGAAGCAGGAGCCAGACACCGCTCGGCAACGCACGCAGCAATGACTCTGGGTTCCAACGCTCAGGCTCCCCAGCCCTTGGAACCAACGCCATGTCCTCGCAGAAGGCAAAAAACGAAGCCTACTTTTCACGCATGGGTGCTGAGAACGCAAACAGGCGAGACGACGTTGCGCCCAACCAGGGAGGAAAGTACGCTGGATTCGGCAGCGAGCCAGACTCATGGAAGAAGAACAACAACAACGACGAAGCGCCTCCAGAACTGGCTGACTTCCAGAAAGATCCAGTCGCAGCACTCACTAAGGGCTTTGGCTGGCTGGGCGCAAACGTCAGCAAGGTGGGCAAGACCGGCTACGAGGGATGGGTCAAGCCAGGCATGCAAAAGGTATGTCAAGCCTCGTCTCCTGCAATACTTCCCACACACGACTGACCCGAACAGCTCGCCGAAGCAGACATTGCCTCGCAAGCGCGCAACACAGCCGGCACTCTGGGCCAGACGCTGCAGTCATCCGCTGCCAACGCCGGCACTGCCTTCAACCGCTTCGTCGAAGGCGAAGGGCCTGCCAATACGCGCCGTGCAGAGCCAGAGAAGAAGGACTTTTGGGATGCTTTTGGCGCACCGCCCAAGGGCCCTGCCGCCGACAAGCAGGACTTCTGGGACGAGTTCTCGACCGCGGGCGAGGCGCGTGCCAACGCGGCGAGTGCGGGGCAGCGGAGTAAGCCTTCGGGCATTGGGACGAGTGCCGTTAAGAAGGGCAGCATGTCTGGACCTGCGGTGGGGAAGAAGGACGACAAGTGGGAGGACTGGTAGATTAGCTGGCTGCATGACACGTTGTGAAGTGATGTGAGATGATGGTGTTGAAAGAGGATAGGCGGCTCGGAGTCTGGAGTTGGGCGTAGGCTTGGAGAGCTGAATGAGAATGACAATTGCATTTTGCTCGGACGGACTGATGCGTTGCATGCTGCATTAACTATTCATTATGTGCGACTCATTCTAGTAGTCTACGTCTGACGTGATTCACTATCCCACCCCAGTACATGGAAGGACGACTGTCCTGTCCGAAACGTTCAACTTATGTAGGTACTCCGTTGTGCCCGAAAAACACTCTTTACCTCTGCTTACCTACACCCAGATAAAACCCCAGTAGAGAATGTGCACATTTAAAGCAAAACGCCAACGCCACCTACCATCACCCCAAACCCAGCACCACATAGCATACCTTCTAGAAAGGAATACCGATGTTCTCACCGTGGTTGATGTGGACACCACAAAGCGCCAAATGGTCAATGCGAATCTCGGAATTCACCTGGCCGCGTTTCTCCCACTCTGCCCAGCCGCACATGAGCAGACCAGGCACAAAGGGGTTGATGAAGAAGACGGGCTTGTGCCACGAGGCGCGCTTGGACAGGCGGCCCTCGGAGGGCGCGAGCGCGACCGAGTGCGTGTCCTCGGGCTTGTAGGGCTGCACAGACGACGTGTAGGCGGGGTTCGACTCGGGTGGTTCCTGGGGCTTGTCTGGGGACGATGACGGCTTGGGCTGCGCCGAGAAAGGAGGCCTGGGCATCGTCGACAGCGTCTGTGGAGGCTGCGTTAGCACGGTTGGCTGGGACGGTATCGTGGGCGAGTACGGCGCGCTGGGGACGAAGAGCGGGTCCGATATCACGGGCGCAGGCAGGTCGGGCGACAGGGGCCAGTTCGTCTGCTGAGAGTCGTCGGTCATGATGGGGACTTTGGTCTCGATGGGAATCGGCTCGCCGTTGATGGAGGGCGGCGGGGGACCGCAGTGGCCGACGTGGCGCGGGCCCGATGTGCACTTGAAGGAGTTGAAGTCGCGCCTTTCCTTGGTGTAGCACAGGTAGCATAGCATTGACTTGCTCCAGGGGTGCAGCATCCACACGCTGAGAGTGTCGTGGTCGCCTTTGCCGTCGCGCTTGATGTGGAGAGACCGCTCGTCTTTGTCCTTGACGATGATTTCGTGCTCAGCAGGGGCAGCGGGAGCTTTCGCGGCTACGGCGGTGGCTGTCTCTTTAGGTACCGTGATTGGGCTTCCTTCAGTGACGGTAAGAGACTCTGTCAGAGCCGTGACGGCTGGCGCTCCCGCATCTATGGCTGCTTGGGTAGCCCTAGCCTTGACGGTAGCATACAACGTCGACACGTGGGGAGTAGGCTTGAAGTCGTTGCCGATAGACCAGTGCGTGACGGCACCGACCTCTTTTGCTGGATCTTTTTTGTAGCAGACGAACTTGACCGATTGAATCGGCGTAAAGGGCTCAAGCGACATGACACACTGGGAGAGCATTCTGGGAAGAGACGCAAACTCAATCTCGTCGCCCGTCGTACAGGCCCTGGTCTTGTACGTTGCCAGAGCACACTCCATTTCCTGGTCGTTGGTAGCCTGGATCCAGGTACGAACAACGTGGATCATGGGCTTGACGCTGTTGGCCTGTGTTTCCATGCATTCGCCCATTTCAAGGTAGAGGGGTGAGCCAATGGGGTTGCCGAGGCAAACCTCGGTGACGAAGGGATACACCCAGATACCGCTCACCCTTTTGGCGTGCGCCATGGGGGCAAGAGCGAGCAGAGCGCCCGCGATGGAGATTGTGAACCGAACCATGGTGGCGGCTATAAACGGCGTTAGCAATCATCTAGACACGATGTAGGGCTGCCATCGGTCCATATGAGAGATGTTTAAAGGTGAGGAATAGCGATCGAACTCATCATTGAATAACAAGAGAGGAAGTGTGCAGGAGCCGGCAGTGAGTGATATGAGGGGAGCGAAATCGAAGAAACTTACCGAGACCGTAGCAGTACGGCAGTGGAAAGGTCGATGCTATCACACTAGGTATCTCAGCGACTTGCGGCAGCTGCTTCTTATAAGATTGAATACGTGTTATTTCGCTTTGTGAATACATGATCTGCCCAACGTTGAGGCTGTGGACTATGGTTCGGCCAGAATCGGTGTGGGTTGGGTGGAGCGCACCGCGTATCTGGAGCGGTTCAACCAAGGCTTGGTGAAAACCAATCCATGTTTTGTAGTATATGGTGCGGTGGGCACAAACAAATATAAATAGCATAGGGTGACTAACCACGTATATGGAGATGCGATTGTAGAGCGAGAAACGGATAAAGTAATCGCAGCTGTCCTGTATGGACAGCGAGGTTCCATTTCAATCCTCGAACCCTGAGCGCGACGATCAAACCAAATGGATGAGCGAAGAGAAAGCTTACTCTGACTAACACAGGTAGATATACCCAAGCTATGTGCGTAAACCAGGGCACTGTTCTTGTGTGTGCTGTATTGGGCTGTGGTAAATCAGCCATGTGACCAGGCAAATACATCTGAGTTTTGGCCAATGCTTTGTTCATCTATTAGCCAACTACAATGTCAACGATTACGCAAATGGTCGGTTGCATGCCTGGGCTATGCGTGTAGTAGGCCGCCGATTAAGTTGTGTAGCAAGTGGTGCCTCGGTGTATGAAAAGCTGGGAGCTAGAGACCGTTTCTTGACTCTGATGATCTTTACTGAACGATATGTGTTCCGCGGGAAATTACATAGCTTAGCATACACCAAGACGGACGTGTATGTGTGGTGTGTGATGTTTGTGCGAGTGGGACGAATGCATGCAGCGACAAGCTCCCACGCCGCCGTTGCGCGAGTCATTTTCCAGCCCGCTAGCTTCCCTCACCCATCGCCATCTTCACCTCACCAACTCTACCCGGCCGTCGATCTCTTGATCGCGCACCCTTCACATGGACACACCACACATACACTCATGTCCTTCATCCCTCGCAATGTCTTCCCGCCGCTTCCCTCGCTGCCGCGCTCCTACTTCCTTGGCCACCATAAATCCGGGCTTGCCAAGATGAAATCGCTCCTCAACTCCATCGACCTCGTCGTAGAATGCCGCGACTACCGTGTACCGCTGACGTCGCGCAACCCTCTGTTCGAATCGGCACTCGAAGGCAAAGACCGTCTCATCGTTTACACGAAGCGGGACCTCGGCGGCGGCTCACGCGACACGGCACGCGAAGACCTGATAAGAGGATGGCATGCGCCCTCGCCCGTACTGTTCGTACGGAACGGAAAGGAGGGCGTGGAGGGTGAGACAAGCGGCAAGAAGAGCGTCTCAAGGGTACTGCAAATGTTGCGTGAACACGCAGAGAAGAGGTGGAAGCTGGTAGGACACAGGGTCATGGTTGTCGGCATGCCAAACGTAGGCAAATCCACATTGCTGAATGCGCTACGTGCGGCGGGGACAGGCAAAGGGAGAGTCGCAAAGACAGGCGCACAGCCCGGTGTCACGCGGAAGGTCGGATCTGGTGTCAAGATTATACCTGGAGAGGACGACAAGGTGGGTGTTGCGGGTGAAAAGGCCGGAGGCGGCGTAGGTGGCGGCGTCTACGTCCTCGACACACCCGGTGTCTTTATCCCATACGTGCCCGACGCCCACGCAATGATGAAACTTGCCCTCTGCGGCAGCGTCAAGGACACCATCATCCCGCCTGTCATGCTGGCGGACTATCTACTCTTCCACATGAATCTGCACTCACCCAGCTTATACTCCGAGTATACACCGGGCCCCACAAACGACATCGTTGAGCTGCTTGAGTGCATGGCTCGCAAGACAGGGAGACTGGGCAAAGGTGGTGTAGTGGACCACGAGGCCGCGGCGCTGTGGCTGATACAGAAATGGAGACAGGGCATGATGGGCAGGTTTGGGCTGGATCAGGTGGAGGAGGGTGCGCTGGAGGCGAGAAGAAGGGAGGAGGAGGAAGGCGGACAGCCGAGTATGAATCAAGCAAGGAAAGCGGAGAGGGAAAGGCGACGCGCCAGAGGGAGGGCTAGGGGAGAGAAATAAGGTTGATGTGCAGGGTCCCGAGCGAGTATTGAGAAAGGCTGTAAGATCAAGAGGTGTTGTAAGATAGGTCAGAGGAACAGTGATAGAGTTGCGAATAGATAGACTTGGAAGCCGACGACTGGTATGTTGAGGAAATAGTACAAGATACAAGATAATGACGAGAGTGGTATAGTTACATATAAATATATAGTGGTATCATAACAACAACCGCGCCGACCCAGCTCGCAGAACGCCAACCATCGAAATGTCTATGCATCCTTGAATCCCTGCTGCCTGGCCAGGTCGAGATGCCACTTGAAGAGCTTCTGGAACACAGTTTTTCCGCCCGACTCGATAACATCACCGTGGCAGGGGATGATACGCTCAAAATCCCACTTGTTGATTCTCGCCGTCGACTGCGCAAAAGCAGGGCGGTCAGCGGCGCTGGTACCCCACCAGATCATCCTCTGCTGGCCCATGGCAGCGCCACGCGTGTGCGTCAAGGCATTGAAGACCTTGGTCAGGACGCCCGACTCGGCGCCTGCATCCGTCTTGCTGAACTGCTCGGTCGAGGGCGCGTTGAAGAAGTAGTCGGCCTGGATCAGCGTGCGCGTCGGCTTGTGGTGAAAGACTATCTCCTTGTTCTGGTGCGCCCACACGTACTCCCAGTCGAACTCGGCGTCAAACTCGGGCGAAATCGTCTCGACGCGCTTAGCCTTTTGGAAGATGACGCTGAATGGGACAGGTTCCTTGTTGGCCTTTGCGCGCGACTCGGGAAGTCCCTCGGGGCCGAGCACCTGGGCGTTGGGGTAGGCCGAGTGCCAGGGTCCGATGAAGAGGTGGTGCTGTGAGCGCTGGTTAGCATGTGGGATCGAGGGGATTTGGAGATTGTACCTCGGCGTCTGGCGCACAAATGTATCGTACCTCGCCCATCTCGGCGACTTTGCGCTTGACTTCGTCGGTCAGGGCGACTGGTGAGAAGACGGCAAGAGATCCGGACTGCAGGCGCACTACAATGATCGTCAGTAAGGCTCTGGTTGACGTGCTGTAGGGTGAATGTACCAATCGTGCCTCGTCCGCCGATCTTTATCCTGCCAAATCGCCAGAAGGGAACTGAGAGTGTGGTGATGACCTTGGGGACGACATCGCGGATGACCATAACCTTGGCCGGCTCGGGGTGCGACAGCTTATCAGACATGTTGAGTTGTGCTGAGTTGTATTATTGCAGAATTCAAGTTTCGAAATTTAGGGCGACAGTGGTTTGTCGTCGATGTGGTGACGCGTGATGGAACGGTTGGGAAGCTCTTATGTATACGTCAAGTGGAGAGGTCCGGAATGACGCAATGTCTGGAGGGATGTCTCGCTCGATACGGAATCTGGAGCTCTCTATGGCTAGGTAGGGTTCTTTGCCTGCTCAATGCAGTTTATAAAAGCCCCAAAGCGAATGCATGCTCGGCCGACTGTGTCATCAGTCTCATCCAGCCCGAGACTGCTGTTCGTGCTTCGTGGGGCCGCAGCGGACCGTGCAGGAGTTCGTCAGCAACATATTTTGGAACGCTCACGCTATTGAAGCTCCGAGGTCTAGATTTGAGTTTCTACCGACACAATCATTCATGTGATTGGCGTGCACTATGAACACTTCCCCTGTTCTCTTTGCCGACATGCAACTCTCAACGCGCCCTTGCACGCACGCTACTGACTGCTGATCTATCCGCGGTATCTGCACTCTCGAGCCCACCCTGCTGTCCACCGGCCAAGTGGTATTGAACAGCTCCACACGGCTCAAACACAAGCTGGGCGTACTGCAGGGGTACAGTATACTGACTCGAATTTGGTGGTGTGTTCGGACAAAATATCGCGGATACTGAGATTGGGACGGAGCATGGCGAACTGCTCCGTTGTCTAGATGCTCGATTCTTCGTAATATTCAATCGTTCGTCGCCATGCCTCATCTTGCGTTCTCAGCGCTGAGTTCGGCCATCAACCCTCCGGCGTCTCTCTTCTTTGCATCTTCGTCCAGTCTTTGTTGAATGTACTTGGTCATTTCCTTGACCTTCCGTAATGCGACGGTAGTGCAGTTGAGCAGAGCAAGCGGCTCTACGGTCGCGCCACCGTACTTTGCAATCTGGCACACTTCGCCGTGCTTGTTCATGGTGACAATGACCTCTCCCTGGCGGACCTGCTCTTCGGCGACATTTGCGTCTACCAAGAATATCTCCCCTTCTTCAAAGTATGAAAAGGTTACGCAGAGCGGCTGGTGCAGAATAGACAGCGGTATCGGTTCGCGCTCGCGGACGCTGAGTATCCTCGCCTTCTCGCCTTCTACTACAACGTCCGGACGGCGGAAATGCTGCAGCGCGGCCATGACGGCGATGCAAGAAGCATCAATCAGCCCACCATCATGGTCAACAATGTGTACGTCGGCGCGGAGAGCAAAGCACTTCAAGCCAGCAATGATGCAGAGCGATTCCGTGTCGAGAGCGTTCGAGCGGCGGATCGCCTTTTCGAGAATCCGCGAAAGAATGACTTCTGCGTCGGTAGGTCGTCCAATTTCAAAGGCTGGGGAGGCCATTGGCGAGAACTCGGTGACGATTTGAAAGATGCCGTCAAACTTGCGCTCCGGCGCCGGTGTCACGACGTCTACTGAGATTCGAGCAACGACTCTGGCAAATGTTAGCCTGTGAAGTGTTGCATCCATCGATACGCGCACCTTGTCTTGCCCAGCTGCACATCTGCGACACCATACTCGTCTCCAAATGTGAGTTCCAGAGGGCGGAACGCATCAAATGCGCGCCCGTCTACGCGTATCTGCTCCTGCAGCGCCTGGCTGATGAACTCGCGCTCATTGATCGATATCTCAGCTTCTCGGGGCATTTTGATTATGGTATAATGGTATACGTGAGTAGTTGTTGCTCGCGCAAGACTCTCTGCCTGCAAAATGCGGCGGGGCGGAACATCCACGACCGACGTCTTAGCGTCGTCGCAGTAGCGCGGATCTCTGAGCTCAGTTCTAGCTTAACTTTTACACCTACACATCCAACTCCACCGACAGGCAAGACTCCCGAAACGCACGCCGCATCGCTCCAAGATTGCCCCGTAACCAACCGACGCTATGACGACCGCCCACAGACCGACGTTCGATCCCGCTCGCGGCAAAGAAGCTCAGCGCGGGCCTGCCTACCATCAGCGACTGCTTCCAGCACACACCACACTCAAGCACAGGCAGGCTGGACAGGGCGGAGACGCCGATGCGTACCAGCGCGATCTCCGCGCAGAGCTCCTGGAGGCCGAGGCTCGCCACTTTGCCAAGAAGAACGGCACCTATGTTGAGCCTGAGGCTGCTGCCGAGGCTGGCAACGCGCCAAAACGCCAAATTGATGATGTATCCGCGGCAGATGCAGAAGAAGGAGAGGAGGACGAAGCGGGCCAGAAGCGGCGGCGCATAGAAGTGTTGGAGAAATACAGGGATATAGACGCAGATGACAGCAGCGACGAGAGCGAGAGTAGCGAGGACGAGTAAGCAGCAAGCGCGCTATCTTTCCGTTGTCTTCTGACATTTTCTAGGGACGATGACGAAGAAGACGAAACGGCAGCTCTCATGCGCGAGTTGGAGAAAATTAAGAAGGAACGCGCAGAAGCCAAAGCAAAGGAGGAGCGAGAACGCGAAGCCGAGGAGGAAGAGCAGCGTGAGATTGATGTGGCGCGAGGCAACCCGCTGTTGAACGCTCGCGACTTCACAATGAAGCGTCGATGGGACGACGATGTGGTCTTCAAAAACCAAGCACGAGGCACAGAGGACAGGAACAAGAAGAAGGAGTTCATCAACGATATGCTGCGGTCGGACTTCCACAAGAAGTTCATGGTACGTTCAAGATACCTGCTAGCAAAACAACGACTAACGCGCACAACAGGGCAAATACATTCGTTGAGGTTCTCCGTCTTTGCGTTCATTTCCAACTGGTCTTTGTTTCTGTACAGCAGCATTTCTGGCGTTTGGCGTATCGTTGGGGTTATCTCACGTGGATACGTGACAGGCATAGGATACCCCAGACAGTCGCGAGGGTAAGAAAGCCACAGTGACGCAACAGCTCTCTTATCTGGATCAGCGAATAATTACCGTATTGGGCTATAAGCTATCTTTCACTGCGACTTGTCTGCTATGAATCGAGCGAATAAGAACCATCTACCATCTAAGCTCCGAACATCAATCCTTGGGCCTGGTTGCACGGCAGTAGTCACCCACGTAAGTGCACAACAATCCTGGCAAATACGAAGCTGTTGGAGTCGATCTGATGATGCATCCCGATATCACCTTTGAAGGACTGCTCCTCAAGAGGCTGGTCTGTGGCATGCACTTGTCTTCAAGGATGCATACTCTTTGAGCCAGAAGAGATGACTTAAAGATTATAACCCTGGTTCACTGGACGATCCGGGGTATCCATCCATCTGACATGGTTGTCTGGGCCTTGTTCTGGATCAGCGCCGTCTGGACCCTTTGAGGTACAGTCGAAGAATACCAAGCTTGGCTTGGCCGACTTGTCAACCTCTCAGAAGGCTTCTCCGCCAGTGTGTTCGGGTGGGAGATACGCAATGATCTCATAGGGCCTGCATTGCTCTTCTGGGATCGGTGGGCTGGAGGCTGTAACACTCGTTATATAGATAACAGTGTGCCTCTTAGCAAACCTCACATCCACCCCTTCTACTCTCAGGTTTCCTTTTGATTTCCAGGCCCATCTTACGCTCCAGCATTAAAATGGCAGGATACGGCAACCGAACCGCCCCAGACTCTATGGCCGAGGACCTGGCCGATCAACACGATGGCACTCGTCTAGGTCTAACCGAGTCAAATGCTCCCTATAGCAACGCCCACCGCACCTACGGTTCAGGAATGACAGGAGGCGCAGGTGTACGTTTCGCTCCGGACATCTCTTCTGCCTAGATCTAACATTCCTCTCACACTAGTTCGGCAACAAGCACTCTTCCATATCATCACCGTCTACCTCACCCTCATCTTCGCCTGAAGAGTTCCGATTCGGCATGCATAAGGACACAGCACCATACAGCAATGCGCATAGATATGGGAGCGGATCCACTGGCGGTGCTGGGTATGGAAATAAGACGGGGAGTTTCAGTATAGAGGAGAAGAATGGTGGGTTGACGACCGAAAAGTGGACGATAAAGCTTACTTTTGTTAGATTCTACAGCAGGCAAAGTGATTGAAAAGATGGGTGGGATGATCCATAGCGATACAGTTGCGGACAAGGGAAGAATAATGAGGAAAGATCACGGCAGTGGGTCGGTTGAGTAGGTAGTTGAGTTGTTGGCTGGGCCTGCTTTCTGCTTTGAATTTATAAAGGTGGAGTTTATCTGGTATTGTGGATTGATTGAGAAGAGGGGTTCATTGTAGGAAACCGGCTTGCTCAAAGAAGCGACCCAAGTTTGGCTCCGTCGCATAGTTTGTGGGTGGCTGGCGACATGGTACTTGCTTCTTGGAAGCTTGGTAATGCAGTGGAAGGAGCAATCTGCACAGCGTCGACGTGTGCGTGGTGATTTTGAATCAAAATGCAGCAAGAACAACAATATGAAGGCCGGATTACTCAATGACTGCGATGGTGAATGGATGACGATAACTGAGACATTGTACAACTAGAAAACGGTGGTGCAGCTTTCACGTGGCAGGGATCTTGCACCAAGCTTGTGCTGCACGTCATCTCAAAGTAAGTCTCGGTTTCGGCACGCTTCGCACCCTCCAACACCTTGTTTACCCACCCCACCCCATGGCAGTGCTGGATTCTGCAATCTCAACTCCTTCAGCAGCGTGCATATAGAGAAAAGACCATCATTCGCAATCGGCCCTCGACGACCGCTACATAGAAGCCAGCCTGCATCATGGCGTCAGGCTCGAGCGAAGCGACACCCCTTCTGTCGTCCATGTCGGGCGGCAGTACAGCATCACCCACCAAGCCTGCGAAACCACATCGCACAGTCACGTTCAACACCACCGTATCGTCGAGCAGTCCAGTTCAGCAGCCTCGAACCATGTCACACAGCGCGTCTACTTCTTCCCACGGCCCTACCAGCCACGGCGGCCAACCCATGCTTGCGGGTCTGAACAGCAAGCTTCGGAGAAGAAACAGCTCTGGAGCGCCCGCTAGATTGCCTCCTGCGCCTGTTGGAAAGATTGGGCCGCAGCGAACGACGCGAACAGCACAAAAACTGAAGCTTTTGCCCGACCCCGAACACGGCGACGGCGAGGAGGACGAAGAAAGCGGGCGCGATGTGTATGTGCAGTACACTAGGATCAAGGATCCTACCGCAAGACGCGATGCAGCCCGTCTGGGAAAGGCCGACCGTGATCGGTTACCCCGAGTAACGGCGTACTGCACGGCGGCCTCGTACAAGCTGGACGAGCTCATGCGATTCCTGAAAGGCAGACAGAAGCTGCGAGGCTCGTTGCCCAAACGCTTCGATGAGTGCATTTACTCACCATACAACTACGGAACCAAGGGGCCAGAGGATGTCACTAGTACTGCCGTGCTTGAGGGCCCCCCGGAGAGACAAAGGAGATACTCGGACAGCGCCATCGAGGTCGAGCACCAGAACGAGAGGCGGAGAGAAGACCTGATTGAACTGCACGACGAGGGCGATGCGCCGAGTCTAGGCAACGGAGAGAGCTCAGACACGCCACGACGGCCGTCGATTACGCACGCAGACTCGGACCCGCAGATGGATATGCCAGATTTCGACACAAAGGTGCATACGCCCGAGGTGTTTTTGTTCGAGTATGGAACTGTGGTAATATGGGGCATGTCGCTGCAAGAGGAGAAGCGATTCTTGAAGGAGATTGCCCGGTTCGAAGTCGATAAGCTCGGCAAGGACGAGGTGGAAACGGAAGAATTCAACTTCTACTACACGCGCGAGTACCAGGCGCGGATATACAACGACTTTATCAGTCTACGGGACAAGAAGAACTACATGATCAAGCTGGCCATCAGCCACGGGCTGTCACAGAGTGTCAAGACATCGCTGTTCGAGGACCTGGTAGACAACACGATTGACGACACCAAGGACATACCGGCTCAGATAGCGAGCTCTGGCAAGATCAACCTCAACAAGAAGCAGATCAACATGCAGATTGGCGAGCTGTTTATTCTGCGCATCAGCATCCATCTGCAGGGGTCGGTGCTGGATGCGCCGGAGCTCATGTGGGCGGAGCCGCAGCTGGATCCTGTATACCAGGCGGTGCGCAGCTATCTGGAGATGGACCAGCGAGTTGGGCTGCTGACGGAGCGGCTGAATGTGATTGGCGACCTGCTGGCGGTGCTGAAGGATCAGCTGACGGTGACACATGTGAGTAGTCTGGGGAGGGAGAGAGAGACGTGGCTAACGATGGACAGGGTGAGCTGCTTGAGTGGATTGTCATTATCCTCATTTTTGCCGAGGTGGTGGTGGCGGCGATTAACATTTTCGTGGACTTGAACTTTGCAGACTAGATGTGGGGTGGATGTATATATAGCTGTTTTTGTAGCATTCGGGTGCGTGGAGCGTGGGAACGGCGTTTGTGTTTAGGGAGGGCATGGCAGAGAGTGATAGGGCGAGGCTGCTTATGTAAGTCGAGTGAGTAGCGGTGGGGAGGGTGGTAATAGCCATAATGGAGGCAGAGAGTCAACCATGCAATAATAACCCAAGACGCCGCCGTGGCCTGTCGCCGCTGTGAGAGCTTGTCCTTGTCCATGTCGAATTCGAGTAGTTGTTGCAGCGTTCCTATGCGACGGCGGCAGCGGCTGCGGCGGGCTGGCGTTGGTGTTGTATTGGACCCTGCCAGGGCCACTCGGGTCGGCCACTTCGGCTCTAACCCAACCTACCCTACTCGTGCTTCTTACATGCCACGGCGCCTCGAGCACCCGCCGCCGCCTTCGTCTCTCCCGCATTGCCCTCGCCCATTCGTCGCTGCGCCCCAATGAGCCGTGCCAGATGAGTTGGAATCTGCTTGAGCGCTTCATAGAGTCGGACCACTTCAACACGGACCCGTCGCTGGCCGTCGCCTATCTTGCGTGAGTGTCCAAAGCCACCGTTGCCCGCCCGCTCGCCCGCCGTCACCGCTGCCCGCCGTCACCACCATTCGCCCGCCTGCTCGACGACACAGGACGACACCAACACGGCACACGGCGCTGCCTCTCGCCGCAGCCTGCCCCTCTCCACTCTCCATGGCTGACTTGGACCCCCAGACGCTATGCCGACCATGTTGGCATCCACTACACCCTGTGCTCCAAGCTGCGCCAGTTTGACTACGAGCAGCTCGAGTTCTTCTTGCCCCAGCTGTGCCACCTGCTCATCAGCATCGACAATGAGTCCATGGCCCTCGAGGAGTTCATCATTGACCTCTGCGAGGAGTCGGTCAACGGCGCGCTGCTGGTCCGCCCCCCGCGCCCCCTCCCCCGCTGCCTGCCCCTGCTGACCCCCGCCGCCAGACCTTCTGGCTCTTCCAGACGTACCTGCACGACCTCGCCGCCGCCCCAAACTCCAACGCCTTCAAAACATGCCGCCGTATCTACAACCGCGTCCAGCGCATCGTCTTTGGCTCGGCTGAGCCTCAGCGCCGCGAGAAGATCAAGGAGAACGTCCTGCCCGTCTCCGTCCTTGCTAGTCTTGTTCTCGCCAGCATTGCAGCCCCTTTTCTCCCCGCACACGCCGGCCCTCTTGCCATTGCCCAGGCGCGCAAGCCCCGTCCCGTCGAGGACATCATCTCGGACAATGTGCAGACGGCAAAGGTCGGGCGGAGCCACACGATTGCCGGTGGATCCCCACGAACTCGCCAGCGACGCACGAATCCGGGCCACTCGGATCCGGAAGATGGCCGCTCGTCCAGGGCGCCTGTGCCGAACCCCAAGGATCTGAGGAGACAGGCCCCCCGGCCACCCGCCCCACGCGGCATTTCAGCACAGCATCGTCCTTCGATGCTGTCAATTGCCTCTGAAGCGCGTCTCAGCTCGTCCTCTCTCCCAGACTTCCGCGACCCTGCAGCCTCCCCGCTTCCCACACCTCCTGCCACAGCTGGACTTGGGCCCAAGCCCGAGCCGTACGGCGCTCGCAAGCAACTGCCGCAGCAACCGAGGCCGCTCACGCCGACGGCACTCTCTCGTTCGCAGAAAGTGCGCCTGTTGCGATCCAACTACTTCCGCAACGAGACACAGTTCTTGAGTGCGCTCGAGGACATTTCGAACCGCCTGGTTGTTGTGCCTAAGCCAGCTCGATTAAGTGCGCTGCGCGCGGAGTTGGCGCTAATTGCCCAGGACCTTCCTGCCGAAGTCGACATACCTCTTCTATCGCCCCCAACGCTGAAGGATGGGATCCCCTCGCAGAGCCAACATCACCGGATTGTGCGAATTAACCCAGCGGAAGCCACCAGTCTCAATAGCGCAGAACGCGTACCGTACCTGCTAATGGTAGAGGTACTGCAAGAGGACTTCGACTTTGACCCTGATACGGAGCAGAACCAGCAGCTGTTGGAAAAGCTCATGTTGGAAAAGGGAACTTCTAGGAGACGTCTTTTCGATATTACCAACGCCGAACGCTTGGCATTGGACAGAACGCCGCCAAACGGGGATGACAGCGTTTTCGAACCCGCCAATGGCGATCTCGGCAGCACCTCGCTCATCCAGGACACAGATGAAGATCTTGCCTCTAGTATAGCACGAGTGACGTTGCCGTCTGCAGCCAGCACTGCAAAGGCTACAGCGCCTAGATCGTCTAGCGGAGCGAACACCCTGTCTTCCATGGCCACTCTATCCACCCCGCGAACATCAGACCAGGAAGTGAGCAGGTCGAACAGTCCCGTGCCGCACAGGAGGACAACAATGCCCAACACGGGCCGTGCAAACCAGGGCCCCGACCAACCTGACTTCTCAGCGCTCGCGACGCACATGCGCACAGCCGCCCAGATGCTCGCACAGCTGGAGGCAAGCGGTTCCAAGCGGCCGAAGACTGAGGTGGCTGCCATCAAGGCGAAGATCATCGCGAGCATGCAGAGCTTGGAGGAGCAGAGCTTCCTTTCGGAAGAGCAGGGTCCGACGTTCGACACAATTATGGCAGAGTCGGTACCTGCAGCAATTACAGCAGAGCCGGAGATTCTTGAAGAGGGCATGGCCGTGGCGACCAACCCAGGAGCGGGTGCAGCGCGCATGGAGAACGACCTGAAGACTGGTGGAATGCAGAGGCAGGGAGACCGTGATGATCCGAGTGCGGCAACGTTTGGCGAAGAGTGGAGCGCAAAAAGAGAAAGGATACGTCGGTCATCCCCCTATGGGTACATGAAGAACTGGGATCTCATCAGCGTCATCGTCAAGACTGGCGCCGACCTACGGCAGGAGGCATTCGCGTGCCAACTGATCCAGGTGTGTTCGAAGATCTGGCAAGAGGCGCAGGTGCCAGTGTGGACCAAGCGCATGCGGATTCTCGTTACCGGCGAGTCGTGTGGTCTCATTGAGACCATCACCAACGGTGTTTCTCTGCACTCTCTGAAGCGCAGCTTGACCCTCGCCAGTATAGCAGCCGGGACGAACCCTCGGAAGCGCATCTCGACGCTCAAGGACCACTGGTTGAAGACGTTTGGCGAGCCCGACTCGGAGCCTTATTTGGCTGGCGTGGGTTGTTTCACGCGATCGCTGGCAGCGTACAGCATGATCTCGTACGTGCTGCAACTTAAAGACCGCCACAACGGAAACCTTCTCATTGACAACATGGGCCACATCATCCACATCGACTTTGGCTTCATGCTGTCCAACTCGCCCGGGTCCATGGGCTTTGAGGCTGCGCCTTTCAAGCTCACGCAGGACTATGTTGATGTGCTCGGTGGCGTGACATCGCCTGCATTTGAAGAGTTCAAGACGCTGTGCAAGAAGGCGTTCCAGGCGCTGCGCAAAGAAGCTGAACGGCTGATCATGCTCGTCGACCTGATGAGCAAGCAGAGCAAGATGGCATGTTTTGCGGCGGGCGCTGCGAGCGTGACCAACTCGCTTCGGGCGCGGCTGATGCTGCACCTGAGCCGCGAGGAGGCCGAGGGATTTGTCGAGGAGCTGATTGCAAAGAGTGTGGGGAGCTACTATACACGACTGTAAGTGCACGCGCGACGGAGTCTGACCGACATGGACGCTGACGAGGCACAGTTACGATACTTTCCAGTACCGCACACAGGGCATCTACTGAGCATCACCGTCGGGGCATTGGCTGCATTTCTTGGAGTATGTGCGGCTCGGGGTAGACGGCATGTCGGCATTTCTGATAGCAATTGATCGCGATTCATCGAGCCTGTTTTCGATGGCCTGTTTCCATGCCGTTGCTCGTGTGCTACAGAGGGTTTGTGCATTTATATGGTGCTGTCCAGACACTGCATGTTGCTATCCATACACTACGTATTGCTGTCGATACACTGTATGTTGCTGTCCATACACTACACGTTGCCCTCCCTCAACCTACACTAGATCGTGCTCTCAATCTACACTACATCTCGCTCCTCCTCCCCAGACGTCCATCTAGATTTTGCTCTCCCTCTCGGGCCCCTTGCCCCGCCATCCACTAATAGTCGACCCGCCATCAATCTCGATCGCGACGCCCGTGATGTGCGCAGCGCCGCGACTAGCAAGGAACAGCACGAGACCAGCAAAGTCCTCGGGCGTGCCGATGCGTCCCGTGGGCTGTCCGCGCACCAGCTCCTCGGCATGCGTGTCGAGGCCGTACGACGTCATGCGGCTGGGGAAGACGCCCGGGCAGATTGCGTTGACGGTGATGTGTAGCGGCGCGAGCTTCGAGGCTGTGACCTTTGTGAGGTGGATGAGTGCGGCTTTGGACGGGCCGTCTGCGTGCGTACTCGTTAGCATGTGCTCCTCTGCCAAACAAAACAAGACCAAACCAGCCAAAACCACCGAAGCGGGAAACGAGAGAGAAACGGCAAAAAAAGAATACTCACAACTAAACGTCCCCGTCCCGGGCCTCGCCAACCCGCCCTCCTCGCCCACCGTAACATCCCGCGTACTAACCCCCGCCATACTCGCAACATTAACCACACGCCCCGGCGCCGTCGCACTCGCCCCAACCCGCAACAACGCCTCCAACCCCGCCGTCATATAAAACACACTCTTGACATTCAGCGCCATGAGCCGATCCCACCCTTTCTCCTCGAAATCCGCATACACACCGCCCCACGTCGCGCCCGCGTTGTTGAGCAGCAGCGTAAGGCGGTCTACACGCTTTGCCACCTCCGCACACAGCGCGGCGCAGCCGGCGCGTGACGACAGGTCGGCGACGATGTACTCGCATTTGCCGGGCCCCAGGGCGTTGAGGCGCGCGGTAGTGGTGCGGAGCTCGGATTCTTTGCGCGAGGCGATGAGGACGCGCGCGCCGTTTTGGATTAGCGATTGTGCGGCGCATTCGCCGAGGCCGGTTGCGCCGCCGGTTATCAGCGCGATGTGGGTGGTGTAGCTGAAGAGGGTTGAGGAGCGGAGGTCGGCGGTTGAGGAGGCGTGAGACATTTTGGGGGGTGGGTTGGGTTGGGAGAGTTGGGGTGGTTTGGTTTGGTTTGGTTGGGGGGTTGAGATGGGAGTAGGTATGCAGCGTTAGAATCGAATGTGCAGAAGTCGTCGTGCTGGCCTCGCGGGTATATGTATGGGGTTGCTACGGGCGTGGACCTCGGCAGCGTGGCGCGCGTGGCGGACGTGGGTCGCGCGGGTGCGGGGTGAGCCGCGGTCCCTGGCCTGGCTGTCCGGGGACTGGCGCTGGGGCTATCTACGCTACCTACCTACCTACCTACCTACCTACCTACCTACGTAGCCGACGGTGAGGACGCTGGGTCTGAATTGGTGTCTCTGGTGGAAGCACGGGTCTGTCGTGTGTGGGTTAGTTGCTTGGTCTACCTCGTAGTCTTCACTTCACGTCTTTGGATGCTCGAGCGCTGCTGTGTGAAGAGGGCAGGGGGTGGGCATTGTGGTATTAGTTTGAACCATCTTCGTCTTCGTGACCATTATCTAAGCATCTCCCACGCTGCTCCGCTGTACCCAACCTTCGCCCCCCTCTCCGCTCATCCAATCCCCGTCTACCATGATATCAACCCAACTCCCCACCCTCCGTCCCCAGACAAAAGAAACCAAGCCAAAACGCCAACGTATTATACAAGGAGCAGCGCCACCGCTATGAGTAGACAAGACGAAATAGATACAAGAGACCGAGGCCATGACAAAAGGAAAGCAGGCTATGCGTACGGGCTATGCTGACACTCGCGGTGAGAAGGTAAGCTAAAGTGAGAAGGTGGCGAGGTGCGACTAGGAAAGAGATGTGGGTGGTGTGGGTGGTGTTGGGGGTGTAGTAGTGTAGAAAAGGCAAGTGCGTAAATCGACTTTTGTGAGTGCAAAGCAATGCATCATGTGGTGGTGTCCTTCTGCTCCTCGGCAATATCGCTCATCTCGGATCCGCCATCCGAGTCGGGATGCTGCGCCAACGCATTCGCCTCGAGGTAGCTTTGCGGCGTAATTGTCTGGGACGAAACGTGTCGCTGCTTCCCCACCTCGGACGGCGCACGGCGCGGCGTGTCGTCGGTCTCGAAGCCCGGGCTGAGAACCGTCCCGTCGCTGACGACGCTCGTGTTGTCGCGATCGTCGGCAGACGCGAGCTCGGCCGCTTCTTGCAGCTGCTTCTTGGTTTTGAGGCGCTCTTCGGCCGTCGTGTTATGCCAGTCTGGCCCGAACTGGATAACCGACGCCTTCTTGCCGTGCACGGTAAAGCTGCCCTTGGCACGCGACAAGCCCTCACTCTCAGAAGCGCCGTCGCTGACAACCGTCGAGGAAGAATCACGGCTCTTGTGGCTGCGGCGGTGCGAGGCGCTGCCGTGTGAGTCGCGCAGCGTGCGGTGCAGGCTCCGCCTGTGCTTTGTGTGAGAAAGAGATGTGGGCGAGCCGGCAGGAAGGCTCTGATCAACCTCAGGGTGGCCTGGGTCGAGACGAGTTCCGTCAATGGCTCTTTCTGGCGTCTTGGGCTCGACTGAATCCTCCTCGATCAGAGGCGGCGTGGCGTACTCAGCCCCACCGTCCGAGTCGGAGTCGTCGTATCCTACAGACACCACAGTGCCGTCGCCCATTGTAGAGACGGACGGCCTCTTATCGGCTGGCTGAAGCCTGGGGGAGTGGGCTGACGAACTTGCAAAAGAACCCCGGCGTTCTGAAGCAGGCGGGCTGAATGAGATGGGAGGGACGTAGTACTGGCCAGAGAAGTGCGTAGGGCTCGACTGGCGAGATGTCTCGGGCGGCGTCTTGAACCCCTCGTCGAACTCGGTGTCGCGGGAGGACTTTGTGCCTGGGCGAATCGTATCTGGCGAGAGAGAGGGCTTTTGCCCACTCGTCAGGGAGCTGCTCTTCGAGGCCAGACGTGCCAGACTGCCCATCCTCGACGTCTTGCCCGCTGAAAGTTGGGGTGACAATGCCGGAGACGGCTGGGAAGATTCTGCGATGCGCTCGTTCCGCGCTTGTCGTTCCGTTGCAGATTGCTTTTCGTCTTCGAGTTCGTGGGCGAGAATGTCGCGATGGCACTTCATGCGCCAGATCTCTACACGAGACCACTTCAATCGGGCCGCCAGCCGCCCTGCCGCATGGATGACCAACTCTCGCGACTTGGGCTGGATCGGTGCGAGGATCTGGAGGTGTCTTGCGTCTCGCAGACGCGCCTCGAGCTCTTTGATGGCTTCGGCAAGTCTCTCCTCCGAGTCGGATATGCGTGCCTGCATCAGGTCTCGTCTAGCTGTGACAACCTGCTGAGCAAAGTGGTTGTCGATTTTGCCGCTCTGGATAGTCACGTCGCCGGTGGGCGTTTGAATTGATGTACTGGAGTGCGAGGATTCCAGTCGACGCATGCCTCGATTCCTCTGGCCCTCATACAACCCGCCAATCATGCCTCGCGACCGCACTCCGAGCGTCTCGAATGCAGCTGTGTAGTTGAGCACGCTCAACCACTCGTTAAGGTCCTGCTCGCTGTCGGCCAGGAACGTCTCTTCCCCAATCTTTGAACACAGGACGAAAGCGTTCTTGTGCCTTTTGTAGGTGTTGTCTACTAGGGCGACAGCGCCATCCATGGGCACCATGTGGTCCTGCTTGAATTCCTGAAGGGGAGGCGAGAAGACGACAGGACCCGACTCGGTACGTTTCTGATGTTGCTCGTGCTGAACCATCAAGTTCTTGGCCCAGCTCGAGTTGCGGAAGAGCGAGAGACCAGACCGAGTGAGGACAGCACCCCATTCCTGCCACGGCGAGCGAGCCTTCTTGCGCTTGGGATCTTTCCGCCAGATGATGCCGACCTTGGTGACGGGCATCTCGACGATGCCAACCGATGTTCCCAGCGGGTTCTCCTGAGCAGCCTCGGACATGAAAGCCTCGGGTCTGGAGCGCGATGAGACGATCTGAATCACGCCATAGCGGGTGAAAGACTTATAAATGTTCTTGGTATCGAGCGAGGCAGCGGTGCCGAGGTAGTTGTAGGGATCGTCGAGGTTCATGACATCTCTAATGTTGGGGCGGAGAACGTCGAGCTTGCCCTCGAATATCAACGTGTACGGGTCGATGGGCTCCTTCTTCACCTTGCGCGTAGGATCAGCCATGGGGCCTTTGAGGGCAGCCGTCCGCCGACTCTTCTTGGACGTGATGGTTTTGAGGTCGACCTCGTCCTCGATGTGGATGAAAGGCGTATAGACGATGTTGTCGTAGATGCACCCCAAGACATCATCCGAGACGCC
The DNA here is from genome assembly GCA_019775935.1 of Neoascochyta sp. HWLR27. Taxonomy (NCBI): domain Eukaryota; kingdom Fungi; phylum Ascomycota; class Dothideomycetes; order Pleosporales; family Didymellaceae; genus Neoascochyta; species Neoascochyta sp. HWLR27. Next base: position 106,193 of record WODD01000045.1, on the reverse strand, counting down.
TTCGCACGACGAGTTCTTGATGTAGTCGTTCCGTTGCATTTTGCGCTTATTGTTGCGGTTGAAGAAGTCGGTGTGCAGAATGACGATGGAGAAGGAAATGAAGTAGGCCTTGTCTGGGTTCATGTAGATGCCGGGATTGCACTCGTGGTAGCGGTCAGCGAAACCCTGCAACACTCTGTCAATCTGCTGGGTTTCTTTGGGCAGCTCGACCTGCATGAGCAGCTTGCGAATAGCCATGTCTATGGGATCGCCAAAAAAGGCAAAGCGACGCATGTAACTGCGCAGGACCGAAAGCAGAAAAGGATCGTCCGTTTTGGAGAGGAAGCTGGCAATGGTGCTCTTGTCGACGTTGTTGGCTTCGATGCGCTCGAGGTAGCGACCGGGCGTCTCGCCCTCTTCCCGCTCTGGCATGACGAGGGTTTCCCGGCTGATGTTGAGCGAGTTTTGGTGCGACGACATGCCCGATGCGCCCGAGTAGCCGAGCGCTGGAGAGCCGTTTCTTGAGGAACCGAGGTCGTGCTGGCGGAATCTGCTGCTCAGGCCGAAGAGATTGCTGAAGCTGCTGCGCCCGGCAGTGGACATGGAGGTGCGGCCGCTGGCGCCGTTGGGGGGAGTATTGTCGTCGGATAGACCGCCGAGCGAGCCCATGGTGGAGGAGCGGCCACGCAGGCCGACTCGCTTTGGAGGCTGGGGGGAGGAGCAAGCCGAGTGGGCGGAGCGGGATGAGTCGTTGCGGAAGAGCGAGGAGGGGCGAGTGGTGGCGGTGTGGAGGGAGTTTGAAGCGAGGGCGACGTGCGAGGAGCCGGGCAGGGGGGGTGTTTGCGTGCCATTGTTGCCAGGGCCATAGCCACGGGCGGTCAAGAGAGGGCTGTCAGAGGGCGAGCGGGTGGGGGAGCTGGTGCTCATGCCGCCGGTGGAAGCGCGCGGCGTGGCAGGTGCCGTGTCGGGGAACTGAGGTGGCTCGATCTTGGGGGGCAGGGGAAAGAGGGACGCACGCTGCTTACGGCGGCCAAAGGTGAAGCGAGAGGAGCCCGTGCGGGCAGGGTGCTGCGGGCGCGGGGCATTTTCGAAGGAGACATGGCCGCCCGAGCTGCCGTCTGAGCGCGACGACTCGGAGGCTCTGGGGGCGGGCGGGGCGAGGGCAGCGGCGGCAGCTTCGGCGGGGTCGCCAGAGCTGGGCGGGCCGTCGGAGCCGTCGGGGTGTGTTTTGACGAGCGCGAGGGGCCCACGCTTGCGCTCCATGGACTTGCGCAGCATGCTCGTGTGGTGGGGGGTGATGGTGGAGGGATCGAAGGAGCGGCGGCGCAGGGAGAAGTTGTGCAGGCGGCCGCGCTTCTTGGGGATGGCCATGTCAGGGTCGGGGGTATCGAGGGCGGGCGAGGGAGTGGCATCGGGGTCGTGTGCAGCAGCGTCGGGGTTGTAGGCGGGGCTGTGGTCGCAGTCGGGGTCGGGGTCGGGGTCGACAACGATGGCGGGGGCTGGGAGGTATTCAGTCAGCAAGCAGCAAGGGAATGGCGGCACGAGGGGTGCTTACGGTCGGCGGCGGGGGCAGCGGCAGTCGAGGCAGGGGGAATGGCGGGGACGGGGGGCACGTCGTCGTCAGCACCGTGACCGTGACCGTGACCGTGGCCATGGCGCTCAGCATGCTCCTTGGCCTTTGCCGACAGCTGGGGGTCCGAGGCGTGGCGGAAGCGCATCAGGCTGAAGCTGAAGCGGCGGGAGGCGAGCGACGGCGAGGGGCGGGGGCGGGGCGGCGAGAGGCCATGGTCGGCGCCGGCGTCGTCGTCGTCGTCGTCGTTGTTCAGGTCTGGCGACGAGGGGCGGCGGCCATCCTCGGAGACGGCGATGCGGTGGGGGGAAGCGACGGCGGCGGCGGCGGTGGGCAGGTCGGGGACGGGGGGCGGGTCGCGCTTGAAGAGGTGGATGGGGTCGATTGTGCTGCGGCGGCGGAGGTCTCGTTCGCTGCGGTTGGGGCGGAGGGCCCTCAGAGGCATTGCGGCGCGCGGGTCATGGACGTCGAGAGGGAGAGACGGGGACGGCGAGGGCCAGCGAGAGACGAGGTGGGTTGGAGGTTGGCGGTTGGAGGTAGGTTGGGTTGGGGAGCAGGGGCGGGAGTGACGGCAGACAGACAGCAGGACACCAAGGCCGACGCAGTCCAGTCCAGTCCAATGTCGATTAGATGGAGTGGATGCGCTGCTGCTACTGGACACGGCTGGCGAACGGATGGATCCCTATGGATGCGCGGCGTAAGGCCAAACCAAAAGAAAGCCTGGCCTAGCCCGTCCCCAGCGAGCGCGCCCCTACCAGCTGCCAGGCGCCAGGCTCCACCCCCGCCCATGCCTATCCATAGATATCATACCATACCATAACTACCTGCTCAACACCAACATCTCTCTCCCACTCACCCCCCGCCATGCGCCCTCCGAGCCTCCTCCCCCTCCTCCCCCTCCTCCCCCTCCTGGGCTCGGCCCTCGCCGCCCCGCACGCCGAATTGGACTCGCACTCGCTTTCTCCAGTCCCTCCGTCCTGGCGCCGCCTCTCCGACGCCATCATCCGCTCCATCTGGTCGCTCCCCGCCTCGGACCACCCCCATACCTCGCCCAGCGCCCTCTCCACCCCTCCCAGCAGCTTCACCGCCCGCTACGCCGACCATGTCGTCTTGCGCTTCACGCTCGCCTCGCCCGCCGACGCCACGGCCCTCGCCGACGCCATCGACATCCTCTTCCTCGATGTCTGGGAGTTCAACGCCGACTGGGCCGACATCCGCATCGAGAAGAACGTCGTCGCCTCGCTGCTTGGCCTCCTCCCCGCCTCGCTGCGCCACGCCCACCAGCCCTTGATGCAGGACCTCGATCTTGCCCGTGCCGTCTTCGACTCGTACCCCACCTCGTCGGCTGCCACCCAGCCCTACGACGCCCATGCCGACACCCACGCCCACGCACCCCGCCCCGCAAAGGGCCACCCCTTCCTCAACGACTACCAGCCCCTCTCCGTCATCAGCCCGTGGATGGACCTCATGGCCTCCATGTTCGCCACCCACGTCCGCCGCATCTCGCTCGGCACCAGCTACGAGGGCCGCGACATGTCGGCCCTGCGCATCGGCGTCCACCCCACAAACAACAACACCCCTACCCGCCCCCGCAAGACGGTCCTCATCACCGCTGGCTCCCACGCCCGCGAGTGGATCTCGACCAGCACCGTCAACTACATCGCCTGGAGCCTCATCAACGCCTACGGCAAGGACCGCGAAACCACGCGCCTGCTCGAGGACTTTGACTTTGTCCTCGTCCCCACCCTCAACCCAGACGGCTACGTCTACTCGTGGGAGACGGACCGCCTGTGGCGCAAGAACCGCCAGCCCACCCCTCTCCGCTTCTGCCACGGCATCGACCTCGACCGCAGCTACGCCTTCCAGTGGGATGGCGATGCTGTCCGCACAAACCCCTGCAGCGAGTCCTACGCCGGCGATGCCCCCTTTGAAGCCGCCGAGGCCCGCCAGTTTGCCGACTGGGCCAAGAACGAGACGGAAAACAACAACGTCGACTTTGTCGGCTTCCTCGATCTGCACTCGTACTCGCAGCAAATCCTGTACCCGTACAGCTACTCGTGCGCCGACGCGCCCCCTGCCCTCGAAGACCTCGAAGAGCTCGCCATCGGCCTGGCAAAAGCCATGCGCGTCTCGCGCAAGGGCCACCCATACAAAGTGACATCGGCCTGCGAGGGTAACGTCCTCGTCTCCGACAAGAACAAGAACAAGCACCGCACCATTCTCCCGCGCCTCGAGTCATCCGGCGGCAGCGCCCTCGACTACTTCTACCACGACCTCAAAGTAAAGTACTCGTTCCAGATCAAGCTGCGCGACACGGGCTCCTACGGCTTCCTGCTGCCCCGCAGCGCCATCGCTCCCACGGGCCAAGAGGTCCTCGACGCCGTGCTCTACTTTGGCCGCTTCATGATGGGCCACGTCGGCCTCGCCGCAGAGGCGCCTGCCAACGACGCCAGCCACAGCCACGCTGAGACGCCTGCCGACGACGACGACGACGACGACAACGAGTGGGTAATCGTCGACGACGACTCCCCCGACGAAGACGAAGTGATGGAATTGTAAGAAACAGCAGAAGAAGAGAAAAAAGCGAGACAAAAGAGCACGCTGTTTAATTTTCCCACGCATGTACTTTACTCTTCTACCGTGCTGGTGTTGTTATTGTTTTTTATCACCCCCCTTTACGCTTCGAGATATGCTGCTGGCTTTTGTGCCGCGCTTCGCAAATACCCATCTTTGTTTGGTCCGTCTCGGTGTCGATCATGTGTTGAATTATTATTATTTGGAGTCACTGTGGTTGTATGTTTTGCGAACAAATGAACAAATAGTAACGTTGGTTGTTTGTGACGAAAAATAAACAAACAATAAAGTTGATAGTCCGTGATGGAAATTCTTTGTGTACTGGCAAAGACGATAATAACAGCCGAATTGATGTTGAAATTTTTTGGAGGGTTGGTGAAGTCGGTCGTGGTGCTGTGATTTATTCATGGAATTAATTCACGCGATAACGACTCGGTAATGTCAGGAGAGAGGTTGTTAGGAGCGTCAAGTGTCTCCCAGTAAACAAACATACCTTTTTGTATGTATGTTGGGACCATAAGGGATCAAACCTACGAAGGTTGACCGACAGGCATAACAGACCGACCACAATCGGGACTAGTGTTGGTTACCCGTCGACCTACAAAGTCTGCCTCCACGATAGAACTGAAGCAATCAATCTTCTACCTACTCAATCGTTGCAACGACTATAGTTGATTCATCACTCATACCTTTGCCGTATCAACAATGTATATAATTGATAGGAAAACCTTCACACTGGTCAGGAAGAAAGAAAGATAAAAGCAGTGATCAAATTCTAGGAAAAAAAAGACCAACCACGGGCTATTTCTTTGACCATGTGACCAATAGTTATTTATTTTATTCTATTCTATCTCCCCGTCCCTACCGATCCCTCACACCACATGCCCATGCATATTGGTCAAATCGTCTGCACCGCATGTATATGATGTGTATCTATTCAAGCAAGATCGAGCCGCCTCAATGCACACCTGCGCTCGCTGCATGACAAGACAAGATGAGGCAGTCAGATCAGATGAAAGGGATCCACACACGCGTGCGCGCGCGGTACGCCTTGTAATCCTCGCCGAAGAAGGCGACGAGGTGTTTTTCTTCGTCTGCGGGTGGTTAGTGGGTTGTGTACATGTATAAGCAGAGAGAGAGAGCAACTCACGTGTAATGCGCTTCATGAAAAAGTACCACAACACGCCCGTGTAGCCAACCGTGCAAACAACATTCCCGAGCAGAATCTGCGTGCCGATGCCCCACCAGAAGAAGCCAAAGTACGACGGGTGCCGGAACACGGCGTACAGGCCCGTTGTGACGAGCTCGTGCCCGTCGCTCTTGCGCGACTGCACCATGTGGTTGAAGTTTGTGCCGGCCTGCGCCATGGCGACGCTGCGCACCGCCTGGCCGACGCCCACCAGCGCGACGCCCGCCGCGACAGCAACCGGCGTGTGCACGCGCGTCTGCCACGCCGGGAAGAAATACGATGTCGCGAGCGTCTCGGCAAACGCAAGCGTGTGCGCTTGCCGGTACTGATCGCCGTTTGTGAGGAGAAACGACGACACGTAGGCGCTCGGCGTGTTGTACGCGGCGGTGGTGTAGAACTCAAGAAAGTGGAACACGGAGAGCACGCCGAGGAACAGGAACGGGCGCCAGAAGGGGCTGCCGTGGTACGCGAGCAGCGCCGTAAGCAGGAAGCCTGCTGCGCCGGCGAGGCCCAGGCTGAAGGCGCGCACCGCGATGCCTGACAGCGAGCGCTTGCAGTGCGGGTACAGGTCTGGCTGGATGGCGGTCGGGTTCTTGACTTGGACGTTTGAGGATTCTTGGGCGCGCAGCCGGGCGTCGAGCTGCGGTGTCCATTCGCCTGGCTGCGTGGGGCGGTTCACAGGGAGTGAAATGTCGACGTGGGGGGACGTTGTGTAGCCGTTCGAAGCCATGGCTGGAGAGGGAGGGAGGAAGGGAGAGAGAGAGAGTGTGTGTGTGTGTCGTGGGTGCGCGGAAATCAGCAGCGGCAGGACAGGCGGGAGAGAAGACTCAAGGCATAGTCGAGAACAGGAAACAGACTGTACGAGCCGCGCAAAGTGAAGCTGTTATGCTAAAGCTGCACAATAGTAAGTTGGATAAGGCTATCCCTATCGACCCTGCGGTTGTTTGTCATTGTCGTCTTGTCTCTAGGTCGCGTTCGCGCGGAGACGGTCGGTAGGCTAGTCTACTTTCGACCACCCCACTCTGCACCACCCATCCAATGCCAAGCGCCGTGTAAGCCCTGGGTTCTCAACTACACTCGGTCTCGTATACCTGGATCGTGCCTCGTTCGTGCCTCGTTCGTGCCTGGATCGTGCCTGGACCATGCCTGGATCGTGCCTGGTTCTACCCTGAGGAATCCGTCAGGCACCTGTTTTGCCCTCCCGTCGTTTTGATCGTTTTGAACACCATGGCGCTCTCGGACAACAAACAACGAATGGTTCGTGGCGAGCTGTACCATGCCTTCACCCCCGAGCTCATCGCAGAGCGAGCACGCTGCAAGCATGCCCGTGCTCGTTTTGCCAACGCTGGCGAGGTCTCCCGCCGCAAGCTGGCCGAGCTGTTCCGAGAGTATGTTCAGCTCTTGTCACGGGCGGTTTCGTTTTCTCACTTCGTTCAGCATCGTACAGGACAAAACGCCTCTGCCACCGCAAGCAGATACTCCCGAGGAAGATGACAAGCTGTTTGAGGACGACCCTTGGGTCGAGCCCCCGTTAGCCATGGACTATGGCTACAATATTCGTCTCGGGAAGGGCGTCTTCATCAACTTTAACTCTGTCTTCGTTGATACCTGCCTGATCTCGATCGGTTCCCGCACGCTGGTTGGACCCAACGTTTCTTTCTACTCCGGAACCCATCCGCTGGATCCGGCCGTTCGTCAGGGACTTCGGGGTCCTGAGCTTGGCAAAGAGATTCACATTGGAGAAGACTGCTGGGTCGGCGGAAACGTTATTTTCCTTCCGGGAGTCACGGTTGGCAGAGGTTGTGTAGTGGGAGCTGGAAGTGTTGTGACGAAGAGCGTCCCCGATTTCACGATCGTAGCGGGCAACCCGGCGCGAGTCATTCGGAAAGTAACCACGGAAATGGACCCCGAACAGAGCGGGAAAGAATGGGAGGGCTGGCCCGTAGAGACCGTCGAAAGAGTGGGAGAAGCGGACGGCACCGCCTAGTGACTCCGAATGCGTCACTGTCACCGTTATTGTTATCATCACCGCCATCGTATAGAAGGAATTGCCGATGGCCGCTACAAAGTCAACACCAGATGGTGGTGGGCACAACGGCAGGTCGCAGGGCTTGCAATCCTTAATTGCCCACGCGGGCATACTGACACAAAAACGCCCAATTCGCTATTTCACCAGGGTCTCGAGCGGCATTTCTATGGGGAAGCATTCATGCATCGTGCTGTATGTTTGTGTCTTGTCATAGCGGTTTGGTGGAGCCTGTCTGCATGCTCCCATATCGTGCTTGAATCCTTCATAAAATTGGCCGAACCTAATCAGCCGCTCTGTATGGCTTGAAAGGCTGGATGTTGAGGGCTAGCTTCTCCATCAGGGGTCATTTTTGGCAAGCTGTGAAACGGAAGTGAGTTTTGCAGCCAGCCGAGTCTTGCGGCAATTGGCAAAGTCCCACGAAACTCTTCTCCAACTGTCTAGCGCATGACCCGAAAGATGGAGGTGTTCTACAAGCTGCAACACTTGCAGCCGTGTTTCGGGAGCCCGCGGAACAGCGAAGCACCGCTAAGGTTTGAGACAAGAGTTGGGGATCCCCATCAAGCCTCGTGCCAAGCCCTGCGAAACCGCATCCCAGACGCCACCAAAACAGTAACATTCGAAGACAAAACGCTCCTCTCAGCCCAGCCACCGCTCCCGCAGCGTCCACCTTGCCAGAATTCGTCTTGGCATGCGAAGGCTGTGTCTGAGCGCGCGCGCTACTCGGCCCGACTGAAGCATGGGCTGGTGCACCAGCGTCTGTCAGTCGGGCGGCCCTCTCTAAATCGACTACCAAGTGTCTACCAGCATTGCTCCCCTGCAGTATCCCTGCGGCTACGGCGGACCTGCTCTCGTGGGCGTGGGACGTGCTCCCGCGCGTGTCGGATATGCTCCTGTGGTGTTTGTACGTGCGCTTGGATCAATATCACCAGAGCTATGCTCCGCGCGACTACAAATACTCCATGTCCCAGCACCCTTTGTTGAATCATCGGACTGGTTCCTTCACTCAAGCAATAACTTCTATTCAGCATCTTCCAACTTCCTCTACCTTCTTTTCGCCTTTTTACAACACACTTAATAATCAATCCGGTTGATCCGAACACCCCAACTTACAGCCACCATGAAGTACATTCTCGTCGCCTCTCTCCTCTCCTCCGCCGTCTTCGCGGCTCCCTTTGCCCAGCAGGGTAACGGACGCCAGAATGGCCAGCAGGGCCAGAACGCTCAGCAGGGCCAGAACGGCCAGAACGGCCAGAACGGCCAGCAGGGCCAGACCGGCGCTACCAACGTCAACACTGGCGGCGCTGCCACCCAGGGCACCCCCAGCTCTGGCGACCTTGCCACGGCTGTCTCCAACTGGCAGGCCGACACCTCCATGGTGTCTAACTTCCTCGACACGGGTGCCGGCATCCAGAACAACGCCCAGTTCAAGCAGGCCGCTCTCGTTGCCTTCAACGCCGAGGTCGACGAGCTGAACCACAAGGCCATCATCGACTCGGCCAACGCCAACATGCCCCAGGTCCAGTCGGCCAACAGCACCCTCGCCACTGGCGGTGCCTTCCAGGACGTCGTCGACAAGCTCCAGGAGATGTCCGTCAAGGGCAGGGCAGCCGTCACCAACATTGACCTGATCAACCAGAACCGCTGCGTCAACGTCCTCCCCAACATCGACGCCTACATGGCCTCGACCGGCTCTGCTTCCCAGGCCATCCGTCCCCAGGTCTGCAACCAGACTGGTGTCCAGGGCGGTGTCCAGGGCAACGGCCCTACCCTCCCCGGTGACGCTGCCGGTACCCCCCAGGCTGCCTTCACTGCTGCCCAGGCCCTTGCCTCGGGTCAGGGCAACGGTATCGTCGACAACAACGCCAACGGTATCCCCGCCGCTCAGGCCGCCGCTCAGGCCGGTAACCCTGC
>WODD01000045.1:67546-96728 GCA_019775935.1 Neoascochyta sp. HWLR27 | reverse complement strand
CAGCAGGGTGGAGCCGCTCAACAGCAGCAGGGTGGTGCCGCCGCCCAGCAGGGTGGAGCCGCTCAGCAGCAGCAGGGTCAGCAGGCCGCTCAGGGCGCTCAGGGCGGTAACGCCGCTGGCCAGCAGCAGCAGCAGGGTGCTCAGACCGGCGCTCAGGGTGCTTCCCAGGGCGGTGCTTCCCAGGGCGCTCAGCGCGGCCAGGGCAACAACAACTAAGTGCCTCGCGCACTAACAGTCAAGAGACGAGGAAAGCGGGAGCAATGTGGGCCAGGCCACGGATCGCTTTCTCGACGAAATCAATGGTTCACGATGGGGTTATAGGTAGCAGTGTAGTTCCCTTCTGTTAATTGGAGCTCGAAAGAGCGACAGGGAATGGTTGGGAAGCGTAATTATCCAAGGTGCTGAGTAGCTAGTTATAAAAATTGCTTGTTTAAAATCCGTTGCCTTTTCTGCGAGTGATTTATTGCCCTGTGAGTTTTGCCCGTGTTCGCACGCTCGATGTGTGATCTTTTTCGGGTTCTGCTTTTGCTGCGATCCTTCATCTTGGGCGCATGATGCTGAGCAAGAGTCGAGGAGACCAAGAAACATTCAGCTGCCTGGATGACGCTTGGTTCTCAGTCCTGCTGGTGTGTAGAGCAGAAGGTTTGTGAAGACGGATAGTGAAACTGTTTTGGAAACCGGGCTACGACACTGACAGCTGTTAGTGCATATATAACGCGGAGACTAATAAGGCACCAGGGCGACTGAGCATGTCGAGCAGGAATACGAGGGTGATGTTTCCAAAAATCAAATCTACCCGAAAATTGAGGCAAGACTTGAAAGATGCTCATCTTTACAGTTCCCGAACGAGTGTTTGCAGGTTCGCGTAGGTTGTAATTACACCGTGGAGGATCGACTGCATGTATTGAGGCGGGCCGGCGCACACACCAAAGCTTGTCTGCCTGAGGTTTCCAAACGCCAAGCCTGAGGAACCAGGTGTTTGCCCCAGGTATCCAGCGAGGGCGGACGGGGGGCGGTTTCAGACGTGAAGCATTGATCAGGGGCGGCGTTGTACGGGGGAGGGGCTTGGGATGAAACGGGTGTCGGGCAAAAGATGTAAGATGACCGTGGAGTGATATGCCCGCCCTCTTGTCCAGAAGCGAGGGACTGTCTAGGTAGAAGGGGGGCAAGTTAAGTCAAGCCACCGAGCGAAAGCGCACATAGGTAGGTAGGAGTGTCGTCAAGGGAGCGGGCATGCAAGAAAGAAAGCCCGCCCGCCCGCCCATCCGTCTAGTTAGGCGGCGTGCAGCTGGCGGCGGCGCGTGACTTCGGCTAACATGGCGGGCAGCAGCACGTCTGCAATGGGCAGCAAGCTGGAAACCTCACTTGGCTGACGTTTCGGCGGTGACCATGTTCAGAAGCAGACGTTCTGGTGATGCGCTGGCAAGTCGAGACGCATGCTGAAGCCGCCGCCGCCAAGCGCTACGAGTCGCTGATTACCGACGAGCTGCTGCTAGCTGAGCTGTACACACGCGGAGAGACACCCGATACCTGGTGGGCTTGATTCCACAGACATCGCATCGCAATGGAGGAGGAGCAGCGTGCGGGCGGCGTGCAAGGCGATCTGGAGAGGGAATTGACGTGCTCGGTAAGTTGGGCTTCTTTGTTGCTGTCGCTGTTGCTGTTGTTGCTGTTTGCGTCGTGTTGGGGTGCGGAGGTGAGAGGCGGTGTGCGAAGCCGGCCGGCGCGTGTGCGCAGAGAGAGGGGGAGAGACGACTACAGAGAGGAAGACACCGACCTCAGGCAATGAATGTCATGGTAGAGGTAGAGGGAGCAGGTCAAACCTGTCTATGCATGCCTCCTGGTCGTCTGACGGCGCTGCAACGCTCCTGCTAATCGCGACACACTCCAGATCTGCACCGACCTCCTCTACCAGCCCCTCACACTGCTCGATTGCCTGCACACCTTCTGCGGCGCATGCCTCAAGGAATGGTTCGCCTTCCAAGCTTCGGCCGCAACTTCGATCCATCCATACACATGCCCCTCGTGTCGTGCCTCGGTCCGGAGCACGCAGCCCAATGCGACCGTCACAACGCTGCTGGACATATTCCTGAAAGCGAACCCCGCCAGAGGAAAGACGGACCAAGAGAAGCAGGCCGACAGGGACAAGTTCAAGCCGGGAGACAATGTCCTGCCTAAGCTGCGGAGGCGCGAGGGCCCCGAGGACGAGGCGGACCGCAGGGTCCTCGACGAGGTGCAGCAGCTGAGCTTGAGAGAGGCTGGGATACCCAGTAGAAGCAACAGCAACCTCGAGCCTCCGAGAGAGAGAAGGAGGCGGGGTGGTAGCCGTGACGTGAGCAACGAGTCGCGGAGAAGCCGCAACGACAGGTCGTCTACAAGCCGGCACACCTCACCCTCACGGTCCGTTATCCCACCGAGAGCCATCGAGCACCAGTCAAGCCTGCGCTCACTCCTGAGTGCCTCAGACTTGGACTCTGACGATATCGACGAGGACCTTGTGCGCCATGTTCTAGAAGAGCTGGTCACCGACGGGATTGACTTGAACGAGATTGGAGGGGCGCAAGAGGAGGAGATTACCGAGAGGATTGCTCAAGCTGTGCAGAGACGGCAAGCAGAGAGACGAGCCGAGCGCCAGCGAGAGCGGAGGGAGCGGAGGGAGAGGCTGGCAAGAGAAGGAATCATGAGCTCCTCTTCCACGTCTTTGTCTCAGTCGCTGCGCAGCCCTGCTGTGCGTGACGAAGAACAGACACGCAGGAGAGGCCATGGACGATCAGAGAGCGGTACCTCGACCCCGCAAAACGGCTCCCGACCTGGGCCTCCAATCTCACGGCCCTCCTTGATCACAGCGGCAAACCATGGCAGTCAGACACGTCACAGGCGGTCTTCAAGTCAGGGCAGTTCTCGTTCAGCCAGAAGATCAGAGCGTGCCCATGGTTCGACAGTGGCATCAGCCAGACAGAGCACTGCTGAGTCAGAGCGACCTCCGACGTCTGAGAACGCACCAGCGACGAGGCGGCGTCAGTCGGACAATCAGCAAAGAAGCACCCTCGACTCACGACAGCAATTCCGCGACAACTTCCAGGCCAGCCCATCGAATCTGGTATCGCCTCTGTCAGCGGGCTTCAACACACTAACACACGATAGCCCTACCAGTACCGTAGCAACAGTGGCTGCTCCCATAGGCACGCCTTCTTCCTCGACCCCAACAAACGCATCCTTCCCGTTGTCCCTGCGCCGCACCACAGACCCCAGTGGAAGGCAGCGTCGACCTTCCATCACCGCGACACCTCCGTTGGCCTCTCCTCCCGCATTTCTACGCTCTGCCACAGACCCGGCTGCAGGCGAACCTCGCTCAAGGCGGCCTTCGACATCAACACCGGTCACCCCTGTGTTATATGTTGAACCGCATATATCTTGCAAAAGTTGTAACAAAGAACACATTGAGTATGAGCTGCACTACAACTGTGCTCGCTGCGACAATGGGGAATACAACATTTGTCTGCGCTGCTTCCGCTTAGGAAAAGGATGCAAACACTGGTTTGGCTTTGGATGGACAGCATGGGCGCGCTACGAGCGACAAGCTCCTGAAGGAGGCTATAGCCCGGATTACGAGCATCCGCACATACTCACTGGAAACCGATACCGAAGGCCTCTGGCTCCTGTTACCGAATCCAATGCCCCGCCACATGTCTTGATGAGCGAACACAACCCGAGAGAGCGACTGGAGGCTGGTGTTTTCTGCGATATCTGTAAAGCACTCGCAAACGCGTGTTACTGGAAGTGTGAGTATTGCAATGAAGGAGAATGGGGCTATTGCAACGACTGCGTCAACCAGGGTCGACACTGCACCCATCCGCTTCTCCCCTTGGCGCACAAAGCTGGGGATGGGGTTTCAACAGACTCTGACGGCTCACCGCCTGCTCCATCCACCCCTCGCCCCAACCCAGAGCCGCGGACAGGTCTCGCCCCGCCTGATCACGACTCTGAACCCACGACACCACCGTTGACACCAAAATCGGCATCGCTCATTCGGGGGCCTGTGCCCTTCAAAATAGCGAACACTGTCTTCCGCCCTCTAACATTCACAACTCTGTGCAATGTCTGCCGATATCCCATCCCGCCTTCCCACACGCGTTACCACTGTCTCAAATGCAACGCCGGTGATTACGACGTCTGTATGGCCTGCTACCATAAACTTGTTGTCTCAAATCGTATTAGTAAAGAAGATGGCGTTAATGGATGGCGCAAGTGCTTCCGTGGCCATCGCATGTATATTGTGGGGTTTGAAGATCGCGATGACGGTCAACGACGTGTGGTAGCCCGCGACCTGGTCGGTGGCTGGGCGCTCAAGGAGGAGGATACAGCACCCAGATCACCCACGACACGACCCCCTGACGAATGGAGCGAAGGAAAGTGGAAATGGAGAGATCGAGACGGCACGCTGTACGACTACCGTGCGCCATCGCAGGCGTCAAATTCGCCACAACGATTCCCACCAGACGGCGGAACTGGTCTGAAGCTGCATGCTCGTTGGGGCCACTGGCCGGAGGATGGAGTGAAAGACGAGTTGGCATTCCCCCGCGGAGCGGTGATACGGGAGGCAAGAGATATCAACGGAGACTGGTACTGGGGTGTGTATTGTGGAAAGACGGATTTGTTTCCTGCAAACCACGTCACGGCCTTGTAAAGAAACACGATCATGAGAGCCACGAACTACATAAGATATAGGCGTTCGAATGATATTCGGCATCAACAGATGGTGTTGGTGACCAGGTCAAGAAACGGGCTCGAACTTACGCATTGAAGACATATCGCCATGGGATTACCTAGTCGGCGGAAATGTCGCGAAGGTGAAGAGCACAACGCCATGTTCTCATACGGACGGCGAGGAAGGTGGGTTTGTCTTCACCAGTAAAAGAAGGCGTACGCAACGACGGGAAAGCCAGAGCCGCCGGCAAGTGAAGAGCGACTTGCGTAGGTAAATGTCTACGCAGCAGCTCCACAAACGCGGTCTACAAAGCCTTGCAAACCTTCACAAGTTTCCCCACTCACTCGATCACTCACCCGTGCGTCATGCCGCCTCAACCTTCTCCTGCAGTCAATACTAACATCGCCACCGACACGCTCAACAAGCTGCGCAGTTCCATCCCTAAACCTCTGCTCACCTCTCTGCCCGGTATAACTGAGCTCGAACACGCACCCTCAACCCGGCCAGGCTTTCTGCCTGTCAAAATCCACATCGGCGTCTTCAGCTCGCACGCGCCACACCATGCTGACTGCTCGGCATGGCTGTTTTTCAGCAAACCCGTCACGCCCTCGCACGGCACCGAAAGCGCACCCCCAGTCTTGGTCTACGTGCACGACGAGATGCGCAACAAGTGGACCGTATCAGCGGTGAACCTCGCAGCAGAGCTGAAATGGATTGAGCTGGACCGGGAATTCTGGGCGTGTGAAAACGCGAGGGATGTCAGAGCCATGGCGCGGTGGTATTTACTTGTTCTCAACTACGAAGCAAAGGTCCAGCATATCAATACAGGAGCGGCGCCCTGGAGCAAGGAGTTTGCAGGGGATGTTTGCCGGTTGTGTAGGCTGTTTGGGATGAAAAAGGTCGAGATGGACCAGTTGAAGACATTCAAGACGCCTAAGGCCGTGGGACGTGAATCGGGTTCCGATAGCGAGGCGGACATAAATGTATCTGCGAAGCCGCGGCGCAGCCGGAAAGACCGTACGCCATTGCAGGCAACAGTTGATGCGCCCTCGGCCCCGTTACGCGTACGTATCTCTGCACCCTCCGATGAGCAGAGCACAACACCAAGCCTCTCATCACCAGAGATGGTCTTCACAGATACAACAGATTCCGATTCGGGCAGTTCATGCAGAATGTCTGACGATCCTGACATCCAAGACCAACGAAAGTTGAATCTTGCTGATGCCATAGACAAGCACCACAATGTTCTTGTGGATATTAGGAGTGGTAAAGCTTATCTCGAGAGCATGGCACGGAAGGATAAGAAGCACAGGAACGGTGGTCATGAAGGAGCAGCAGCTCGCAAAATACTGCTAGAAATGATGGAGAAACGGGCAAAGGCAAGTGAAGATGCGATCAAGATCTTCCAACAGCGGCGACAGTGGCGTTGAAGAGGGAATGAAGGAAAGTCCGAGGAAGATGAGGAGATGGGTGAATACATTTTGTAGGACATTGAAGTTGAAGATATGCTTGTTATATGTGGCAGAATGTCACCAAAGCCAAGAGAAAATATAGTTATGAATGGACGAGGTGGATAGGTTAAGGTTGACCCCAATCATGGGCTACGAAACCTAATTGGAACCTATCTTAGAACTAAGTGGGGAGAGTAACACAGACAGCCAGATATCGTGTCCACAAAGACTCGTGTGACTACGCGTCGACGGGATATCAGCAAGATCGACGGGAACCGGACCGAAACCCTCGGGCCGTGTCGACAACCAAGATACAATGATACCTAGCGTCGAGCGAACTAGCTGATTCCCCACTTTTCATTGACCACTCACTCTCCTCAACCCGACCTATGCGGTCAGTCCTAATTAAGCAGCTGTATAACTCGCGCCGCGGCGACGTCGTTGGTGGTGCAGCACAAGCGCGGATGTTGATGTCATGCTGCACATTGGAACTGTGAAACGCAACATAAGGCCCTCCCCCAAGCATTTGCACCTGCCTCTTAAGGACTATCACTATCACTATCACTATCGTAACTACTAAGTGGAAGGTCTTAACTAACAACCATATGCGCTCGCCTTCATTGCCGAGTGAAGAGCTGTCTCATCTTGGTATGGCATGAAGCGGCCCTCCATTCAATCCCTTGCGTCCTGTCGCAGCCAGGACCTGCGTAGCTGAAATACCCCAGCTTCCCCCAGCAGCCTCGCCCAGCAGGCACCACAATGCGTAGTCCGATTCTCCTCCTCGCGATTTGTTCAATTGCCGTGGCTTGCTCGCTGCACGTCAGACATGCGTCCGGCAGTGTAACGTACAGGGGTGTTGAGCGCGACGGCCTCGAGCACTTCTACGGCATACCGTACGCCCAGGACACGAGCGGCGCAAACAGATTCAAGCCGCCGCGCCCGTATGTCCCGGCTCCAGGAGAGGTCGTCGATGCGACAAAGCCTGGTGTTGCTTGCCCCCAGCCTTTTGGCCAGCTTTACCCGCCGCTGGGCTTGGGCAACATCACCGCCGTGTCGGAGGATTGCTTGAACTTGAATGTGGTTCGACCTCGGCTCAATGGTTCAACTGAGAAGTTGCCAGTCATGGTGTGGATTCATGGTGGTGCGTACCCCGGGTGAATGGTGTCGTCGATTGACTGTCTAATGGCCTCTAGGAAGCTTCTGGTGGGGGTCCAACGTGGAACCGACATTTGATCCTGTTGGGCTAGTGCGAGAATCGGTCGAGAATGGACGTCCGGTGATACACGTAGCTATGAACTACAGACTCGGATGTGAGTGTACTTGTGCGAGTTCTTGAATTGGCATGAAGTCTAACCAATCAACAGTCTTCGGCTTCGCGCAATCAGACTCTTTGAGACAGGAAGGTAGCGAGAATGCCGGGCTGCGTGACCAGCGTGCTGCTATCGAATGGGTCCGCCACTATATCGGAGCTTTTGGTGGCGATCCAGAGAATATCACCATCTTTGGACAGTCCTCTGGCGGCCTGGCAATCGGCATGCACATCCTGGCCTACGGGGGAACCAAACCGCTTCCTTTCCAAAGAGGCATCGCGCAGTCGCAGTCGCTCGAACCAGGTATCACAGGAAACTTTACTAGGGATGCAATGTCTGCACTGGTGGACAATGTTGGCTGCAACATAACATTGTCCCTTCAATCACCGGAGACAATAAAGTGTCTGCGTTCGAAAAATACCGACACACTCCTCAAGGCCGCGATTGAGACTTACAACAGTGACGTGGGTCATAATATCGGCGATATCTGGCTCCCTTCCGTTGACGGGGATTTTCTCCCGGCTCCTCCGAGCCAGCTAATCGCCGAAGGGCGGTTTGGTAACGCACCCTTCATGTCGGGTTGGACACAGGACGACTTGAACTATTACACTAATACCAGCATTGCCAGTGCAGCTGACACCCACGACTTCATGCGCACCTATCTGCCAGATATGCCGGTAGCGTCTCTTGACAAGCTGCTCGCCCTCTATCCCGTATCCGAGTTCACACCCAGGCCAGGCACCTCGTTGACGGCAGAGTTCTACCGGGCGGCACGTATTTTCAGGGATATTCTGATGGTGTGCCCGTCTTTGCATCTCGGAAGTGCAATGTACAAAACATACGGAAGCCCAGTATTCCACTACGACTTCAACCAAACCATTCTAGATCCCATCCTAACGGCCGAAACGAATATTTCAGGTTGGGGATCCGTCCATACCTCAGAATTCGCATACATGTTCGGAAGTCTCCCCGTCTACAACACGTCTGGATATCCATTCAACCCCACAGAGTCAGACTACGCTCTTCTCAGGCGTGCGAGTCGGTCATGGAGCTCTTTTGCGGCGCTGGGGTCACCCTCGCCAGCGACCGCCGATGGCTTTGAGCGCGACACATTGAAAGATTGGCACACAGCATTCTCGGGCTCGAGCTCGGAAGGGCCGCGGGTTATGGTGGTGGGGGGGCCGTGGGAGGGCTCGTGGGCGCTCAATGGGACCGACTCTCCTGAAGTCGTGCAGCGGCAACGGTTGCTCGAGCGATGTGCCTTTTTGAATGAGCCGGAGATCATCAAGGGTATGCGGTACTGAGCCATGGGTAGTGGCGATGGGAATGAGGCCTGTCCTCTTGGTGCATTGAGTATTTATGAAATACTTGGAGCTGATCTCCGAGGTAGTCTATGAACGGCGTGATTTGCTGCTCTTGTCATTCTGCCCTTAACAGCCCTCAGATGTACCCGCGCTCAACGGGTTGGCGTGCCTGAGCGCCGTGAGCTGCCGCGTCAGTGAGTGCTCTGAGAGGGATCCCGGCGTCGCGTGTGTGCTGCGTGGGAGGCAAGAGTGGGGGCTGAGCGAGCCGTGGGGGTTCGTGGTGGGCGAAGGGGTGAGGGGGGAGGTGGGGAGGTGGAGGGGGTAGGTTTAGGGTTAGGAGTTGGGGGTTGAGGGGAAGGATTGAGGGTTGGGAGTTGGGGGTTGAGGGGAAGGATTGAGGGTTGGGAGTTGGAGATACCTGGGGCGCTATGGGGTGGAGCGGGTGGATGCTGGTTCTTAATGCTTCGAGGGTAGCTGGGAACGGTGAAGGCTTGCATATCAATGTGTCTGTTGGGTCCTCAAGCTGCGATGAAACAGCCGTGAGCCATTAGTTCTATTAAGGCTAAAGATCTCTGGAGGCATTCAGTACACGACTGACTATAATCCTTTACCGAACGCTTGAGGAGTGTAGGGATATTCAATACATAATTCAAGTCTATAATCCTGTTAATCGAAAAAGATCTATAGAGGTACTTGGGGCAGTGTTGATGTTGCTTATTTTCTCTACATCATCGGGGGCAGAGATGATATACTCTTAACGATGCTCAGTTTTGATTGTAGGTATACATTTCATGAAACGCTATTCCTCTTGTTTATCGTCGACCGATATCGAAAATACAGACAGGTGCACCAGATGCAGATACCTCGTCATCCGTACAGCCAATATCACACAACTTCATACAGTTTGCACATGCGCAGATGATGCTGGAAATGCCTCTTATACCATCACCTACCACGTAGTAGGCACCTTCGGGTAGTCATCTTTGCTGATATTTAGATCGTCAAAGACGGAGTCATCACCTGATCACTTGTCAGCAGTCGATCTCGCCATAACAGATAAATACGTTCTGCTTACCATGGAGGTGCTCCACACGCAGCTCGTCTTCGTGCTCGAGCTGATCAATCTCCTCCTGGGGTGTCTCTTTGTTGTGTTTCTCGTTCTTCGTAGTAGGCTCGACGCCCTTTCCGGCGTCCTCGCCAATAAGCAGGATTTGACAATACTCGTGGTCGAGATATTTCGGCTTGACTTCGCTCCAGGCGAGACCGCGGAACTCTTCAATAACCTCCTTGGAGAAATCAGGCTTCTGAGGCAGCGAGGCGCTGGCAGGTCCACTTCGTTCAGGGTTCTTCACACTGATAATGAAACTCCCCTGGTCCTTGATACCGAGGTCTGACTGGACTTCGCCCAGCTCGGAAGGGATGGTGGTAGAGTACACAAGGTGAGTTGTTGCATCTTCGGTTCGGGTTATCATGTAGACACCTTCCGCAACCGGTGTAACGGGGTCAGTGTGCTGAGTGCCCTGCGTCTTTGTATCGTAGTCTCCACCCTTGAAGAAGTTGTCCTTCAGGCCCTGGATCGTAGTATTCGCCTTCTCAACGAAAGCCATGAACCGATCGTTGTGTGATTTGGGAAAGACCTTCTTTGGCAGAGCGAAGAGGCGGTTGTTCTCCTGGTCTTGAACGACACCGTCGCCCAGTTTGGCTCCAGTGGGCAGAGGTCGCAGTACGAAGAATGTTCGCTGGAGATCGCCGACGCTCTCCGCTTCGTCGACGCTCACACGGTTGCGAGTGAAGAAGTAGATGATGCCCTTCTCCAGAATGTTCGATGGAACCTTCTTCTCACGCTGAGAAGATTTCTCAACCGCGCCTTCTCCGTCAGCCTCGGGGTTCGACGAGTTGTTGGTCTTGTTCGCCTCTGTGTCGGCCCTACTACTGGTCTGTGTCTCGTTCGTACTGCTGGTCTTGTCTGCCGTTTCGCCTTCGTCCTTAGCCACAGGTAGGGCGCCCGAAACCTTGGATTCTTCTTCCGCTTCTCCCTCCGCTTTTTCCTTCTCTGCGTCCTCGACCACATCCTGAGCAGCTTCCTTCATGTCGCTGTCGACGTCATTCTCGTCTGCAAGCATGCTATCGATGGTCGGCTGGTTCTTGGGTACTTTGCTGTCGCGATTTGTGGATGTATCAGCATCGGTCTCGGGCTTCCTCTTCGTACCAGCTGCTGTATCGTTTGCTTTGGTAGGGCTGGAAGGATTGCCGCCGGTGCGTGCTGAGGAGCGTGTTCCTACCATTGTTGCTGAAGTAGATTCAAAATGTAGGTGATGAAGATTTGTTTTGGACGTCTGACCGAGGAATTGATGACAGAAGATGAGATGCGCGAGACAGTATGATGTGGAAGGAGAATGGGTAATTGTGCAGGTGTCACTTCAGTTGCCTCTTAGCGCGTCTGTGAACGCGACGTCTATGATGTCACGCGTGACACTTACGCGTGAGGGCATCGATGGATCACCGCATGCAGCTCGAAACAGATGGCCGATCGTGTTTTATTTTGATCCTTGTAACAAATGCGGTAGCCTGTAGGGCTTGCAAGCGCCTGCTGACACGGTTTTTAGTTTGCTCTTCTCCCTCAGCTGTCTTGAGCACCACTCACATAAGTGCTTGATCGCATTGACGAGCGTTTTATCATCTACCATAGTTCAATCATATTACCCGTCCTAACCAAGATTGGCCAATTGATCCAAGCCGCTGTCAAATACACATCTCAGGGCTCGTGCTGCTGTAGGAACGCTTGGATGCCAGCAATTACGCCGTCTGCAGTAGGAGCTTCTGCACAGACATCCGGAGAGAAACCAAACTCGTTGGAAAGGTAGTCGCGTGTTGTTGGCCCAATTGTAGCTATGAAGATGTTCCTCTGATGGTTGACAGCTTTGGCCCTGCCAGTGGCTGGATCGAGAAGACCCAGGCTCTCGAGCATCGCTTGACAGCCACTCGGAGAGAACACCACCACCCACTGGCGTTTCAGCCCATTCTCTACATTCTCCTGCCAGATTCTTGAGAAGCTTGCCCGGAATGACTGCATCTCGCCAGTCTCGTATATCACCCATTCATCCACTTTCATTCTCTTGTCGACATCAAGTCCTTGTGACTGCAATGTTTTTGGTATTATATCCCGTCTCTTGTCGCCTACGAGGAACAGTAGGGCCGGTTTCGAGGAGCCAGTATAAATCGAATTGTAATGCTCCAGAATGAGGCCTGCCAGGATTTCCCCGGTACCAGTCTCCTCGCCCAGGATAGGACAGCGCAGGTTGAGAGCTCTCAGCCCACGTGCTGTAGCGGGACCAACAACGTACAGTGGCAAGCTCTCTGGGAGTAGCTCATCTACAACATAGGATGCCTCTTTTCGAAGGTCCTCGACAACCTCGGCGAACGCTTCCACTGCGCGCTGTGAGGTGAAGATTAGAGCACCATAGGTGGCGCGACCCTGTTGCGACTTTGGGACGAATCCTCGGCCGACAATCTGCTGCCGTATCTCGTCGACAGCACCCCGATTGAAGCGGTGCTCCAGCACGGGGACAAAGACGGGTGCGTAGCGGCTGCCATCGCAGGTGGAGAAGAGTTCCTCGTACAAGTCGACTGGGGCCGACTTGGTCTTGAGCAGCAGGACTGGGATTTTGGTCTGCTCGTGCCCTTCCATGGTTTTGCTGAATGTAGGGAGGCCTTGGTGCACGCAAGGTCGAGATTCGTTTGGGTCGAGTTGGCTTGGCGTTCGGGTCGAGTTGCAATTTCCGCGATTCACGTCGCCCAAGGGACTGGCTGGCCCTCGATTTCTCAATTTGTCCTCACGGCCATAACGCCATCTGTCCCGCCCAGCCCTCACTCCGACCCTCGCCCACCTACCTCGCTGTCCCCGACCGATTGGAATTTCCGCCCAATTGATTGCCACCATGGCCGACGTTGCGACTCCCGCTGCCCCCCAGACGGCTGCCTCTACAGAGAAGCAGCAGGTCGTGCGCCCCGAGAAGCCCGACGAGGACAAGTACAAGGAGGACCTCGCCAAGGCCGAGAAGGAGCACGCCGCTGCGCAGGAGAAGCTGGTATGTACACATCGCGCCCTGTTGCCTCGCCAGCCCCGCACACTCGCTGCCCGTGTGCGCACCGTGCCGCCGGGCTGCTGTCGTAGAAGTGGGCTTCATTACCCTGGGCTGTCCGCTAACAACCGACGAGAACGCCTGCAAAGCTAAGCTCGACACCGCCCGCCCAAACAACAAAGACTCGCCCAACGCCAAGCGCCAGCAGGAGCTCAAGACGGAGCTCAACGCCATCCGCCAGGCCCAGCAGGGAAACAAGTCGTCGCGCAACGTCGTCTTCGAGAAGATCAAGAAGCTCGACGAGCAGCTCAAGTCGCGCCTGAACGAGCTCAAGACGTCCAAGGGCCGCGTCAACTACAAGTCTGTCGAGGATGTTGACCAGGAGATTGCTCGCCTGCAGAAGCAGGTCGACAGCGGCATGATGAAGCTGGTCGACG
Source organism: Neoascochyta sp. HWLR27 (assembly GCA_019775935.1). NCBI lineage: Eukaryota > Fungi > Ascomycota > Dothideomycetes > Pleosporales > Didymellaceae > Neoascochyta > Neoascochyta sp. HWLR27. The sequence goes on along the minus strand of WODD01000045.1, from coordinate 83,436 downwards.
AGAAGAAGGCGCTGACCGAGATCTCGAGCCTCCACAAGACACGCAAGAACTTCTCTGGCTTCGACTCGCAGCAGAAGGGCATCGACGACATCAAGGCACAGATTGCGGAGCAGAAGAAGCTGCTCGACGACCCGGAGCAGAAGGCACTGAGCGAGAAGTACACCAAGCTCCAGACCGAGCTCGATGTCCTCAAGGGCGAGCAGGACGACGCCTTCAAGAACATGAAGGCTCTCCGCGAGCAGGCCGACAAGGCGCGTGCTGAGCAGCAGGAGAAGTACCAGGCTAGGAAGGAACTCAAGGACGCCTACTACCAGCAGAAGCGTGCATTCCAGGAATACGACTTCCAGGCCCGCAAGGCCCGCAACGAGCGCAAGCGCCAGGAGCAGATCCAGTGGCAGGCCAACAAGCGCAAGGAGGCTGCCTCGAAGCGTCTGGAGGAGGCCAGCTCGCCCGCCTACCAGGACGAGATCTACGCTTGCGAGGGTCTCATCCGCCACTTCGACCCCTCTGCTCTCCCCGCAAAGCAGGAGACTGCTGCCAGCAAGTTCGCCGCCTCGGCCCAGCGTACTGTTGACGACTCGGGCATCAAGGGTGTCCGCATCGCGAAGAAGGGTGACGCCGAGGAGGAGTACTTCGCCGGAACCGGTGGAAAGAAGGGCAAGAAGGGCAAGAAGGGCGGCGCGGCTGCTGCTGCCCCTGCCAAGTTCAACCTCAACATTGGAATCATCGAAGAGCTGTCCAAGGTCGGCGTCGATGCTCCCTCCAGCCAGGACGATGTACCCGCGACTGTTGCCAAGCTCCAGGAGAAGCTTGCTCACTGGAAGGGCGACCAGGACCGCAAGACCAAGGAGGTGAGTTTATCGTTGTGTGCTATCATCAGGCCAATACTGACCCCATCTTTAGAACATCGAGAAGGCCCAGAAGGAGATTGAGCGTCTTGAGGCTGAGGAGGACGAGGGCGCCAACGGCCCCACAGATGCGGCCCGCAAGCCTGCCCAGAAGAACCAGGGCGTCAACGGCACCGCATCTGCATCCGCTGAACTGACCCAGGAGAAGGACGCTGCTGCTGATGCCGCCGACGACCTCAAGAAGGCCTCGATTGAGGACAAGGAGGCGACCGAGGCATAGTCTGCTTCTGAAATTTCCATCATTCATATGCGTGTCTTTAAAAGTCTGGCTATTTGTCTGATATTGCTCGTCGCTTACGGATCGTCTCGTTTTTCTCGTTTTGTCGTTGAGGCTCATTCTTCTCGGGCATTGTTCATGGGACAGCGGCATGGCATCACGGCAGCGACTAGGATCACAGCGTATTATCCTACCCTTTTCTCTCGCGTACAAGTGCTGGATACACAGATGGTTAATGCGTATTCATTTAATGTTCAATGGGCGACGGGCAGTGACAGCATGCATCCCCACATTACCTATTGCCTGTGGCGCATGCCACTAAAGTAAGGAGGGTCCAGGAACGTTTGTTTTGAGTAACGCGCATCACGCGTCAGCTCGATGGCGACAGTGGGGAGAGACAGGTGGGGGTGGTCGTTGACGTCACTCAGCAGCCGACCTACAAAACAGACACAGCTCCCAACCAAACGACATCTCAAACCCATCCCTCAATTGTACGAAGACCCAGTCCAATACTGCCAGCTGTCGCATCTGACAATACCGTGATAGTCACCGAACAAACCACACACGTCCACACAAACCTCCACACCACCATCATGTCTTCCTTCAGCAACGCAGACACCGGCTCCAAGCCCGCCGACCCTTACACGCAGAAGAACCTCGAGGAGGTGTCGTTGAAGGAGAAGGTCGAGGACCTCTTCACCTTCATTGACAAGACCAAGTTCTGTCTCTTCACCACACAGGCTGCAGACAGCGACCTGCTGGCTTCGAGGGCGATGGCCCTGGCTGCCAAGGTAAGCTACACTTGCACTCGCAGCTTCTTTGTCCAGTCCTAACACACTCACAGGAGGGAAACGGGTTTGACCTTCTCTTCCACACCAACACCGAGTCGGGCAAGACGGACGATATCAAGGACGAGTCGTCTGTCAACATTGGCTTCATCAACCCCAGCGGCGAGTGGGCATCCATCTCTGGCCACGCCAGCATCGAGACGGACCGTGAGGTAGTCCGCAAGCACTACTCTCCCGCCCTGAAGGCATGGATTGGCGACCTCGGCGACGGCAAGCACGACGGCGGCCCCGAGGACCCGCGCATTGCCATCATCCGCGTCAAGGCCAAGACTGCGCAGTACGCTGTGTCGAAGCGAACCGTGGTTGGCGGTTTCGTAGAGCTGGCAAAGGGTATTGCCACAGGCGAGGCACCCAACGTAAACAAGCTGAGGCACCTCGACCAGTCGGAGATCTCGCAATGGAAGGGCCAGTAGATGCGCCTGATCAAAACGATGTCGGTGGGGTATACCATGGAGCGATTTTTTCACGGCCGTAGATGAACAAGATACCAAATTCACATGACTCTCAATTCATGGACCCATGCCCTGGGTGGTGGTTGTGAGACGATTCCCGTGCGTGAGACGCGTATGACGTCAGCGCGTGTTGGTGGTGCGAACATGTGAAGATGGAGGCAATGCCCTTGTTTTAAGCTGAAAGGGCCCAGGAAATCTACCAGCGTTGCTGCTGCCCATCCAATACGCTCACACCCAATATTGCGCCATGGAGAAGCCTGGTCCGTCCACACCTATAGCCCTACTAACTACATGTACTGACGTTGGGCGACAGTCAAGGAGATTTCTGGCGTCATCCACCTCCTCACGCAATCGCCGCCTTCGATACAGCGCGAGACGATAGAAACGTACTTTACGGTCAATGCATCGTTCACGCACCCCTTCTGTCGGACGGGCAGCTGGAGCAAGTCGAGGTGGCTCATCGAGATGACGTATCGCTGGTACAAGATCATGAGTCCGAGCATCGACCTGACGGTACAGAGCGTCGGTAAGCAAGCCATCAGTCTTTGCGTTTCCTTAAAGCGCAAAGAAGGGGCGGTTCTAACGTGCAGACAGCATTCGACGAGGCCAACCTCGTCCTCTACGTGACCATCTTCCAGGTGTTCCGCATCTGGCTTGTGCCCTTCTACTACGCGCCGGTAACGCTCACGTCGGTGCTCACGCTCGAGCACGACGAGGGGGACGGAAAATACTACATTGCGTCGCAGAACGACTTGTACCAGGTGGACCAGTGGATTCGGTTCGTTGCGCCGGGAGGCTGGGTGCTGGTGCACCTGTGGAATTACACGGCGATGCTCTTCTGCCTGCTGGGGGCTGTTGCGCTGCGGCCCATCTCGCTGCTCGAGGAGCGCTGGGGAATGGGGAGCAGCGGCGAGGTGGAGTGGGACCGGAAGAAGCGCATGGGGCATAGAGACGGCATGACTGGGCAGGAGTTGCTGGAGAAAACGGAGCTCAAGGGGAGGATCTTGGGGTCGCCGATTCGAGTTGGCTCTGTGAAGGCGTGAGTGCTGGGTTTGGAGTTTCTCTGTCCGGGCGTGTTTGTCGACGAGATTCAAGATGGCCTCGTATTTTACCGTGCTGGCCTCATTAGGTAGCAGAGGTTCCAAGCCCTGCAGGATCTACTATGTGTACATGCGATGTCTGCGCGAGCGTTATGCAGCCTTGTACAGGATTGAGCTGATTGGCTCCGTACCCTTGCACACCTCGTCGTCTGGGCAAGGCTGTACACGACATGTTACCTTGACTGCATGTCAGACAACGCCGCCTTTCAGTCGCGAATAGGTACATGCATATGCACAACTTTTATCCTTGAATGTCCCGACGTTCTGAGCTTTGACGGGCGTAAGCGTAAGCGCAAGCGCAAGCGCACCCGCCGCCACCCGAAGTGTGTGTGTTAGGCCCTGGCTAAGCAGCGGATCGATGTGACGGGTATGGGCAGGCCGAGGCTAGCATTTGTAACCTGGTTCTGACCGGGGGATAGCAAGGCGGAGGAGCAGTGCAAGTGTGCAAGCGAGTCCAGCCAGAGCCTGGGTGCCTGCTGATGGGTCCGTCATATCAGCGCCAAATATGGGCCGGCGAGGATGCCAGATTCGGACAGGCGATAAGCCGTCTTGAAGAAGTATGCAACCAACTGCAACCCAAGGGCACAACAGCAGCAGCAGCAGCCGCTGACGCCTCGCTGTGACAGTATCAGGATCAGGATCAGGATCGGCCTGGTAGGTAACCGTCGCGTGCCGTCGAGGGCAGTGTTAGTGTGCATAAGGCAACCCTAGTCATCATGGACAGAAAAGCTCTGCACAAAACGGCCGCGGCGGGCGGTTTGAGTGGTTGCCAGGCCCGAAATAATTGTTGCTAGCGCAGCCATGCGCATACCTACGGCATGACGATGGATGATAGCGCGGTTGATACTGATAGGGACGTAGGTATCTAGACGACAGGCAGCACGCGCGACGAGCAACGACGGGCTGGCGACAAGGTTGCAGCGTGCTTGGAATGGGGTCGTGTGCGGCGTGGCAGCAGTCATCAGTGTGTCGTGGCTTGCCCAAGGCATAGTGGCATGCTGCTCCTGTCAAGTGGAGCCTCGCCTCGACGAATTGTAATGCTGGCATTTTAGCGTCGCTCGTATTCCGGTCGCCTGAGCACAAAGACCAACTCCTCGTCCTGCTCCAAGACGCCAACCCACGCCCGCTGTCCTGCTACCTAGTACACCACCTCGACCAACACGACACACACAGCACCTCCCCTTGGTCCTCATGGCATCCCACCTATCGTGGCACAGCAGCGTGCCTGAATCGCGTCAGATCGCCTCAAGGGTCGGCGCTCCTAGTCAAATTGGCAACGCCAACGGCCCTGGCTAACGTCTAGGTAATCCCAAGTGCGCGAGCGCGAGCAGAACGGCTCATACTACCGTGACTAGACCAATACTGAGCTGACCTAGACGATGAGCCTTGCCGCTCTTAGCTTCCGTACCCGTTGCTTGCGACAAGGTTTGCAATTATATAGTCCCTCGCCGACCCGGCCCTTTTCTTGACACCCTTCCGTCTCTGCTCTCTCAGTCTTTCCGCCCGTCTGCTTGTCTCTGTCGTTCGTTTCAGAGTCCTGGTCATCAGATAGTGCTCGTCGACTACACCCCGTCAACACTCACTTCACTACACACTCGCTACCCAACACCACACCACACCACCCCAACATGTCGCTCAAGTTCTTCTCTCTTGCGCTCGCCGCAACCGCATATGCCTCGCCCTTTGACGCCATGGCCGCAAGCACCAGCGACAACCCTTGCGAGCCCTGCCAGCCCCAGGGTGCCACTGGCATGGACCCTCCCGCCGTCGGCAGTGACCTCAGCGGGCTCTACAAGAACGTCCTCGAGTCCGTCAAGGGCATCACCTTCGAGAAGCGGGCCCCGTCGGTCCAGCCGCGCGAAACCAGCGGCTTCTGCTGCCTCAAGAGCCTGGATTGCGTCAACGTGCAGAACCTCAACATCCCCATGTGCTACGACAAATTCACAACAAACTTTAAATTCCCCGACCAGTCCTTTGGCTCCCTGGCAACGGGCGACTACGAGTCCCAAGGCACAAAGGCTAACCTGCTGACGGGCGACTTCTCCAACGGCTCCGGCAGCGGCAACATCTACGCCAACGACACGGCCGCAAAGCCAAACACCGCCACCATGGCCATCCCCCCGCAGTACACAGGCACAGGCGTCGGCGGCGCCGTCCCCGCGTCCGAACTCGGCTCCATCATCGTCTTCACCACCGTCATCCCCGGCACCACCTACGCCGGCCCCACGACGCTGCCCGGCACGGTCCGCGTCGCTACCGTCGACGGCCAGACGCTCTCGACCACCGTCCCTCCCTCCACCATCACCCAGGCGACGACCATTGCGCCCCAGACGACTGTCGTAACGACGCATGCGCCCGACGCCTCGGCTACCAGCGTTGGTGGCGCGGGCCAGGTCACTGTTGACTCGACGCGCTCTGTTGCTATGTCTGTGCTGGGTGCGCTGATGTACGCTCTGTACGCGCTGTAGACGGGTGAGCGGGTTGACTTGGGGTTTTCCCCCCGCTTCTTGTTGATATGATTTACTGAGGGGGTGGACGTGGACATACTTGGATGTATGCATGTAGAACGCAGCTCAGCCGAAATGCGGCACTCACGCGGTTACGCTTAATGAATAATAATACCCCTTTCTCCCACATAATACAAGCCGGCATTTCTGCAGATGCGACAACTTTTGTATTTCTCCGCGAGCCATCATTACAGCAAGAGAGCCCATCTACCTGCTCACTTGCTCACTTGCTTGCCTACGTGCACTCGAGAGTCTCCAGGCCTTCTATTAGCAATTACACCGTTTCTATGCCCCGCGCCTGCCAACGTGGACACGCGTTCCATGTCTGTTCATGTTTCATATCGAGAAATTAGTCATACCCGACGGCGTGTCCCACAGGGCCTCCCATGAGAAGTCAAACGCATTGGGATCGAGCACGTCGGAGAGCAAGAAATTCGGGTCCTCGAACTGCGGCACAGCCTGCATCTCCGCGCTCGATACGCCCACTCCGCCATTATGACTGACAAGGCCTCCTCCTCCTCCTCCTCCTCCCCCTCCTCCTGCCGCCGCAGCTGCCGCCGTCGCCGCCGCAGACCCAGTCGACGCAGCCGTTTCTGACGCCGGCACTAGCAGCGGTGGCGCGAGCTGCTGTGGCTCGCGGGCGTTGAGGGCCGCGATGCGCGACACAGGGTCGGCGCAGCGCTCGAGGCAGTAGATGGCAATATCCCAGTCGTAGTTGTCGCGGGCGAACTGGATGTGTGCGATGACGCGCTGCAGGCGGGAGACGGACGTGTTGCGGATGTCCGTGTCCTGCGTCTCGACGGTGCAGCGCAGCGAGACGGTGATGGCGTGCACGAGCAGGTGCGTCACGTACGGCAGCCAGAAGTCTTGGAACTGCGATTCGCCCAGCGAAAGTACAAAGTCGAGCACTGCCGACGACGCGCTGCGTAGCTGCGAGATGCGGTCGCGTCCGAGGCTGCTGTCGCCTTCGAGGACCGCCGACCGCAGCGTCACGCGTGCTAGCAGGAGCCGGATCGAGAGGAAGCACATCCAAAGATTGCTAGATCCGGGCTGGTTGGGGAGAGGCATCCCTGTGGATGGATTAGTCAAGTGCGTCTTGTCTCGATATACCTGAGGGTGGGAACGTACATGCGGGCAGCTTGGCTTCGAGGTTGTTGAGCTCGCGCTTGAAATGGGCGACTTCTCGGGACAGTTGCATACGGTCTGGTTCGATTTGGAACAGCAGAGGGAGGATGAGTCCGACCAGCTCAGTCAGTGCGCACAAGTGGACAAAACATGTCGTCGCCTGCTTCTGTTGTGGAGTAGCTTTGTGGCTAATAAGTGAGCCGACTGTCGGTATAGGAACGTCGTAGTAGCCCTTGGTGATGTGCGGTGGCGCTCCGTATGCAACACTAGACCAGCTGTCTGAGATGAGAACGCTCCACCACAGACGGATTCGAACAGATCGCTCGTTTTCTGTGATTTTCCATCTGGACGGATCCCGGTGGAGGCCGAATGTTTGTGCCAACGAGACGGTCTTGCCGCAGAGTGTGATGTTGCCAACAATGGAAACCGAGGGACGTCCAATTTGATCAAGGATTGCAGCCGCTATTGTTAGCATGCTCGGACTCAGAAAGTCTTCGAGGACAGACGAAATGGCTTTGTTCCAGACATAGTGGACGTCTGGCCGCGGATGCATCCGGAGTGTCTCTGATCTTGGCCACAGCGGCGAGCAGATGGCAAACATGACACACAAGAGATTGTTCGGAACCCTCTCAAACTGGCCGCTGCGTAGTAGAGCGCACATGTCTGCGTCTAGGATAGGAAAGTGGTAGTGCATGTGCTTGAAGTAAAGGTTGACCAGCTCGCGCTTGAACGGCCCCATGATCTGCTCTACAATCTCCAGCTGCTGTCGCCCGCAGCCGCTGTTCGGAGGTAGGCCAGTTCGAAATCGCGGGACTGTCAGATAGACAATCGGATCTTCCACGTCATGGTTGAGGGTTTGGTAGTTGGACGATTCCGATGTTTCTCCGCCAGGTTTGCGGTGCTTTGAAAGATGGCGATTGAATATGTCAACGTCCTCTGCCAAGTGGGATGCTAGCATGATAGAAGCCGACGGATTGGTCGAGTTCTTGTGCAGGATCGGAGCGGACTGAGGGCGCAGGGGGCTTTCATCTGTGCCCCCGGGGTTGCTGTGCCGGCGACGCTTTGGCGGCCTGCGATCCCCGTCCTCGGTGGGGGAGCTGGTGGAGGACTCCACATACTGACATTTCAGACGGCGTTCCCGACAGGACAAGCATGCCTCTCCCGGTACGTCGATATGGCAGCGAATCTTACGCGATCGACATCTGGTGCAGGCGGGGACCTTATGCGAGCGGTATGGCCGATTCTGGAGGGGTGCGGCGCTGGCCATCAATTGAACCTCAAGCGCATCACCACGCCGATGCTTTCGAAAGTCTCCTTTGCGCTACGGCTAAAAATAGTGCGGAACGTGCTCTGGCTGGTAGTCGCCCGGATTTTTTTGCTGTTTGCTGTATTGATGTGACGAAGTTTGCGCAGATGACTGAGCGGCCTCGCGCTTGCGCTTGCGGAGCACTCGGCAATACCTGCACCGAATCCGAATGCGGTTAAGCTCGTGCTCGCCGGTTCGTTGGAGACATTCACCTCGACGCAACTCCGCACACACACACACACACACACCATACACACATCAAAGCAAGGAGACGTTCTCGCAGAGAAGAGCCAAGCTGATCAAGCTGATCATACGAACTTTCATGACAACGCGCTTATGATGAGAGATGACAGCCGGAAATTCGCGAGCCTATATGTTCTCGAGAGCGTCACTCAGCATACACATTGATGGATATAAGGACAGATACGAGAATGTGGGATGGTTGTAGGTCTTCAGAAGGACCATTCCACAAAAAATCTATTGGACCGAGAAGATCCAAGGTTAGCCGCCGCCAGTAACAGCACACACACACACACACACACACGAGGCGTTCACGCCCACCCGGTAGACTGACTGGTACGAGTCTTCTACACTGTACAGTTCTGCCTCGCCAAGCCGGTTGCCGGGGTGCCAGTGTTGTCAACTTGCTCCTTTAGGCAATAGCGCTCCGTGAGTGTTGTACATCTTGGAGGAAACGGGGGGCCTGAAGCTCAAATCCGACTACATGATGCGATGAAAGCTCACCATCGGTCCATGTACGTGAAGCATTATGGATTCCTCCGTCGGCTGCTTGTTTCGAAGCTTCTTGCACAGCCTCAATCTGCCGACCAAACAATAAACCACGAGACGGGCGCCGTGGTAGGTGACACAACACCTGCTATATAAACATTCGCTCACACCGACAACACCATGTCTTCTCAATAGCCCCTCCATCCTGGTTGTTCTTTCCCGTCCATCATGCGCAGCTCTACTCTTCTTAGTGCTCTTGCACTCTCCTTAGCTGCATCAGCTGTGGGGGCCGCCGACAACAAAAACATGCCATGCTCATCGAGCGTATGCTTTTACAACTTCTATTCCGATATGTCTGGGAGTTTCTGGATAAAGAATGAGACTGACAATGAACTGATCTACATGTGGGGGTTTGCGATGGATCTGGGGTGGAAGGCCAGCTCTGGAACCAAATCTTCCAACTTCACCTTGGAATGGCTCATGCAAGACCTTCCGGGTATGCTACATTTCTGCAAAACTCGCTCTCCGCATCACTAACAACAATAGGCGCTGATAACAGCACAAAGGTCGTGTGGTCACAGAACGTCACATCCAATTCATTTGCCTTCACACCCTCCGACGACAGCTCGTTCTGGCCTACCACTACAACACCCAACATGACCCACTTCGAAGCCGTCGGCTACGGCTCTGGACGCAATCAGTTCCGCATCTCGGAGACAGGCACCCTCAACACGTCGGACTCCATGACCTACGACCTTTCCCGGCCATTTATGATGAGGCAGTTCTGGCATGACAGAACGGTGCAGTGGCGTCTCGAGGGCGACGATGCTTTGTTGGACAAAGCAAACAAGATCCACACTTACCTCGTTGTGGGAATGGTGCTGAGCGCCCTTGTAGCGGGGCTTGCAGCGTGGCTTGTGGGAAGATGGTTTGAGAGGAGGAGCTTGGGGAGGATTGGGGGGCAAGGCAAGGCTCGTGCATTCGAGCAGATGCGGTAGAGAGACGCGCCTGCGAGCTTGTGTGTGGCGGAAGGATGGGTGAGCGAAAATTCTGTGGCGTGTAATGATATGACCGTGCGGGCTGTGGATAAAAAATGTGGCCTTGTTATGGTATTGCATGCAAGGCTGAGAGCTATAACGAGGCAGCGTTGGAAGCATGGTTGTAACAACAAGAAAGAGATACCTTAGATACTATTGCAATAGCAGCCAATGAGATATAGTCCTGGCATGTCCAGAAAGTATCAAAGCATGCTACTATACGACCCTTACCTTTTTGTGTAACTAGTGAACGTATCAAATTTAATCTTGCCTCGACGTACACCTTTTGTATCCAAATTCTACAATTAGACGCCTCTGCGGGCCCTACATACTCAGGTGCCGCCTTCTCCCGAATCTATACTTAGCTCTTACGATGGGCATCCCCGCAGCGTACGGCAACGGCTTAGCGCAGTCTTCCTTTCGGTTCGTCGTCCCGCTTTGCAGCGCATACGCCACGTCTGAGCATCCAACGTGATATAACGTCTCACATCCGTTCCAAAGCCCCAGTATCGCGGTATTCAACCAAAAACCCCACTCTCAACTCAAGGTTGTCCTCAATTTTCCCATCTTACCAGCCCATCACCCCCACAATCCAACATGGCTACACCGTTCGTCCGCCCATACAACCCATCCCATGACTTCGAAGGCGGTCTCAACGTGGTATGTACACATACAGCCACGCGGTCCCTAACTCACGCCAGCCCTAACTACCCACCCAGTTCCTCGCGACCATCGCCCCAAGCCTCGACTTCGAGCCCGCCCGCACCATCGGCTCCCACATCTGGTACCGGCCCTACGTGCACCTGAACCCAGCGACAAGCTTTGTGCTCGACGACGGGCACGGCCGTGTGGTCGGCTACTGTATCGGAACCCCCGACACGACCTCGTTTGCGCAACGCTGGGTCGACGAGTTCGTGCCGACCGTTGACAGCGCGCTAGTGCCACGGCCGGATGTGACGACGGGTGATGCGACCATGGACGAGGAGGGAATGCGTGGGTTCCGTAAGGGAGTGTATGAGGCTGACTGCAGCATGTTGGTCGCGTGGCCCGATGTGCTGGCTGAGTATCCTGCGCACATGCACATCGATATTGTACCCGAGTTCCAGAGGCAGGGTTGGGGGACGGTGCTGCTGAATTCGTTTCTGCAGGCTGCAAAGAGGGAGGGGGCGAAGGGGCTACACCTGGGTATGATGCGGTCTAACGAGAGTGCGAGGCTGTTCTATGAAAAGATTGGGTTCAAGGTTTGTCCGGTTGTGATGGATGGTGGGCAAAGTGGAGAGGAGGGAGTCAATGGGGTTGTGTTGCATCTTGTCAAGCATCTCTGATATTTTGCGGAATATGTGTTAGACCATGGAGGTGATATAGGAGTCGTTCAAGCTACGAAGGTATGCTCTTCGAAGTGTTTTGAATTCTAGTATTGAACCACAAATACTCGATTCAATCAAGAGCCGCACTTAAGCGCAAAGCAAACTATCCATGGCTAGGTATCCGTCTCCAGTATTTTACTGCCATAAAGCTGGCACAGCGAATCCATCGGCGCTGTCGTAATCAACGTCTCGGACAGGCAGCCCCCCAAGTGGAATTGTGATCCTCGTCAAGTCCGGCCAGTACTCGAGCATAAACTCGCGCATCAAGTCGAGTCCGTTAAGCAAAGCACCACTGGTCCAGATCTTGCCATCTTGCACGTAACGCTTTTCGACCCAATTCGTACGAGGATCTTGCTTTTGGAGCTCAGGAACCATAAAGCGTGGTGCCGTAGCTGTCTTGCCGACCAAGATACCTGCCAGCTGTGCGGGAATGAATCCGCCGCAGATGGTCAAGAAAGCAGTCGAGTCATCATACGACTTGCGTACGAATGCAAGCTCAGCTTCGTTCGGCGTGTAGCCCGGGAAATAGGCACCGATAAGCACGATGTCCAGGGGTGGGCAAGTTTCAAACGAGTCCTGTCAGCTTCATTAGCTGATGTGCATCAACAAAAGAACGTGCAGACTAGTATTGTTACCGTTGCTTCTAGTGTTATGTTCGATGTGAGCTTAGCAGCAGCTCCGGTTTCAGTGACCCAGTGGAAGTTGATGTCCAGGGCTTTGGCTTTAAGCTCTTCAGGTAGCGGAAGAGCATTGATAAACTTTGTGCTGATTCCGTGGAGAAGATCAATTGGAGCGACATCTAGGATTTCGATTTCTCCCATAAGAATCACGCCGGCTTCGAGAGAGCGGCCTGGATTGGAGAGTTGGAGTGACATTCTTGAAGCGAGTGTAAACGAGGGTAGCTGTATAGGGAGGATAGCGGATATATTTTTGATGCTGAAATTCAACACTCTCGGGATGACCTGAGCTTTATACGTTGTCTTTGTTGCTGAGCTGATGGCCCTCAGGAATAACTCATGCGGATGTCCGGAACGGCAGCATCGTCAATGCCGCGTTACTTCAGGCATCCTTCCAAGAGATATCTATTAATACAGATACGCTGACGGTTTTGTCGGATAGAACAATATCAGCTGATTTTATCTAGGTACGGCCGCCATCTTCTGTTCCGCATCCCATTGGGAGTCGGATCGGATGCAGCTCTTTACTCCGTCCCGACCCTCAAGTACAGAAACCCACTACGACTATCGAACATCTTAGAGCACACTTCAACTCATTTGCAATGTTCTACTGCATGTATCTTAGCAATACCAAGTAATAGTCATCATCTCGTGGGTCCGGTGGGAAATCATGGTTGTAGCTATGACAAAGCTCACGATCTGGTTTGATTCTGTTTGGTCTCTCAATGTGATCGGATTCTAGCCAGAAGAGACCCAAATATTCCCCTTTTCTTCTGATAGCGAGCAGCATATCCGCTCTCGATGATCAGAAACATATCAGAGCCCTTTGCTTCGTCCACCATCTTGACCACATCTTCCTTTGGTGGATAATCTACATAGTGGATATTTTCGCTCCTTTTGAATAAAGTTCTCAAGATATCGGGTCGATTCTTCTCCACTGCAAGCTTTATAGCATAGGTATCATTGCCTATGTATCCCGCATCAAAGAATTGTTCAAAGGTTTCTGCAGGCAGGCCCCCTAAAACTGCAGCAGAAACGTTGCCGCAACCTGGAAGTCTGAATGGTGGTATCCTATTTGGATCCGCACCAGCTGCAAGTAGTGTTTTGACAAGCTCCGCTCCATTTTCTTTGGAACATGCATATCCCAGGGCGTTGACTGTCGCATCGTCTCCGATTTCTGCGTCAGCCGCTGCAGGGTCGAATGTGCAGACTGCTTTTAGTATACCAGCATTACAAGTATCGATAGCAGCCTGCATAGGCGGGCCATAACAGCTGAATTTCGGGAATTTCTCGAAGAGAAAGGATAATGCTTCGACGTGTTGACTACTGATTGCCGTAATTACCATGTGCATGACATCAGGTATCTGTTTTTCTTCGGATATCGTCCTGTCGAGATTGTAGGGAGATTCTGGATGGTCGGGGCCGATTTTGAGCTCCTGGAATAGTGTTTCGAGAACAGAGACACTACCACTTAAGCATGCGTCGAGAAGTCTCTTTCTTGGGGTTGCCATACTGATCTTTCGTCAGGTCGTGTACGAGCTCGACTGTTGAATGATGGTTTGCGTACTTGATCGAAGTCTGACACAAGGTTGCTTGAGTAGACTTTGCACTCGAATAGTAGGCACTGAAGTGTAAATGTAATCTATACTTATGCGATTAACGGGGCTATGTGCGCTTATGTCGGCACTAGCTGAACGAAGGATGCCGGCCACGACTGCGCCTTGTCGCTTATGGACGCCTTAATACCAACAACATCCGTGATACATGCTGAGTCGGCCATAGAACGTTTAGGATTAGCAGTCTTACGTAATTCTGTAAAGGCCATCACTCAATGGCAAGACTATCAATGCTCGAGGAGTGAACATTGCGATACACGACTCTAACTGGTGTTTGGTTCCTAAGATTCCCTCACCGAAACCCGAATATTATTGATCGTTTGAAGAGCTTTTCGATCTGCCTCGGCAGCCTCCAAATACATACAGACACTCAACAAACAATACGAAAGTCCAAGCTCAGCAAGGTAGACCCCTGACACTTTAGATTGCTACACAGCTGTGGGAGTCGTAGGATCCGCGACTGCAGTCTGGTCTTGGCTAGTTCTCCCTCTCCAGCCACTGCTTGCAAGCGTCATACAATTTGGGAAACGTAGGGTCAAGCGCTAGACACGCTTCGAACATATCTTCGTCAATGTGTTTCATGGAGCGCAGCATCGACACAAATATAAAATCGGCATACGACACTACTAGCAGTCAGCATTCTGTAACCAAGCCGAACCTCACTAAGACTTACCTGTCTCGCCAAGGAAGAAAGGTCCACCGTTCTTCCTGATCAAGTCTCCCGCCATCTTTGCAGGCTCTCTCGAGTTCTCCCAACAGTCGCTCGCCGACGGTTTGTCTCCATTCTGCGAGCCCGCCTCAATAATCTCTTTGTTTGCTTTCAAGTGATATTCAGCCGATGGTTCGTTCATGACCTTAGACACATTCGCAGCAACATGAGGGTATACTGGGATGATGATTTTAACAAGATGGTCGCGCATTTGCACCACGACAGGGTCATCAAGGTGCAACGACGGAGTTGGGTAACGCTTCTCGAGCTCGTGCGCAATTGGCCATGAATCCATCTGGTAGGACCCATCAGAGTACTTGATGGCAGGAATGGTGTAATCTTTATAGTACCCTGGAGCGTCCTTGGGGTTGGGTGGGATACCGCTGTCAGCGCGTCAGCATGTAGTTTAGTCGTGCCAACAATCCACTGAAACGCACAATGATTTGAACTTTGGCTCGAGATCAGGGAACTCCACCCATTCCGTCTGATAGTCGATTTTCTTGTAATTCAGGATCATGCGGGCTGATCTTGTTAGTATCCATGAGATTTACAACTGCAAGAGGAGCACCTACTTTTCCATGGGTTCAGAGACCAAGCGACACCCTTCTTGCTGGGAAGATCGTACAGTACGACCGGGGTGGAAGACATTGTAAAGACGAAGTGTTGTTGTCAAGGGTGTTGAGGTATCAGAAGAGAATGAGATCAAGAGGTACTGATACAAGCTTTTGCTACCTTTCAAGGACAATTGCTGCTACAGAGTAATTCACTGGTACGTACCGTTGCCCCGTATTATATAGTCACCAAGAGTGCAGTGTAAGCTGAGGATGACCCACTCAGTCACGTGACGATGTCAGCTCTCGTCTCAGATTCTGGACGAAAAGGAGTTGTAGCCAATCATTTCCGGATCCTTCAGCGTCTCGAAGGATGCAGCCAAGATAGGTATTATTAAGCAGAGGTATGATTCTACACGCCGGTTCCGTTCCGGACGAGTTTTTTGCCGTCGTACTGCAGTACAAATTGCATCGCCGGTTCCGTTCCGGGTGAGTCTTTCGCCGTCGTGCTGCAGTAAAGGTCTCCTTCCGTCGAAGAAAACCAACTAGTGCATGATTCTCTGATCAGCAGAGATTCTAAACAGTTGATTTGTTTACTTGTACAACGCAGTTCAAGTAGCAATTATACAGCATGACCTTGACTTAAGATGTTCGTTACAACCTAGTTTAAGCTCTTGAAATCATAGACATGAACAATTGGTGTATATGTTGGTTGGGTCACGTACTAGTACGGGTGATAGT
>WODD01000045.1:34215-60000 GCA_019775935.1 Neoascochyta sp. HWLR27 | reverse complement strand
AGGATAAGCCTGACCAGCTACTAGGTTCTGGGGCTAAAGGTGAAGTCAAGAGGGGTGTACAAGAGATGGCTTGGGCTCAAGGCCCTGGTGAGAAACCTGGCAAGCCAGGGGATTCACACCACTTCCCGCCCAGCAAATCCAGGTTTCTCTTGCCGGTGCAATACCAAGCCCAGAAAACCTTCCGACTGGCCGTATCTGCCTAGTTGAAACTTAACCGGAATTTGTCTCAGCGATCAGACCGGCGTGCATCGAGTAGAAGGTCAGTGTTGCTCCAGCGGCGTTACACTCGCAGCGACAGGCTCTATATTCACAATTTGGTGAGTCCAGTAGCATTAAAAACTGTACTTGGGAGTGTACTATCTGCACCGGCTTCGTTCCCACGTGCATGGGCTGATTTTCATATGGATGAGTGGCTGTAGTACGTAGTTGAGAACCGCTGTTACATTAGTTTACTGCCCACACACTACCCCCATTCAATCTCATTTTATCTTACAAGATGACCCTTTAGTACCTTATGTGTTGCTCCACTGCGTAGAAGAGGTGGCTGGACGAGTGGAAGAGGGAGAGGTAGGTAAACGTTGCTGGTGACGTTCTGGTTTTAGGCTTGTGAAGTTGGAAACAAGATTTGAGACCTATTGTACGAGCGACATCTTGGATAGATTAGATAGAGGGGGCGCGTTGGGTAGGAAAGGGGGCAGTTTTCAATCTGGCGAAAGTCTTTGCTGCGGGTCCGCACGTGAACAATGATGAACTGGAGGATTGGGTGTGTGAGGTTGGGCTGGAGAGGTCGGTGTTGTTGCTGTGGATTCGTATAGGGACATGAAGCTGCTGACTGTGTTAAGATTGCTCTTCACAAAAGGCACCTGGTTTGGCCACAGAGACAGCACGGGATTCTGGCAGACATCAGTATATAGACCCACATGCACCACTCACTATCCTAACCATAGCTACGTGGAATGTGGTAAAGAGAGATGCAATTTCTATAAGATGACACGCATTCATATGGGTATTAGATCAACAGCGTCATTAAGGTAATTCCAGACAGCCTTGGGTCTCGATACTGGGTACGCTTGCAATCTGTTCCACGTTCCGACATTATATCTCCAACACCCTAGACGTGGGACTTGGGCTTCTCGGTGTATCGCTCCTCGGGGTACTGCGCTTCGGGGTACTGTTCGCTCTCGTTCACGGCAGTGTCGGTGGAGCCGTTGACGCTGCCACGGGATCCACCAAGAAGAGGCTTGAGGCCAGGAAGAGAGACGACGATGATGGAGAGGGTCATTTCAACCATACTGAGAGGGTCTGTGGAGGATTTTGTTAGCTTTTAAACAGAAACATGAGCATGTTTCGATGACTTACAAACAAGGTTCTCCTGGCCGGTTCCGATCTTGAGAGAGGCGAAGCGGACGATTCCGGAGATGATGGTCAGGGCACCAAGGCAGAAGGTGACGGTGACACCAGTGGACTTCTTGAGGATACCCTGAGCAAGAAGGATGAGAGGAACAGTGTAGCAAACAAGGTAGCAGGCCAAGTTGAGCGTAAAGTTGAGGATGAAGGGCTCAGGGGCGTAGAAGACGGAGCATGCACCGTCCTCCTGGGACCACTGCACCGAAACGTCTCCGCCACAGAAGAAGGTGTCGTCGAAGAGAATAGTGAGGTAGCACGCGATGACAAAAGCAGTCATGCCCCACAGCATCTTGCGCATGGCGGGCTGGGCCTTGAGGTCGAAGAAGGACCAGTAGAACGCCAGCATGCTGAGCTTGGGAAAACCCATACCGAAATCGTAAAAGTAGTTGGAGGCAAAAGAAATCTACAGCAGTCAGCACCATTGTTCTATTTTTGGCCCGAACACAAAGCCACATGGCGGGTGTTGGATGCAGGTTGACCAAGGCAGATGATGACTTGAAAAACAGACTCACCTTAGACAGCCTCACTGACGGAGCCCAGTCGTCCAACACACCCATCTGGAAGGTGAGGGTGTCACAGATGATCAGAGCCAGAGCGTCGAGCGCGGAGGCGATCAACAGCCAGTCGGCCCAGTTCATCTTCTCACGAAGACGGAACAAGCGCGTGTAGACGCGCGCCGCAACGAAAATGTAGGAGAGGCCTAGAAGAATCCATTCCGAGATCTGTGGTTGTGTAACGGATTAGCAGGTGATCTGGCCATTGCTTTTGGAAGAGCAATCCAATGCGACTACCCACCATAACATCTTTTCCATCAATGAAGTACGCCATTTTGCCTAAGAGCGACAGCAGAACAAGAGGGAAGAAAAGTCAAAGAATAAGGCAATGGACGGATGAGCAGGCTGGGTGATTTAGCCGGGCGTAGCGAGTATGTATACTGGCCAGCCGCAATAATGTGGCAGACAAAGGGTCTGGCTTGGGGGCTGAAGCGGGAAGGAATAATGGGGCAGGAGTTGCGGCCAAGAGAGTCCAATACCAAGCCTCGTGCTGGGCCAACCTGTGGCCCTGGGAGAGGGTGCTTCTACACATTCCAATCACACGTGCGTGTGTATCGCGGAGGCACGGACCGGGCATGTGCTACACATTGGGAAGCCAATGTACATAGCTACTGTACAGCGATGGATACCCAGGGCAAAAGCAGCTGGCGAGTGGCGGGCGCGGCTGCGGGCGAGCGGCGCGGACACTGGACCATGCTTGAGGAGGAGTTGAGGCCCGGTAGGATGTGGTGGGTCTTTGTGGTCGGAGTCGGCAGCAAGAGGGTTGCTGGTTGCTGGCAGTGGCGTCGGCGTGCTTGCACACAGCATGGGCGCGGAAAATCTTTTGCCACTAGCCATCAGGCAGTTGGGGTGGCATGTTGGATAGGCTGATACCAGCTTGAATCCCCGGCCCCTGTCTGCGGACGGCTGAACCGCTGCGGTGGATTCGGTACGGCCTGGAAGTGGAAGGTAGCGTCTATACTTCTAGAAGGAATTGTGCGTAAATGAGGGCGTGGCAGTAGGATCGATTGCCGGAAATCGTCGGAGACATGTGGCCTCTGCAATTGGTTGTGGTTGTGGTTGTGGTTGTGGCGATGGTGGTGGCGGCAGTGGTGGCAGTGAGTGGTGGTTGGTTGTGGGACGTGTGAGGAAGGAAGGAAGGAAGGATGGGGCGTGCTGCATGAACCGAAGCGGTAGCGCAGCCGTTTTGACGCGGACGCAACAAACCAATTCAGTCGACACAGACATGTCAGGGCTAGATTCGTCTAGCCAAACGACATCGCATCGCATCCATCCTGCGACTCGGCGACTGGCGACTCGGCGACTTGCGCTGCTGGGCAATATGAGACTGATCTCCACGCCGGACGGAAATCACAACGCACGCCCCGCGGGCTCACGCTCGTCCCGTCGCACAGCCGCGCCCCCCGCTCGTCCTGCACATCGCCGAGGGGGCTTGCATGACCTCCACCACCCCTCCGCCATCCACCATCCACCATCCACCCATGCTCGCCGCTGGCCCTACCGAACCGGCACGTTGCCTCTATCGAGTAGCGCTGCAGTAACGCCCGCCCAGGGCCCACTCGGATCGGTTCGTCTAGCCCGGCTATATACCTTACATGCAGGCAATCTATCACCTGCGCCTTGTGTCCCAGCTCCCTCTGCTGTGTCTCCCTCTCTCAGTCCCCTCCTCCCTTTGTTCTTGCTGTCGGTCAACTCCCTCGTGAACGATGCAACCAACACTCAGACTTTTCCCGACGATATCGTACCGAGTATAATACAACTAACACGCCATCTCAACGGCCAGCCCGTTGCCAGCTCATTACCCGTCCCAACAGAGCCACTGTGTCGGGCCCGTAAGATCGGTTCGGCAAGAGTTCCGCCGGTGATACCATTTTGTGGAAGATCGGGCTCTCCCATGCATCTGTGTAATCAAAACCCATGCCTGTTTGATCCTACACCTTGCGACACCTCGCCCGTCCCCTTTCTGCAAACGCCTCCAGGCCCTGAGACACGTATGAGCTGACAAACTAGGCAGTCGCTGCTTCTTCCATTACCATGCTACGGATTGTTCTGCACTCGCCAATCTTCTTCTGAACTGCCATTATGCAATCGACTTGCGGTGCTGCGCCTCCTCGTCTAACGAGTCCGAGAACTGCACACTGACCCGCCGTGTCTCGTAGATGACATCCTTCCTGCTCATAGTGTTGAGCTCCACCTCGCTTCCTGAATCCTCGTCCAAAGGATCCTGATGCCTGCTCTTTTTCGATGTGATCACGAAGCGGTTGGATGATTCGGCTGTGCTCGACTGGACGCCGTACTTGCCGCCACGGGACGACGATGACCCGTACCCCTTCTTGGACGAGAAGATGCCGCCGCGCCTAAGGAAAGATCGCATCGATGGCAGGGAAACCACCATGATGGCGACCGACATCTCGGCCATTGACAGAATAACTATCCTCAAGTCAGTACTGAAATCCAGGACAAGCATCGCGGCAATCACATACAGACATTGGTCCACGCGTGGATGACCTCGATCGTGGCGAAGCGAGCAATGCTCATGGCGATGGTGAGAGCACCCAGCGAAAATGTCACAACAAGGCCCCAAATCTGGCGGCGGCTGAGCTGGATCTTGTGGAGAATCGGGAAGGGTAGAATGCAGACTGTTGGGAACATGTTAGAGTTTCGCACATTTCCACCAACATGTTCGACTCACTGAGTAGGTCCGTGATGATGTTCATTATCCAGTCAGTCCGAAAAACCTCCTTGGACGCAAACGTATTGCAGAGGCCTTCCTCCGGAGACCAGTTCACAGACACATCGCGGCCGCACCAGAACGTGTCCAGAAAGCACGTCGTCACCATGGCGGTCGCCGTGAACACACTAACGCCGTAGAGTGCCTTTCGCAGCCATGGCATCGTGTTGGGAATCAGTCTGTAGTAGAGCGCCAGAATCGCCAGCTTGGGCAGGTAGATGCCCGTGTCGTAGAAGTAGTTGCCTGCAAAGGTGACCTAGCCAGGTGCGTGTGAGTAGTGCGCCTCGACGCATCCTGGAGACAATCTCACCTTCTTGAGAGAAATGGTTTGGGATACCGGCGGCTCTGGTGCAGTAGGGTCGTATTCGTCCATGCCACCCAGTTTGTATGTCATGAAATCGGTGATGAAGAGCGCGATGATGTTGAGGAGCGACGCTATCAAGAAACTGTCGCTCAGTGTGGGATACTGCCGTTGCAACAGTTTTGGCACCAAACGACCAGAGGCAATGAAGATGGCCAGGGCCAGCAACACGGCCTCAATAGGCTGCGCGGTCGATCGTCAGCATGTGAACATGGACCAAGAGGTACCTCCCAAGCAAAGTACATACAATGACTGCCCCTGGGGCGACGCTCTGCGCCATGTCTGTAGATCATCAATCAGGATCGGAGTGGAATGGGGTAACGGCGGTCAAAGGGATTGACAAAAGCGACTCGGGTACAAAGGGAGCACAATGATCTCATATCATTTTTCACGTCGTACACCGGCATATGGAGGGGATCCCCAATGGGAAGGCGGGACAGCTCGATGTCAGCGGTAGCATGTTGGCCATTTCGTTTGGTGAACTCATATTGGCCCTCGCTCGAGACGGCTCCAAGCACCTTGGCACCACCCGTCCCGATTGCTGCCGGATCATGAGACTATCCGTCCTACTTCTGCAGGAACCATCAGACGTTCTGCTACATCCATCACGTTGCCTTCGTGTTGGAACGCCACTGCCATGCCGCCTGCAGCAGCCACCGTCCTGTTCCCTGGGACGCTCTGTTACAGTCGCCTTCCGGCATACGGTCCGGCCGCGTCTTGTGTGCCACCCAGTTCGACTACTTACCGCGCCAATGCCGTGGGTTGTGAGTTTAGCCTGCAGGGTTGGCAGTCGATGCAGGTGAGCGGAGCGTCAGAGGCTTTGCAAGGATGCGGCAGTCGTCCCTTGATACACGTTAGTGTGCACGGTTCGGTCCGTTTGGTAATCTAGCCCTAATAAACAGACTGTGCGACTACCGTACGTACGCCTGTGCATACGGTGGGGAATTACCAGCCGTTGCATGTATGGCTGTGCCGCGCGCTTACTTACCCGGTGGAGACCCATGTTGCGGTGCAGCTTCAGCCAGACTGGTCAGCGCTCGTGCGACCACCATGTTTGGCGCCGCACATCCGATGCACTGGAGCTAGGTGTTCCCCAGTTTATGGTCCACGCAATCTCGTTCATGCCGGTTGCGTGTCTCGCCTTCTGCTGTTCGTTCTCACATAGCCGGCATAACAGCAGTCGCCGCAAATGTGCAGATTCAACAAATGTAACGGCTGCAATGTCGCCGTTCTAATGAGTGCAGCTTCAAGAGCTCGAGCACATCAAGGCCGTGGCATCATTCACATGTGGGCATAACTCGTAGCGACGGCTAATCTTGAGCGGTTATTATGAGGCCAGTATTGACGGCTTAAGGGGCGTGATTATTGTACATGGAGATACTTACCCAGAGGTGCAAAAACCATTGTCAGCAATTCCAAAAGCACGCCAAACCTCCTCGACGGTATGTCGCTGTGCGAACGTCCAGGAGGTACCAAACTAGGAATATCGCTGGCCAGCTCCGCGACAGCGTCGCGCAATCGTTCCCTTACTCACGGAGAAAGATTGTCGACTCCTCAATATCCTCCCACTCGCTATCAATTTCGCCTTGCTCGGAGAGCGTGTCCTTTGGGTTTTTGGCCGAGACGGACACCGAGCCTCCGTGTGGCACAGGCTGCCTGTTGAGCGTGGGACCTCGAACCTGCACAGGATGCCTCGAAGGCACGGGGCTCCTCAGGGGGTAGATACCGGCGGTTTCTACGTGTTCGAAGTTGTAAGGTTCGCCGACGAGAGGCTCGTTCTTTTTCTTCTTCCATGGAAAGGCGCCTTTGATGGTACTGAAAAGGCGGCCGCCCCAGGTACGCTCCTTGGGGCCGGGAGGCTTCTGGCTGGGCTTGCTAGCCTTGTCAGACTTGGCAGCCTTTCTGGGTTTCTTGATCTTGCTACGCTTGTCAAGCTTTGCGGAGTTAGCAGCGTTGGAAGTGGAGACGATGCTGGTCGTACTGAACGGGTGCACAGTGCTACCAGTATGCGATGAAACCCGTGGAAGTGCTGTAGTAGCAGTCTGTGGTCGATCAAAGAGTTCAGTGTATGTCTGGTTGCCTGGAGGAAGCGGCTGCGAGTGCAGGTCCACCCGAGTATCGCGGAAGATGACACTGGTCAAGGGCAGGAAGTGGCGGGAGTCGTCAGGACGCATGTTGGCGGGGGACTCGGCTCGCACAGGGGCGAAGAGGAGTGGGTGGGTGGTGGGTGGCAGTCTGCTGGGGGTGGCATGCTGTTAAAGCTCTGGTGGTGTGCAAACGACGCAGTGAAGGCGGAATGGCGTAGGCAGACAGGCGCCCTGGTGTCTTGTCACAGCCATCGCCAGTACGCCGCAGTGAATGTCGATTTGCCGGCTCCTACCTGAGGCACTGCATCATTGTCTTTGGGATCTCAGCTATTTGGACATGCCTCTCGGGTACGAGCAGTCTTTGGCACAAGAAACGATCCACGTCGAGAAGGCTTGACGATCAGAATGGGACAAACTACAGCGCATGGCAGCAAAGAGAAACTCTGGCGGCAGAGACAAACTCATGGCGACCTCCAGGCAGCTCAGTGCATCGGACCAAACAGCAGTTAAGGAGACAATTAGTTGGTCAGGATGGAGTCGAGATTGGGTCTGCTCGGAGCTCGGAATAAATGGCGAGCTCGATAGGGCAAGAGGGCGCTGACGGCCTCGGCGCCCCACTATTCGACAGTCATCACTCGCCTTCTGGTTGGACGGCGGACTTTGCTCGGCAGCCCCAGGAGCTGACTGTCCGGCTTCTCCGAGCATGATTATGGTTGATTACTCTCGGCGGCCAACGATTTATCGACACTCTGTTCTGTTTTGTTCCCTCTTGTCGACGGGGAGAAACCTACCACTCTACACTCTACACTCCTCCACACTCTCTTTGTCGCCTTCCTCACAGCTGCTCGCGTGCTTCCCAATACCGAGCGAAGAGTGACGTCCGAGTCTCCACTAGCCACTACCGATCTGATTACCGACAACCTTGTCTTGTCACGCCCGCCACCCGAGCCCGTTGCTTTTCTAGAGACGACTCAACTTCAGCTTCCTCCCCGCTCCTACACGCATACCCCACCATGTCTTTCTCGTCGCTCGTCTCAGACATTGCCTACCGCAACCCCGTGCGCCCCGACTTGCGCTCCCAAGTTTCCGAGGCGCGCTCGTATGCCAGCACTGCCGCGACCAGCGTGAGCATTTCGGGCGACATCAAGAGCCAGCTGCATGGAGGCTACAGCCACCCGCTGGCACGCTCATGGCAGGCTGAGCGCCAGCTGACAAAGGTGCGTTTGCTCTTGTTCCGCCGCTACTGCACCCACACTGACAGCGTCTAGTCGATGCTCATCTACCCGCTCTTCATCTCCGACCAGCCTGACGAGGAGATGCTCATTCCCTCGCTACCGAACCAGCACCGTCGCGGCCTGAACAAAATCGTCCCCTTTGTCGCACCCCTCGTCGAGAAGGGCCTCAAATCCGTCATACTCTTCGGCGTCCCCACTGCGCCCAACGCAAAGGATGCGCTGGGTACCAACGCCGACGACCCCAAGGGTCCCGTCATTCGAGCGATTCGTCTGTTGCGCCGCAACTTCCCTCAGCTCTTCATCGTTGCCGACGTCTGTCTCTGCGAGTACACTTCGCACGGCCACTGTGGAATTCTGCGCGACGACGGCAGCCTGAACAACCAGCTCTCTGTTGAGCGCATCAGCGACGTGGCCATCTCGTATGCCGAGGCAGGCGCACACTGCGTCGCACCCTCAGACATGAACGACGGCCGCATCCGCGCCATCAAGCTCAAGCTTATCGAGGCCGGCATCGCCCACCAGGTCGTCCTCATGTCGTACTCGGCAAAGTTCTCAGGGTGTCTGTACGGGCCCTTCCGCGATGCCGCAGGCTCAGTCCCATCCTTTGGCGACCGACGCTGCTACCAGCTCCCGCCCGGCGGTCGGGGACTCGCCCGGCGCGCAATCCACCGCGACATCAGCGAGGGCGCCGACATCATCATGGTGAAGCCTGCCAGCCAGTACCTCGACATCATCAGCGATGCCAAGGAGATTGGCAAGGACATGCCCGTGGCGGCATACCAGGTGTCTGGCGAGTTTGCCATGATCCACGCGGGCGCTGCAGCAGGCGTCTTTGATCTGCGCGCCATGGCTGAGGAGAGCATGCAGGGCATTCTGCGCGCAGGCGCGTCGATAGTCGTCAGCTACTTTACGCCCGAATTCCTCGACTGGCTGAGCAACTGAGCTCGCGCATAGCTTGCATCTATACCATTTCTCTGTACTATTTTCTCTCACGACTTTTTGGCGGGGAAAACCGGCGTTAAATATCCAAGCCAGCTTATTACGGCCCTCACGAATAGAATCTCTGCATGTCCGCACCAAGCAATGCACCTGAACTCTTTGCCTTGGGCGCTCAGCCACATGTCTGCATCTGTACATCCACACTACCTGCCTATTACCTCCCCCTACCCAGCACAGCTGCACACCGCCCCCCCTTGCCGCCGCCGCCACCCGCGCCCACAACCCCCAGCTCGTCTACCTACCCACGCCCGCACGCCGACCCATCGGCCTCCGTCGTCGCCCACGCACCGAGCCCCCGATCCGCCGCGAGCCGAACTTGCCTAACGCGGCAACTCTGCGCTGCGCCCGTCAAAAGCACTCGGCTGCGCGGAGGGCGATCGCCGATGGGTGCGACGGTACCCTGCCAGGGCCCCGGTCTCATGCGAGAGCACTTTGGCTGGGGTGCAGTCGCAGCGTGGCCATGCTGGGCCTGGGCCTGTGGGCGTGTAACAGAGGGATGCTGTTGTACAGAGTGTGCAGCTGTCTGATTCGGTATGGGTATGCGTATCTTGGGCGGCGTGTTTGGTTGGGGTGAGTTAGGAATGGATGCGCGTGAGGTGCTTCACTTTCGGATTGCGTCGGGGCCATGGATAGATATCGGAATTGCTTATACACGTTTTTATGAGACTGCCTTGATGCCGTGACATACAGGCTCTACGGATGCGAATACACTACTCTGTTAGACTGGCCTCGGCTGTCTTGGGGCTGACTGTGACGCCCTCCTCCAACGTGCGTCGGACCTGCTCAGCACGTCTCCGAGCATCGACGTACATCATGAACTCTTGATAGGTTCGAGGCATTACTCTAATATTCTTCGGCACTATTTTCTTGTGTCAGATTGGACGTGGAGGGCAACAAGCAGGACGAGTACTCACCTGTAAACGTGTAATTGAACTGGCCCGTTGGCTTCGAGTGGCCATGCTCGACATCCCGCACCTTTGAGTCCACACGTATCTGCACACGCGTGTACTCGCTGCCCGCATCAAACTTCTCGTCCGGCGCGCCAATCAGTGGTGGGTCCGTGTACACAACTGTGGCCGTCAGATACAAGATGCTTCCTACGGGGACCGGGTTCTGGAAGGTCGAGGGGTCGAGCGAGACGAAGGTAGGCCGCGCGTGCGCGAACGCTGCAGCGGTCGTGAATGCCAGCTCGAAAGTCTGCTTCAGCAGGAACCCGCCAAAGATCATGAAGTGGTGCCGGTTGCGGTACTGAGGCTGCATGATTGTGGCTGTTTGTAGGCGCGTCGCATCCATGGGAATGACATTATCTGGTTTGCGTAGTTCGTCGTAGGGGTCTATGTCTTACTTAGCAGGTTTTCGGGGGACGAGCGGAGGAGCATACCATGATATTGCAGCTGCTTTTGCCAAAAGGCATGGATGAGATCGCTCTCGAGGTCGTTGGGCGTGTGTTTAAGAAGAGAAGTGTTCCGTCGCTCCTTGCGAACTTGGGAATTTCTCTCACCCAACGCATACAAGCGCTTCTCCTCTGCGGTTTCAGCCACCAAAGGATTCACATTCACCGGCCTAGATCAACTTGTCAGCCTCATCGCGGCAAGTGAAGTAATAAGTTCCTCGTACTTCTTTGTACCTGGATCCAGCGAGACCATCGTGAACGTGCAGTTGATCAGCACGTCCTCATCTGCGACCTCTTCACCCTCCTTTGGCGCCTTTGCAACCTGCATTGTGATTTCCAAACTACTTCGGCCGGTGGCGTAAGTGACACGCCCGGATAATTGTAGATCACAGATCTCAGTAAGGGGGTGGTGGATGGTGATGCGATCACAGCTAGCAGTGACTGTTGTCACGTATTCCCCAGTGTGCTTATATCTGTAGTCACATTTAGGCATTGACAATCACAGAGCAAAGCCGACACGACTTACGCAATGACACCAGAGAGAGCGTCGAGGTCCATGAAAATCGTCCCCAGCCTTATATGCCCATTGGCGTTCAGGTAGGTATCAAGTAGCCATGGGTCTCGAGCGAGAGGCAGGACAACGGAATGGTAGCTTTCACTCATGCGCTTAGGTGACAGGTCGCGATCTTTGGGTACCTCCGGTTGCCCCGAGGGCTCGCCGGGCGATTTGCTGTCTGCTTTCTGCTGCTGCAAAGCTTCGACCCATGGCGTGCGGACGCGCATAGACGTGAGTTCGCGGAAGACGCCGTCGGTTTGTTGCGGGGGGCTGGCATGGAAGCTCCGGCGTGCAGGCGAAGCTGCGCATATCGAAGGTATATTCTTACGAGCCCAATTTGGGCGTTGAGTCTGTGTGGCACGCCGCAGCGCGGCTTTTGCTAGAATCGCCATGGTGGAGGTTGTCGAGCTCCCCAGAGCTGCGGCAGTGACGTCTGACCCCTGCTTGCCGAGGCGGTCTTGGCATTTACCGACGACTCCGTTGTCGCCCTCTCACCTGCATCCGAATGAGCAGCATTGTCGCCCTGCAGGATTGCTGTTGCAATGATGCGCAGGACAATTGAGGTGGGGCGAGCTGTTCTCTCTTCCTCAAGCACGCATCAAGAGCTGTGGCTCACTACTTTGATCACCCTCTCACAACAACAGCAGCAGCTCATTAACTTCGAGCAACTCAGTGTCAATTCTTTGCTCAATCACTTGTCTTCTGGAAACATATGGGTGGAACGTGGGCGAGAAATGCACATCAAGTTTCGATTTACTCACGGGAAGGAACCGCTTGCCAATCAATCGCTCGAGACATTGATTGCCAGCATTCTCGCCGCGCCTGTGAGTGCCTGCCGGAGGACATGGTTTCATTTCCTGACAAGATAACAGGTTTGGGAGCAACTGAGTCTACAACCATCATGGATATCGGGCTTGGAGTGCGAGCTGGGTACAGCGCGCATCGCCTTGAATCGTAGTACCGACGATGGGTCAGCAAAATCGAAAAAAATCCACCGTATTTTCTCGAACGTCCCAGCCATGGATATGAAGCCGCCTGAAGGTATTCCTCGTGTTGTGTTAGATTCTGTCATGATGTCGATGGATATACTGGACTCTAGACAACGAATGAAGATCATGAGCGTCAAGCATTCGAGGACATCTGCAAAGAAAAACGACCTTCCTGTTCCACAACGCTGCCATGGCGAGAGTACGGCCATGGAACAACATACATCTAGACAGAGTAGCCTTGCAACCGGAACCCATGCGATGCATCTCGAAGAAGGGTCTACATGTCACACAGTAAAAAGGCAGGATAATAGCCAAAAGCGAAAACGAGCACCAGACACTGATACAGTAGCGTCTTCTCCCGTACTGTCCCATTCATCTGACGTACATCGGTTTGAAGCTGCCGTCAATCCTGCGAGTTCTGAGAAACTGGTCGATGGAGCACTGCGACTTGCTGTCTGCGGTGTCAACAAGGCCGTCCATGGTATCAAAGTCAGAGCGAGTTCTTTTGATTCAGGTTTAGCCGATCTGATCCCCGAGCTGTGGAGTCCAGGATTTTTACGCGTAGGTTCTGTACTTGTTGCTATCAAGCAAACTAACCGCCTCATAGTCCATGTCAACAAGGGCACAGTTACTGCCTGTTGTTAGTCGCTCTCTTGTTCATTCTGCCAGTGCGAGGGCCACGTCTTTATCGCTAAAGAACAAAATGGCTAGACTCGAGGCCATCTCACCTCGAGAACCACTCATGAACAGCGCTAAGCCGGCCTCCACTCCAGACCTTGATATTGGAAAGGATGCTTCTCCAATTACATGCCGGCTATGGCTGCATCTTCGGAAAAACCTGTGCAAGTCTACAACTTCGTTACCATCATTCGTCGCTTCAGATGCAAAAACTGCAATTATGTTGGCGTCAGACGAGCCAATTCTAGAGCAGAGTGAGCAGAGAAGCGGAGATGACGACGTCTTATCCTCACAAGAAGTCGAATACGTCGACAGTACTAGCTGCGTCGGAGTGACTCCAGGCGATACTGAAGATGACACCTTACTGCTCGACACAGGTATCATAGGGTAGACAATACTTGCGTTCAGTGGCTGATCGTTAGTGTATGACTACATAATGTCGACACGAGATATAACTGGGATTTACGTTTTGCTACCTGCAAGGACAGTATTAAATGGTTTCTAGAGGACCTTTTGTCAATCGCTAGCGTGAGTCCTTATGTACAGAGTATGTATTGCAAAACACGTATAAAGAATCACTCGTACCAAATCAGGATTACATTCTGGTTCCACGCGTGGGAGCAGCGGGATATTTGTGTTGATGAGGCAAATCAAATCACGTTACACCTTGAGCTTTTTGAACATATCATTGCTATAAAGACTTTGCTATCTAACCAGGTTGCTTCATATGCAGGTCGGCAGGGGCGAGATTTGACATCCTGGTATTGCCCCCTAGTCTGATGCATTCTATTTCAGAACAGCCAGTGACCCGTGCATACCTTGGTACCATCGGCTGTGTGGCTGATGAGGGTTGTGTTGGGGCTTGAGATATTTCGATAGAGGCTTGTTCAACCCTAGTCCAGGGCTCGAACGAAAAATGTTCCGGATAGGAGCTGGAGTAGATAGAGGACTCCAATCATCCTAGTTCCTCCAAAAACGACGCTTCCCCTTACAATCATTCCTTTCTTGCTCTGTGTTATGCTCGTGTGGTTGACAGAATTTATAATCAGGTTGACGTCTTCCTCGCATCTCTATGAGACGGTAGATCAGTCCCGAAATAAACGGTGCGCAATTGTAGTAATCGGGATTATTGAAGTTGCAGGAATATCCCCAGAAAGCGCATGCATCAATCATGAAGCGACAGATGGCAGACTCGGGGCTGAAACACTCGAACGTTCTGCGGATAGTGCTTGGTCGCGGAAGTTCGTTCGTCACGCCGTCAATAGCGTCGAAGGCTGCATCCAGAGCCTCCCTACCTAGCCTTTTAATTGAGTATTTGTCATTCAAGATGTGAAGATAGATGAAAAAATCGAGCGACGGTTGTAATCCGCCCATCCAGGCCTCGACACACACTCCATGCTCATCTTGAATATACGTTGGGAATTTTTGATGGTAAAGCCAGTACACGAAAGACTCGAAAATGATCGGATCCTCGTCTTCTAGTGTGACGCATTTCTCTTCAGCTTCCTTGAATCCGCCGTTCAGAGTAGCTCGGAAGAATTCCGAATAGTGTGTAAGTAGAGTTTCGTGTACAGCAAATCGTTTCTTCTCTTTCCCAACCACAACGGTCGCAACCGCTGTACCCGGCACACTGCTTCTGCATCAGCGCCTGCAGCTGATTGAACTTGAATCTATTTACCAGTACCTGGGTCGCGCATTCAGGCTGAGGCCGGTCGATGCGGTCACCATGGTGTGGTTGAGGCGTGGTTGGTGTGGGGTGATTTATTGTGAATTGAGATGAGGTGGAAGGTGAGAGTCGCAGCGAAGATCAAGAAGCTGTAGCAGTTGGGGTGAAGTGAGATTGGCCAATCATCGGGCTCGTTTCGTGGTGAAAGTGAAGGCGCAGGCTTGGCGCGACAAAAGACAGCTGCAACACCATGCTGAGGGAGGGCAATACAGTAAAGATGATCATAATCAGAGACCGTGCGTACAAATCTAGGTATGGACATGCAGTGACGATTCAAGCGACACAATTCGGATTTGGACTATGATCCAATATTATCAAGAATCGCACTGCACACCGCAGCCACCCATGCGCTTCAACTGCATTATGCAGCCATGTCATGCTCCCAGTTTGGTATGAGCGGTTGCACTGGAAGGTGTTGTGTGTAGATATCAGGTCTGAGATGCGTTCCTACCTACAAACCAAGGGACTACTCGCTCACTACCGTAGTTACTTCACATGCAGCAGGTAAAAGGCCGGATAAAGACACGCCAGTGCAAAAAAAAATAGAAACGGATGCAATCGCTACATAATTGGAGAATTCTGGCTGGAGGCCCGAGAAACATGGCTCGCCCGAACCATGGTTCGATAGTGAACCCTTATCTACTATGACTGAAAACCAGCCCCTTCGATCGTTTCTGCGGTACATGAAATATTCGAAAATAGCAGAACTTGGTAAACACGAAATTTTAGAAGATTGAGTGCACATAAAAGGGTCGAATCCGCTCAGTCACTGTCCATCATCCGAACACTTCACTCAAACTTTTACCTCTAAACACAATCCACTTTTCAAGTCCTCCAACCACATACAAACCACTCCTCTACTACTTCAACACCCCTATCAAAATGGACTGCTGCTTATCCAAGTCCTCCAAATCCAAGGAGTCGCCTGAGTTTACTCCCAGGCCCTATCCTGAACCTCAGTATGAACCCGCACCAGACAGGTTCTCTGTTGATCCCAAATTCCCCTTCAACGTGAAATGGAAGTTTACGGTCAATTTATAGGACACAAGTTCGGCGATACGACAATAGTTTGAATCAACGAGGGGTCAAGATCACGGGCAACTATTTACTCCATGGGTGCAAGAAGAGAGCCATTGTGTCCCTGGCCACCAGGTAAAACATAGAGTGAGCTACAGGTTAAGAAACACTCGTAAACGTATTTTGGTCGGATAAGTGTGGCGTAGTCTATTGAGAGACAGCCAGAATGGATTCAGAGGCGTGGTTGGTCTGAAAACAAGGGTAATCGACGCAATACCGAGTCTTGTTGTATTAGCAGCGCGCCTACATGTACTGTATTTCTAGAATAATGAACCATCGACTTCCTGACTGCAGTTTCCTCTCGTAAAGTGATATGAAGGGCTTGAAGCAAACTCCCCGCCTCAAAATATAACCACGATACGACACATGTTCTAGCCTGTGCGAGACACCGCCTCGCTGAAATCGAGTAGTTGCCTTCCAGATCAAAGATAAAACAGATAGCAAGCGACGGATCGTATTGATGTTGAAAATCCTGAGAGAGATTTAGCAGATAACTTTACCACTAAAACCTATCAAATGCTAAAGATGTGTAGCGGCATTCGGTACGTAATTTAACGTCATGATTCCTTTGTATAATTGAGATCTGTGGGGGTAAGCAAGACAGGGTTATCATCATCCATCTCCGCAGCATGGAGCTCCCCTGCCTCTTGCCAGGCATCACGTGACTGTTGAGGCAGCTGACCGATGAGGCCAAAAAGCCTCTATCACACGCATAGCGCTAGCCCTCATGATGAGGCGGAATCGATAAGATGCCGCATCTCCAGAGAGGGTGCTCGGGCAAAGTGGCCGGACCGTTGAGCTGGTACGAGTGCTTTCAGGGTGAAAGGAGCGGAAAGCAAGGGAACCCCATCATGAGAAGCGAGCAGGGAGGAATCCCGCGGCCGTTATATCACCAGCAGCTATGGTTCATATCTGGGCGCGTTATCGTTCGCTCGACCCATGATGCTGGTCCGACATGGCATCCCTAGAATACGTCGAAGGATTCCAGACTATGGAGAAGGCACCTGCATGGTGTGCGGCTGACAGCGCCTGACGACTTGACAGACACACACAGACACAGACAGACACCTCCTGAGCCGGTTCCCTCTCCTGGAACACAGCAGGCTCTGCAGAACAGGTCAAACGTTTCACGTTGGCTCCTGAATTAGTCAGTGGAGTCGGTCGCATGGCGCCGAGAGACAGGCAGAAAGGACATGAAGGAGGAGATGGGCCCACAGGCACAGTCGTGTGCGCGTCTAAGCCAAAGCAAGAATAAGGTCTCTGTACTGCGTCAGCCCTACGGGCCGGCGCGGCTGCGCGTCACGGCAAGGCCATGTACAATCTCGCTTAGCAAGGCATCAGCGATTTGAGACAAGCGGGGAAGCCGGGACACGATAGTGCCGACACGACGATCCCTAACAGCATTCAAAGAAGGTTTGCAGATTAATAGCACCTGTAATGCTCTCCGAAGTGGCGTCAGGTGTAACGGCTCGCACTGCAGTCGCTCGCTGCTGCTGCCACACGAGGATACGTGCGTCGCTTGCACAGCGACAGGCGAGAGGCTGTGTGACGCAACCACGTTATACCTAGCGACGACACATGGTCAAGGTCGCACGGGAACGGACTGGGGAAATGGGCCTGGCCGCGCGAGGGTGAGTGCGAATGCGGTAATGTTTCCGAAGACAAAGTTTTGAGAGCTGGGCCCCGATCGGTGGCTATAAGTAATCACTTGGTTGAGAGTGTGCGTGGGTGTGCTACGACTAGGTCGTGAGTAGGTAGTAGGTATGTGGCGTTTAGGCTCTCGTAGGACTACCCAAAAGCGACGACATAGCTATCTGTAAAGGGCAACATCTGCTAGTACTTTCCAATTACCTCCACGTCCACCACCAACCACGCATCTGCCGACAGCATGCCTAACGTTTGCACCTCTTCTTGTAGCGAGTCATAGGCTGTTTTGCACCGAGAGATCAGCACGTATCACCCAACGCAGCGAGCACCGTGCGCTGCTGAGGACGTAACACACAGCGACATGAAGCCGTGCAAGCTAGATAATGAGTATCCAGCCACAGGCGAGCGCTGATCCCATCTAGCCAAACCAAACCCAACGCAATCCAGCAGCCCAGCCCAGCCCAGCCCGGGGGCATCCGTCAGGCAAAAACAACAGCACCTCTCGGCGGACAAGTCCGGACATGACGCCGACTCAGACGAGGCCCCGCCACTGAGTACGCACACGATGCGCATCAGACTGGCACTGACTCGCCGTGCTTCGGGAGACACCGCCCGACCAAAAGCAAACATGGCGACGTAGAGCGTTGCGCTGTGGACCGCGCGGGCACCGAGCAAGGCCTTCCGCTCAAACTATCGCTAGTGACACACAAGCACAGTCTGCTTCGCGTTGCCCTGTACCGTAGCGTAGCGCGTGCTTGTACCCGTCCGTCCGTCCAGCAGCTTCATTATCGGCTGCTCGGAATAGCTCGAGGTGCTTTCCTAGTCGTGCTGACTGGCCTGCTCTAGGGTCCAGAGGCCCGGGGATTACTGGGGCACATGTTGTGATGCATCTAGGTAGGTGCTGGAGCGTGTAT
Source organism: Neoascochyta sp. HWLR27 (assembly GCA_019775935.1). Classification (NCBI taxonomy): domain Eukaryota; kingdom Fungi; phylum Ascomycota; class Dothideomycetes; order Pleosporales; family Didymellaceae; genus Neoascochyta; species Neoascochyta sp. HWLR27. Next base: position 41,646 of record WODD01000045.1, on the reverse strand, counting down.
TCGGATGTGTCCCAAAAAGGTAATCCCATCGTATCGCTCCCGTCCCCACCCCGGCCCGCCGCGGTATGCTTGCTTTGACAGCTGCGCCCTCTCACAGGGTCGTGGCCGACTTCCGAATCGGCTGTTTGCGAATGGCGGTACCTACCTAGCAGACAAGATTTGCTTGGCACCATCCTTCTAGTATAGGTACGCTCGCTGCATGAACCGCTCCTGATGGCGTTGTGACAATTGTCGCATATCATCTCATGTGCTGTGTTTCTGTCCTATAGTATCGCCCCCGCAATCTGCATGCTCACTCTGGCCCCCTCCCCAAGAGGCCTCTCACAGTCATTTCCGCAAATGCGTCCATGCCCTCGCTGTCTGTCCATCCACCTGCAGCAACGTGGCTAGCCCGGTCATTATCCTGCACGCCAAGGCACTCATGGTCATACACGACCGAACCATTGACTGCAACTATGTCGCGCTTGTACAGGACATGGGTGTCTTCACGGGTTGCTGTGTCACAAGTCTTGTTGACACCGCTAAGCGAGTAGTGTTGCTCTGTACTCCCAGAACCATACGACTTGCGTGGTACCGCGGTGCTTCTGTACCATGCCGTCCCATTCTGCCAGTTGACCTCGGCGGTGCCACGAAACGATGGTCTGTGAATCTGGCTGTGGTGCAGTGTTTTCAACTGGTTCGGGAAGACCAAGTCACCAACCTGCCCAACGATTTTGCCCCTCCGCATCTGGCCGTCAATGGCGAGGTCGCCATTCGGATGCACGTGGTATGTTGAGTCGACCCAGAGAGGATAAGTATAGCTCTTGATGTAGCCGCAAGATGAAGTGTCGTGGCCGACGGTGTTCTGCTGCACGTTCTGGTCGTTGCCCCCATTGGTCAGGATGCCATGGCTAGAGTACTCGAGACTCTGCGTCCAGGAAACCACCTCGTGACCCCTTGAGGTTTGCAAGGACGTAGAGATGTGCAACTCCCGATAGACTTGGAGGCTATACTCCAGGGACTGTACAGCTCCACTGGAATTCTTGTGTGTTGCCGAATACATCTGGATTGATGGCAGTGGGGTATCCAAAACGGGTAAAGAGCCTGTAACGACGCTTGAATCGGTGTCGAGCCAGACGAAAAGCTTGCCGGTCATGACCCAGCCTGACTCGATATTGTCTGTCAATCGGCCATTGCCACTACCGTCATCGTCGATGCCAACCACTCGAATCTCGAACATGTGCTCGTCGCCGTTGTTGAGCAGGGGTATAAATGGTGAGATGTCGATTTGGTCTTCCTGCAGATCAAACGCGTCGATCCCAACGATTGGTCTCCAGAACCCGGGCACAACGCCACCGGTGAAGATTACTGGAAAAGGCCAGGCAACCCCGGCCAAGATGCCGTCAATGTATAATTGCAGCTCTCTGAAAGGTGCGTGGCCGTAGAGACTCGAGTCATTCCCGAATGTCTGTGTGTCGGAAGTGAAGACGTTACTCCACCAGAACTCTTCGGCAGCCTGACCGCAAGCGGAGATGGAGAACACGGCTCGTTTGGTGTTTGCTGGTAGAGTAAGAGCGCTGACTGCTCGTGAGCCAGGGACGACAAATTGGCTCGGTTCGTCGGCGGCGGATCGTCGAGCAGAGACAGGGATAATGACGTCCGCGGCTTCGAAGGTTTCCTCGGCCGTGAAGTATGTCGCAGTCAGAGTCGTGTTCCAGGATCCAGTATAGGTATCATCAACAAGATTGCCAAGATCAAATATAATCTTCTGTGGCTTATCCAGCAGAGCAAGATAGCTACTCATGTCTTTGGCGTAGCTCCATATGATGCCGGTCTGGGTAGGCTCGGCGGTTGAGGTGCGGAAGACTTCGACGTCACCAAGAAACATAAGCGCCAGTCGGTCAAACTGTCGCCCGGCGGAAGTTACAGTGAAATTGAAGACGACACGGTTGAAAATACAGTCTGGAGGATAGTAATTGCCTGTAAGATAGGTTAGGACGTCAGTTCTCAATAGTGGGGACTCGAGAGGTGAGATTCAGGTATTGCACGGTAGTGACGTACCTACAAAAGGGTGTCCGTAGGAGTGGGCGAAGGTATGGGTCATGAGCACTTTTCGACAAGTCTGGAAGGGGACTGCAAGCGGTGGCGCCACCTGGAGACACTGAAGCAGGGGCGGTCCATCTGTAACATGGCTGTTCAAGAGAGGGTCTTTGATAGGCACTTGCGGTGGTTCCAGGGAGAAAGCGAGGGTTGATTGAGGAAAGAGGATCAGCATTAAGCAGGTGTTTATAAGTTGCAGCGTCCTCCAATTCCACATCATGTGTCGAGATGGTTTCCATGATCCCACTCGTCTCACGTCGTTCCCACGCAGCCGGATGCGACTGTGCCCTGATGCGTACATGACGCGACGTAGAGCCGTTGGAAAGCGGCGAGTCGTGGTACGCTGCCAAGAAAATTCAGATAACGCCGTTGGGAGAGGTATTTCGCAAAAGCCGAATGAATATTTTACAGTCCGTGAACGCCTGTGGATGCAGTAAGTCTCGAATTTCGCTCATTCGAGGGTGTAGTGTTGCGCAGTGCAGTGCAGTGTACTTGGAGGGTGTTAGTGGTTGCTTCGGTCGAGGCTCGGGGCTACGAACAAGAAGGACGAGGAGGCTATTGTGGGCCCTTGTGGTTGTCCCAGAAGCGTTTTATGGCGTCTCTGAGGACGACAGAATCCCCAAAGCGGGGCCGGTAGTAGTTTACAAGAGCAAACTCGTCGGGGGGGAGAATGTATGACGCAGGATGGGCGCTGAGTTTTGCCCAAACCTCAGCCAGGCGCTTCTCGAGGAACTGGGCAAGCCGTTGGTCAACACCGCCGTCACAGTTCTGGGCGATGTGGACGGCTTGGCCGAGGGAGACCTGACCGTAGCCAGCTAGATATTCCATGTTACCACCCATGTTGTTGAATGATGGAGAGAGAAGAGAAGGAGCGATATGAACGAGAAGCGGTGACGGGTGAAAGAGCGACGTGGTAAGCGATGGTGGGTGGGTGTGCGTATGTGCGTGTGTGTGTACGTGTGTGTGTGTGTGTGTGCGTGTGGAGAAGGAGCGAAAGTGGCAAAGTAGCAGGGCTAGCAGAGGAGTTGGGAAGAGACTGTGGGCAGCGAGTATATATAGCAGAGGGTTGGGAGGGGGTCATTTCAGTAGGTACCTAGGAGATTCAACCCACGTGGAGAAGCAGGCAGATCCCGAGAGAGAGGGCTTATGCAGCAGCGTATAGAGAGAGATTAGTTTGTAGCTCAAACCGATGGATCCGGGAGTGCGCCGGTTTGGGCGCTGTCAAGCTGTGAAGCGAGGGGACGGGTGCGACACCAAGGCGCGGACTACCCGTTGCACGAATACGTTATACCAGGAAGGTAAGTGACGGCCGAGGAGGTGGGCGAGGGCGAGGGATGGTGCCGCGTCAGATGCAAGCGAGGGAGCAGCGGCGGCGGCGGCGGCGGCGGTGGTGGTGACGAACTGCTTGGGAGCAGGGGTGTGTCGAGACGCGGCCAGGGTGCAGCGCAGCGTCGCGCAGCGTAGCGAGGGGCAGTTGGGGTCCAAGCAGAACAACGTTTGTCGTAATATGTGTTAGGGCTTGGGGTCGTCAGATGGTCATGGTCCATGGTCAGGTCAGGTCCGTAGTAGAAGCTCTAGGTTTGAGACTGGTGCCGTTGCAGGGGGGTTGCAGGGGACAAAAACTTTGTTTGCAGTCCAAACCTTCGCAGGCCCCGCCACCCAGGCCCCAGCCCGCCCTGGTGCTTTGGGGCCAGGTCCTCCAATTCACATGGCATGTTCCCGAGCTCAGTGTCGTGTCGTCGGCAGTCGACACGCTGCCGCCGGGACTTGGGCGTGGGCTTGGACCGGGACTGGACCGGGACTGGACTGGGACTTGGGACCGTGTCTGTAGCACGTAGCACGCTGCAGCGCATGACTGCCGTTGGACATTGCCTAGGACATATACACCACCACCACCTCCCGCTCACGACACGACATGACATGACATGGCGCCGCCGCCATGACGACGAGTGCGGCTCGGTGCCGGGCGCCGTCTGCTGCCTGACAGGCCGACGCTCGTGACATGGGCCTTCTCCAGAGTCAAGGGGGGGTTCGGAGATTTTGCTGCTGGTCCTTGGACTCGGCGACTCGGCCATTTGGCGCGCAGTGACCAGGGAGCCTCGCCATGTGTCGTGTGGTGTTGCGGCGCTCTACAATGTGCCTACGGGACTACCTCGGGGCCCGTCGCAGTGCTAGGTACGTGTAGATACCTAGGTGTGTATTTTATTTTAGCTGTTGCAGCGCCTCCGACGTCGAAGCATGTCTTTGTAGCTAGAAGCATCTCGGGACGGATGCATCGCGCCTAGCGGCGGCCCGTGCCCGCTTCTGCCACTGCTGGCTGATTCACCTCTCCGTCTGTGTCTGTGTCTGCTGTCGCCGCCGCCGTCTGTCTGTCCGCACCCAAGACGACGGGAAACTGCCCTCAGAATGCCGCCGCCGCCGCCCCTCTTCAAGCCCCGCGCCCTGCCAAGCTGGTCCGCCCAGCTGCTCTCTGGCACCGCCCGCGCCCCCCATGCCGCCCGCCCTCGTCTGCCTACACGCCCGCCGCCCTCTACCTCTACCTCTACACAGCTCCTGCGCACCCTCTTCTCCGCCACCTCCTCCGCCGCCGCCTCCTCCTCCACGCCTGCCGCAAAGGCAGCCCACCGCAGCGCCCTCGCCGCCCTGCGCTTCCACCGCTCCGCCCTCGCCCGCCGCTTCCGCTCCCTGCGCTTCAACAGCGACAAGCCCACCCCCCGCCACCACGACCCCACGCCACACCTCGGCAGCCCCGACCCCGCCCCTTCACTCTCCCAGAAGCTCAAGCAGCTGTCGCGCGAGTATGGCTGGGCTGCCCTCGGCGTATACCTCGCCCTCTCCGCCCTCGACTTCCCCGTCTGCTTCCTCGCCGTCCGCCTGCTCGGCACCGATCGCATAGGCCGTTACGAAGCCGTCGTCAAAGACGCCTTCTGGAACGTTGTCCGCATGGCCTTCCCAAACGCCGGCACAACATCAGACGAGGCAGAGGCAACTGTCGTCGCCCAAGATGCGACCCTGAGAGAAGGAAGCCTGGGCGCCGACATGGCTGTCCAGGCACGCTCCGGCGGCGATGCCTGTACGTGCCTACGCTGCACACACCACACGCATACCACCTGCTAACTTTGCCGCAGCAATCTGGACCCAGCTCGGTCTCGCCTACCTCGTACACAAGTCGCTTATCTTCTTCCGAGTGCCCCTCACCGCCGCCGTCCTGCCCAAGGTCGTCAAGACTCTGCGCAAATGGGGCTACAACATTGGCAAGAAAAAGCCAAAGTCGACCTAGGCCCAACGAGACCCCGCCTCCCTCCTCCCTCCACCCCACTACATTTCGACCCCACATGCATTATGACAAAGCAATCGCCGCGCAACTGTAAGATAAGAGTGTAAAATCCAGACCACTATGCGCTACATATGCCACTTCAATCGTGCCCAGATGCTGCTGATTGACCAACGTGCCGACCTAGGGCACAAACGATCATGGCATGTACAGGCTCCGGTTGGCTTGGCGCCGGAGCACACATTGGGCTATCCTCTTCGCCACTGCACCCTACATCCCTCCCTCCCTTTTCTTTCCTCTTCCCACAAATGCACGTCTACTTGGCCCGCCATAAGCAACGCTCACCAGATGCCCAGGACGCGGCGTAAAACTAAGCTTTTAGCACTGGTGGGTCAGGGGAGCGGCCTTGCCCATCCTGCACATCACTTGCATCCCGCGCAAACTCTATCTTGACCTCGCTGAGAAACCGTGTCTGCAGACCTTCCCGCCGGGTCCGAAACGTGGGGACGTGGCCCTAAAGCTGGCCCGCTAATAGGATGCCCCTAAACATGTCCGGAGCCCTTGAGTGGATGGGCAGATACTCGGTGGCCCCTGTGCGTACCTTTCTAAAAGAAGAAGAAAAAAGCGTGCAAGTGCAGCCCGAGGCAGCCCAATGGAGGCAACTCACCTGTACAACAATCTCATCGACTTGACCGGCATCTGGGCAGGTAGCTGAGAAGCATTCAGTCAACCTACATTGTGCATGACTAAACTATGCTCAGAACCTACTTGTAAACAACTCCGCAGGCTTGACCTACTTTTGCCGCCTAAACAATATTGTAAACGTGCATGGGGCAGGAACTTTCTTTGCAGACCCTTTGTACCGGTAGCACACGCACACTCGCATCGTTCGCTCCGAACCTTAGCTCGCTGCGAAGCTATCCCCCTGGGATGTCACTCCGCGGTGCTCCCATTTGCCTCGCCATGCTCCTCTACCTGCTGCCCCTACCCTGATTCAGCGCGTGCCCCGAGACTACCTGAGGGTTGTGAAGTTGTGAGGCTGTACACGTTTACGCGTCGCTTTTATTTCTCCGGTCAAGGCGCCGTGAGCGTATGGGGTCGCGCGGGAATCAAGTCCGCCCGTTTACGCCGGCTTCCGTGTCGCATCTGCACCCACTGCCTCGTGCACTGCTTCTCTTGGGCGTTGTTTTTCTGTGCCGAGGCAACCATGTACATGAAGAAGTGGTCTTCTTCGTTTTCTAGCTACATGAAATCTTTTTCTTCGCAGAAAAAAAAACTCAAAAAAACTTTAACCGTCTATTTGCGATACTAACTTTGCGCATGGTGAGCTGGTGTGTCTTGTCTTTGCGGTGCGTTGTTTGAACTGGGTTTCCAAGGTGCCCACTAGTTTTGCACCTCACACGTTGACCGAACCCATCGTTAAAAATAATCTGCATCGCAACACGCGAGATGTTGGGCTGTAAGCGACGTGACTATTTTTTTTTCTCGCTGTACTTCGCTACTATATAGACTTTGCCACAGAGTTTTTGCCGTCAAGGTTTTGGTGTGTAGGTATCGAGGGAACCCTGCAGTAGCAGCAGCAGCGCTCGTTATGCCCCCGATGCTCACGATGCCCCCACTCGCATTGTATCTGAAGAGACTTAGTCAATGCATGTTATATTCAAATACTTGCACCCGAAGATGTTTATAATTTTGCTGCCATTCGTGGGAGAAGACGGCGAGTCGCTCCGAGGTAGACTTCGATTACGTCTGCTCCAAGAGTGCTTGCTTATCATCCATTTTACAAATCCAGCATGCAGCCTGGTTGGGAATAAACTACTGAACTTTCCTTTGCGCTTCCAGTGGTCCAATCACCCGTATTTGCTTGAGATGAGCGGGCCAAGTTACAGTTCCAAGTTAGCGAGGAAATAATATACGGCTGAGGTGACATTATAAGAGCGCACGGACGATGATCTTATAACAAGTAAGAAACTCGAATAAGATGATCGACTCGACTCATGCTATAGTCGTTATTATAATTTACAAAATCTATCCGTCTTCCATCAAAGCAAAGCACCACAGGCTTCACGGCCTACAAT
>WODD01000045.1:0-34197 GCA_019775935.1 Neoascochyta sp. HWLR27 | reverse complement strand
TAGCGCGTCTGACTGTTATCCGCATACCCGCTTGATTGCACATCAGGAGGTTGAAAGTTCGAGCCTTTCCGGGGGAGATGACATCTTTTTTTGTCTCCGCTGCACCATCAATAGCAAGAAGTCGCATTGAGCGGACCGTTTTTTTCGACTTTCTGTTCACTATTGCTTTATTCAAAATCACATGCATCCTTGGTTCTTCGATTGCTGTATTCCAACAGAAGCTGTTCTCTGCTTAAGCAAGAGTCGCATTACGAATCAGTTTTGCATTGCCCTGACCTGCCTTGCCGCCGGCATAAGTGCTCGATATGATGTACCCTACACTCCCACATGCAGTGCGTATAAGCGGAGGGCTGTTTTCTCGTACATGTATGCCTGTCACATCGGCGGGGACGTTCGCGTCCTCAGCTATTGCAATGTCATGAATGATCAGGCGGTCGCCGCTGGGCAGAATACACCATGGATTACCCAGAGCCTGTAGACGAGCAAGTATCTCGTCCATTGTGTGTACGCTAAAATCAATGAAGCGGTCACTTTTGGCAATCTTGCCAGCATGATCTGTGGGTCCATCGGATGCAGCATACCAACCTACGTCTTGGAGTGGAGGAACGAACTTGTGCGACTTGAGCACATCTAACAGCATGTCTGCCCCTGTCGTTGCCAATTGTGTCTCTAGAGTTGCAGCGGTAGTCCCGCGCGGGATGGGGATGCCCGGCGCAGGAGTCTGGGCAAGGATGGTGCCCTGATCAAAGTGCTTGGGGTGCAGGGTCTGTATAGAGACGCCTGTATGCGACCGTCTGTTGAGGACAGCATGCTCTATTGGAGCGGGACCGCGTAGGTCTGGGAGCAGCGAGGGATGGACATTGAGACCGCCATACTCTGCGAGATTCAGGATGCGTGGAGGGACCAAAAGCCCAAAGGAGACGGCAATGACGAGGTTGATGGGGTCTGGGGGTGCCCAGCCAGTGAAGGTGTCAATAGCATGTGTTTTGAGGTTGAGTTCGTGGGTGGCTACCTGCTTGATGGGAACTGGCGACAATCAGCGGGTGCTAGGGCGGGCGGACGAGCGTAGGTACCGTCGGTCAGCTTCTTGAGACCGCGGCCGGTAGGCTTGGCAGGGCGGTGGGCGACGTGTATGGATTCTATGAGCGTGGGCAGGTCGTGCTTCGCGTCGACGAGGGCGCGTAGGGATGCGATGCTGAAGTGGTCGGAGCCGCAAAAGAGGATGCGCAGCGGGTCGACGGCGATTGAGGCGGGTGCGGAGCTGTAGCAGCGGCGTGCGGGGCCCAGAAAGCAATGCGCCGCGACCGGCAGCCGCAAAAGCATGGTTCGGAAGACGGTGGCAGCGATGGTGGAGGGAGAGGCGGAGAAGTTCAATCGCAATCGCGATGGGCCCACCACGCCTACTTAACACGGTGCCCGCGCGTAGCACATGCAGACGGGTGACGTCGTCTGTCTCGACACCGCGCCCTCACCTCCCACGCCTCGTCCTCGTCTTCGGACGCAGCCCCCGACGCAGACGCGGCTCGTATGTCGTCGACAGCGGTCCCGCGCGTAGTCCCTGCGCAGTTATCCTTCCTCGCCGTATACAACCCCTCCCTCGGCCGCTCCGACGAGGAGTTCGACCAGCAGATTGTCTTCTACTACGCAAGAGCAGCCAAGGCCCGCGCCCAGCTCTCCCATGGCGACAAGAAGGCTGCCCGCGACTTGCGCGAGCAAGAGAACGAGAAGCTGCGCCAGGTCGGCCTCGCCCAGGGCGTCGTCGGCTTTGCGCGCTCCTTTTCCCACGGCGCTCCCGTCGACTCTGTCGAGACCGAAAAGTCGCGCATTGTGCTGAAGGAGCTCGAAGACGGCTGGTGGATTCTGGCCTCGATCGACTTCACCCAGCTGCCCGCCGCCAGCACCAGCGCTGACTCGACCACACCCGCCGTCGAGTACTCGTCACGCGAGGTCAGCCCGCCCGCCCTCCTCATCCAACAGCTCGTGCGCGCCCATTCCATCTTTACCCTCCACCATGGCTTTCCCCTTGCCCAGCTGCTGAAACGCTACGGTCGCCCCAAGTTCTGCAATCTCATGGACAAGTACTGGTCCCGTTTCGCCTCCTCCTGGGATGTTATGCTCCACGCAAGCCCGGCGGTTGACATGTATCGCGGTCTGAAGCTGGCCGCCGGCGGCGAACTCGGCATGGGTGTTGGTGAAGAAGAGTGGGGCAGCAGCGAGCGCGACGTGCTCGAGGACTTTGCCCGCCGTACCGAGGGCCTCGTCGAGGTAATGGTCTCTCGCTTCGGCGAGCCATCACCGGCCCAGCGCCCAAATTCATCCACCGAATCTACTGCGTTAGATAAAGACCCTCCAGACCCCTGGCTCGGCAGCGGACGGTACCCTACTGCCTCTGATGGAGTTGTCTTTTCTGGCATGGGCGCACTGAGCCGGAGCTCTCTTCGGGACCTTTCTCACTGGGTAGAGTCCATGTATTATTACGGAGAACTGGCATACGGCGTACGAGATAATCCAGCATCGGACAGGAGAAAACACCGCGGGAAGAATCTCCAACACGAGACAGAATCACCTCATCCAGCTCCACTCTCCACGAAATCTGTAACAGATATCACGCCACCCCCAACCACAGCTAATCAAGATCAAGCCATGCCACCAGGCATACCCCCTCCCATCGTAAGAGCAGTCGAGAGCTCGCTGGACAAGGCGTCGAGTGCAGTAGAGTCCAACAAGACTCCCGGTGGTGTTCCACCTCAGCATGGGTCTGGACAACTACTTGGTTCTTTAGGGGATACTGATACATGGGTCAAGTACATGACTCTTGGCTATGGTACAGCCTGGGGTGGTAAAAAGCAGGACGATACCCAAACGTCCGCTTCGGCACAAGCCGTGCCCCCTGCAGCAGAACCAGCGAATGTGAGGGTGTCTTCACCTCCACCCTTGCGCCATGTTGAACCCGAAATACACGTTGATGTGACTGAAGAGAAGCGGAAGCTTCAGGTACAATACGAGAATGACGGATGTTTTCTAGTAGGGTTGAAGGGTGACATGGCGGAGCTTACATTCGACGACGACAACGACGAGGGTAATTGGAATGCCCGGATTCCTCTACGCACTGTATACGTTGAAGAGATCGGCCAGCCCTCAACGGGGTCCGATTCCACACCCGAGCACGAAAGAGAAATGAGTTTGAGGTCTGCACAGAAGCTCGAAAAGGCTCGATTGCGGCCTGTTGTCTATGTCGTAAGTCTTCATGCCGTCACGCTGAACTATGGCACACGACTGACCTCCATCCAGCACCGTCCCTTCATCTACACATTTCTTTTCCGTCAAAGGACCGAGTCTCTCAGCATCGCTTCGTTCTACCGCAACATTCATAACTTCTTTTCGCCGCTTCATCGCACGCTGGAAAGGAGCACTAACCCAGACAAGGTTGCGGCGCGTCTCATGGCTGCCTACAATCCACACACGACTACTTCATTTACCAGCGGCACAGGCCCCAACACGCAGCCTATCTATGATCTGGTGTACGACCCTCGCACACTTACTGTCCACTCCAGTCTCCCTGATGTTCCGGATCCGGGTACACTCATTGCGGAAGGCTTGAGCAGCAGTAAGAGCAATGCACAGGGCTGGAGCAGGGTGGAAGCGCTCAACGTGCATTCGCAGATTCTAGCAACACTAGCGGCTACTAGCAAAAACCTCAGCGAGATTGAGCGTACGTGCAAGACCAGCCGTGGCTGGTGGGTAGTCTGGATGCGATTGCCGCCTTCGCAGGTTGATTCCGCAGAGGAATCGACAACTGCTGATGAGTCGAACACGTCTTCTCGGGAATTCAACACAAACGAGCTTAGAGAGGCGTTTCTTGTCAGACGAGCTCGTGATTCACCTGCTCCTACGGCCAAGAGCTCTGGAAGTAGATTCGCGAGCGGCATGTGGGCGATGGGCATGGGGAGTGGTGGTCACGATAAGAGAATGGGAGGTGCAACCGCCGGGTGGGGACCCAAGGGGCTTGCCGAGGGTATAGGGATCGATGCGCGCCGGTATGTGGATGAGCTTCTGAGTCTGAATAGATGAGAGTGCCGCGAGGTTGTACAGAGAAGGTTGCATGCATTCGTCTGTGTGTTAATATGCGGGATTGTTAATCATGCGAATTCGCCGAGCCGTTAGAGATAGAAGCATGGCACCACCAAGGCATAACTACATAGGTTATAGTATTGATAAAGCAGACGACGGGAAGACGAGGCAGCTAAACAGTACGAGATTACGATCGAGGTCCCACTCGTTCCGCCCGTTGCCTGTGCCCGTATCTGAGGGGCTGAGATAAGCCTCCATCGTGATCGGGCTGCATCTACGGTTACACCGAATGAGGACTCGTGGCTGCCACTCGTTCTCCCAAACACGACCTCGAACGCGTCGAGCTTACGCATGAAGGCCGTTCCGTCGGCCGTCATTGGCATCTCCGCACTCTAATGGCTGTTTCATCTGTGTGTATCCGGCAGAATGGTGCACCTGCCGTCCAGGGGAATTCTCTAGCCCGCCCCGCTTCGCCCACTACCTAACCCTGTCTGTCATCCCCACCCTCGAGTGGACGTCACTGTCACCGAGGCTTGCAGGTCAAGTTCGCGAGGGGGTTGCGATGTTTTCTGTTTCGATCCTCTCTCCTCCCCGTGTCCTTCATTTTTGCTTCTTGCCGTGTCGTTCTTTTGAGTCTGCTTTGGTTCCACCAGCACAGTACATTGCTCGGTGTTTCCGCCCTGGATTGCTCGCCCTGTCCAGCAAACGTGGACTGTTCAGTCTGGAGCATACGCCTGTATCGGAGCGCTCGCCTTACTACGTTCTGTCTTCATAGGAACGGTTCGACAAACGACGATAAAGGATTCAACTTTGTTGTTCCTTCAGCGCCAGACGATCGGACCTTCGACCCACCAGCTCGGCCCACAACTACGAATTATGCACATCTCACAGACGGCGTGGTTGGTGCTGCCTGCAGCATTGCTGCCAACAGTCGCCGCCTTTTATCCATACGGCTACGCCGACGATAGTAGTCCTGGTTCTGCAGCTCGACGAACAAATCCTTCCTCCAACACCCAATCGAAGACGATATCGTTCCCCATACGACGCGCTCGGACGCCTCTTCGGTCGCGACAAAGTGTATTCAATATTGTCCATTCCAAGGATCCGAGTGAGAAGAACAGCGTAGCTATCGATCAAGATGGGAGGGATATCAGTTACGTAGTTGCTGTGACTTTTGGAGACAGCAAAGAAGAGTACAATCTTCTTCTCGACTCGGCTGCGAGCAACACTTGGGTCATGGCGCAGGATTGCGAAAGCGAAGCATGCAAGATGCACAACACATTTGGCAAAGGCGATTCGAGCACTCTCGAGGTACGTGATTGGGCTTCAAACAATATGGCGCTTGATAGTTGGCTAACTCAACCGCTATAGACACAAGAAACACCCTTTAGCGTAACTTATGGCACTGGCTCTGTTTCGGGAACCACAGCCACGGATACACTTCACATCGGCCATTTATCCTCGTCCCTGACATTCGGTCTTGCTACGAACGTCTCAAAAGAGTTCAAGTCGTACCTCATGGACGGGATTCTGGGAATAGGACGCGGGGAAGCTACGTTTGATGCCCCCCAAGTAATGGACGTTCTCAAGAGCGACAATCTCATTGGCGCAAAGCTGTATGGCGTGCATCTGAGCAGGGGTGTAGACGGCACAGCCGATGGAGAGCTCAACCTCGGCGAGGTCAACAAAGATCGGTTCGACGGCGATCTGAACTGGAACGACTGCGTAGAGAACGAGACAGGGTTCTGGGAGATTGGCATCGAGGACGCCAGTGTGAATGGCAAAAGGCTCGGCCTGAGTGGCCGCACTGCAATCATGGACACGGGCACGTCATACATCTTGATGCCTCCTGCCGACGCTCTGGCAGTCCACTCGCAGATCCCAGGCTTCTCGCAGTCAGGGGAAGTCTTCAGTGTGCCATGCACTACCAATTCGTCCATACAGTTTTTCTTCAACCAGCAAACCTACAACATCTCCACTGCAGACTGGATTGGCAGCAAGCAGCAAAGTGGACTCTGCCGCACCAATATTGTCGGGCGGCAAACCTTCAGCGAGACCCAATGGCTCGTCGGGGACACATTTCTCAAGAATGTTTACTCTGTTTACGACTTTGACGGTCCACGCGTGGGTTTGGGCGTGCGCGCTGAAGGCAGCCAAGGTGATAGCCCGAGTGCAAGCTCGTCTGCATTGCCTTCCCCGACCTCGTCAAGCGAGCCAACAGGTGCTGTACCATCGGCACCCGCTGTTGAAGCACCGAGCCCTAGTAGTCTTGAAGAGAACCAGGGGCAAACCGGTGAGCAGCATGGTGCAGCTAGCAGCGCATCGGTTTCGTTTAGGCTTCTGGCGGCGATGATGTGTGCCACAATTCCTTTGTTCATATAACAGTTTTTTTGGATTGCATCATAGCGTAGGGTGCTTTAATCTCGCACAGTTATGGGCTGGGTCTGCATTCATTGGAAACAGTCAAGATCTGGGTTCGGGTTCGGGGAAACACATGATGAAAGGTAACTGGCGTTTTGGAGTTTCGGAGCAGCATACTCTTTCTAGACAGCATAGTACAGCATAGCGTAGCACAGCATAGGCATCATGTTCCCAATACAATACACCTCATCCCAGCTCCCTCGACACACGGGGGTGCCGTGGCCAAAACGTCACCTCGCCAAACCTAATGACTCTGGCCGTGCATGGGCGATCGTCGACTGAGCGATAAGCAACACAGCACGCCTTGCATCTCACCACAGCACACCACACCACACCAGACGAAGCGCAGGGACAACAGGGAACCATGCAATCCGCAGGACACCCATGCACCCGTCTAGCTAGGCATCTGCCTACGATCTACCCACCCACCTACTCGCCCGCTTACCCACCTGTCTGCCTACCCACTCGCCCCATAGCGTGAACTCATAGCCTCGCCACCATCAGCAATCAGCATCAGCATCAGCCACGCGGCTCCTTCTCTCCCTCCCCTACCAACCCTCTTCTCCTCAGCCCAGCCCAGTCCAGCTCAGCCCAACCCAGCCCCCCAGCGCGGGGGCGGGAAACCGACCGGGGAACAGCGGAACGCAGACCGCCACGGCGGTGCGGGCTCGAGCCAGCGTACGCTCCTCTCCCTCTCTCAGCGTCATGGTCCAAAAAGACGGATGGCGTGGGTGTGTGTGTGTGTGTGTGTGTGTGTGTGTGTGTGTGTATGCCTGTCCTTTTCCTTCTTCTGGCATATTGACTAGGCATGGGATACGAATGGGGAGGGGGGATTTTGCGGTTGCGTGGAATAGGTAGGTAGGCAGGTATGAGGATCGCTCGCTCGCGCCGCTGGTGGGTACCATGCACGTGCAAAGCGGTTGGGCCGGTGGAGACGCGTGCGTAGGCTGTCTGAACCAGCGGCCGCTACAAGCTGCCATGGACCCATGACGGATGGAGCTGTCATGGCGTGGCTTGATGGATGGGGTAGATGGGAGGCCGGTGATTGACGAGCCGACGCTTGGAATTCGACATGGCCATCATGGGTCGTATGGTTATAGCTATGGCTATGGCGATGGCAATGGCGGGAACAGGGTTGCGTAGCGGGCAGGTGCTCGGTAGAACATGGGAACGCACATTATTAGAAAGATCCTATCATTGCTAGAAACCGACAAGTGCTCAATCTCGACCCACGCGCTCTGAGAAAATAACCCCATCATGAACTGCCCCAAGATGATGTACTACTTCCAAACAAGAAAGACCCAGCGCAGTAACGCCTCGAACAGGTGCCGTGGAAGATAAGGCTTTGACCAGCCAGAGTAGGTCGGTTCGTCTTCCATCTCACCCTTCATTCACATTGCAGCCCTCCCTCAAAAGCAAGGCCGCCATTAATACATCCGGCGCTGCTACAGTGCTGTGTTTGTTGAGGTTTAACATGGCGCGGCTGCTGCGAGTCCATTCGTCCCCTACCGATCGTGGACTGCCTCTACAAGATCAGGCACTTGGACTTCTTCTTCTCTTTCCGGGTGAGCAGGGCAGCTCGTGTGGCGTGTTCGAATACTTCGCGGACACCCTCGTTCGTCTTTGCCGAGCACTCGAGATACTTCTGGGCGCCAATCTTCTTACGGACATCCTCGGCCTGGGGGTCGTGTTAGAGGCCGTGCCGATGAAAACGACGGCGGCGACTTACCTGCTCAGGAGTGACGGGCTTCTGGGACGTCTTGTGCAGCTCCTCAATGGTCTTCTGGTCGAAGCGCAGATCCTTCTTGCAGCCAACAAGGATGATGGGCAGGCCCTGGCAGAAGTGCAGAACCTCGGAGATCCACTGCGAGATGGGGTTAGCAGAGCAGTCGTCGACGGGAGCAGAGCAGCCAGGGGAGAGGAGCGCAGCGTACCTTCTCCTGGACGTTGTCGAGGGAGTCGGGCGAGTCGATGGCGAAGCAGATGAGGATGACGTGCGAGTCGGGGTAGGAGAGGGGGCGGAGACGGTCGTAATCCTCCTGACCGGCGGTATCCCAGAGGGCGAGCTCGACGTGCTTGCCGTCAACCTCGACGTCGGCAACGTAGTTCTCGAAGACGGTGGGGACGTAGACCTGTGCAGGGGATCAAGTCAGCACACGAGCAGCGTCAGGGCGATGTGCGCATCTGCAGCGACGGGGGGCGGCGGCCGGCTAGGCTGACGCAGCCAAGGGCGAGCGGCGATAGGAGCGGGGGCAAGACTGACCTCGGGGAAGGTGCCCTTGGAGAAAACGCTGTAGGGAGCAGGTCAGCGGCGGCGCATAGCGACAAAGGGGCGGGCGCAGGCAGCGGACGGGAGGCGGTAGGCGGTGGGCGGTAGGCGGTGGGCGAGAGGGCTCGAGCGGACTTACATGAGCAGACAGGTCTTTCCGCAGGCGCCGTCGCCGACGATGACGAGCTTGCGGCGGATCTCAGCCATGGCGGTGGAGTTGTGGGTGGTGGGTGGTGGTGTTGGGGAGGAGGGCGGCGGTGGGGTGCTGGTGGGAGGCAGAGGGTTAGCAGATGAGGTGGAGAAAGGGTGGTTGATGTAGAGTTGAGGATGAAGGGCACGTCCACGCTGCTAGGCTGGGCAATAGCTGGACCGTGCTGCGGCTGAGCAGGCCAAACGTGGCTGGTGCTGTGCCTTGTGCTTGCGTACCTAGCTGTATGTGTGGGCGATGCAGGCGATGCACGAGGCCGTCGGGAGGGAGACGATGGGATGCGGGTGGCAGCAGAGGGCGGTGCAGTGCAGAAGGATGATGGGTTATCTGGACGATGGGCTGGGGGCGTGCGACGAGTGAAGCGGTGCAGCGGCGCAACCAGAGAGGGCAGCCAGACGACGGCGGCGGCGGCGATAGAGGCGCATCATAATCATAACACGGCCAGAGCAACGCAAAGCAGAGCACACCCGCAGAACCAGAACCAGAACCAGAACCAGGGCTGCTCGTCTCCCCCATCTCTCTCCCCATCTCCCCGTCGCCTTCCCTTTCGTTCTTTGCGCGCTGTCGCTCCGCTCGTGCCAGGGCCCGACACGGCTGCAGCCCAGCAATCTCGTCACCCGTTAAGGACATGGGCAAGGGGTCGGCGTGCTCGCCTTGGGACATTGAGACATGGGTGAAGCGCGATGCCATGATTCATCGCGGCCGCCGTCATCTATTGCCCACGGCCGCCACCATGTGCCCTCGCCCGCCATGACAGCAGCACCGCACAGCGAAGCAGCGAGACGGGACGGCAGGCCGCCCGTTTCAGCGTTTCAGCAACGGGCGGTCAGGCTGGTCGTGTGGGATGGGGTGTCGCTGCATCTTGTCTGGCAGGCTCCACGCACACGGGACGCTTCCTGTCGGCGCCTGGGCTTGCGGGGCCGCGTGTTGAAAATGCGTCACAGACAAGCTCTCGATTCGCTCGGCCACTCTCTTGTCCTGGCCGCCTTTGCCTCCTTCTCCGCATCCGCATCCGCATCCTGCACCTGCAGCTCTCGTCTCGCCCTTGGCCTCCTCTCCTGCCTGCGCCCGCCGCTCCCGCTGCTGCTCTTCTCTGGGGACGA
This sequence comes from Neoascochyta sp. HWLR27, assembly GCA_019775935.1. NCBI lineage: Eukaryota > Fungi > Ascomycota > Dothideomycetes > Pleosporales > Didymellaceae > Neoascochyta > Neoascochyta sp. HWLR27. Next base: position 24,125 of record WODD01000045.1, on the reverse strand, counting down.
CGCTGCTTGGCATTCTTTGTCCGTTTCATCCCGGTGGATCTGCCCGCCGCCCTGCTTCGCTTCACCCTCGTGTCGGTGCAAGCAGCACCTACCTACTAGTCCAGGTGCTCGCAATTCGCCCGGGCATTCCTCGATGCGCTGCTTGCTGTTTGCTTACTACTTGCTACTCTCTGCTTGCTGCCTGCGCTGCTTGCCACGCTGATCGAGCATCCTCTGATCCATCCTCCCCAATCCCCATCACACCCGTCTTCATGCCTACCGCCTAATCCTCACCCCTCGTCGCACCATCCAGGCGCTCCTCATCATGTGCACGTCCATGCAAGCAGAAAGAATTGGCTGTCTGCCTGCAGGCTTCCACCATGTTCCAGTGTTGCAGTGTTGCAGTGTTGTCTTATCTAATCGCCTGCACGTGAGTTGGTGAGGGTTCCTCTGCGGGCGCGCAGCGCTAGTGGGGCAAGTCGTCACGTCTACCGTGCTACCGGCATCCGCATAGTCAATCGAGCTTCACCTGGATCCCATCGCCCTTTCCCTGTCTTCCCCTCCTCCTCACCCTCTTCTGCCACACTACCCCCGCATTCCATCATGGCCGACCAACCCCCGCCAGAAATGTCAGACGCCGACAAGGTACAGCTCCCAAGCCTCCCGCCCAAGAGACCCGCTGACGACGACCCGGCGCAGATCAGAGCAAAGCGCCTCGCAAAACTGGGCGGCCCCTCAAACTCAAACGTACCATCCCGTCCCGCTTCGACACCGCCTGCAGCTTCAAACTCCGGTACCTCCTCTCCAAAGCCCACAGATGCACAGACGCCCGCGCCGGCACCGGCACCGCCACCACAGCCAGCGGCACAAGCTCCAAACCCGTTCTCCCAGCTGGGAATGGGACAGGATGAACAGCCCAAGCCTCGCATAAACATCAAGCCAAAACCCGCCACACCCTCGTCCAGCACTGCTCCCCCGCCACCAGCGCCAAAGGCCCAGGAGCTCAGTCTGGAAGCCTGGGAGGATCGCACACTCGGCAGCATCTTCCGAATCACACTGGATGAGCAGCGTCCGAGCGACGTCCACGGCCAAAAACTCTACTTTGCCTCGAGCGCAAAGAGCGATCTTCAAGATGAGGGTCGCCCACTCCTCTTCGCCACAGACATGCTGGATTCAGTCATCCTCGAGTCGGCGTCCAGCCACCTACAAGGAAGCGCGCTGGAATACCTGATGGGGTGCTGGAAGCGAGTTGTCAAGCTTTTCAAGAGCATGTCGAATAAGAACGACCCCAAATATGAAATCGTAAAGGAGGCGCGCCGCCTGTGCTTCAGCTACGCCGTATTTGCCGCCACCATGCCCGACATGTTCGGCGAAGAAGCTCCAGTAGAGAACGCGTTGGCAGACCGCCTCCTGCTGGGACCGGATCACGATGGCGGTATTGACTTCGACTTTCTCCACGAGGCTTGCGCTCGTAGCGAAGAAGACGATAGTGCCAAAGAAGCATTGGTAGACGCCATGCAGGAGCTCAGCTGGCGGCTCGCCAAACTCTCTATGAACCACGAATACAGACCGTATTTGTTGTCGCTGCGGAGCTTTCTTCGTTTCCCTCCGCTCGTCTCCGCTTTGGCGCAGTCTGACTCGTTCCTACCCTCTGATATTGAAGCGCAGCAGATCGAAACCAACACGCTACTTGGACCGTACTTCCGTCTGTCTCCCATGCTGGGCGATGTTGCATTGAATTATTTCTCTAGTGCCTCCGGTGGTGACAAGAGCTTCGTCCTCAATGCACAGAGGGCGCTCCGTATGACCCTACAAACCCACCAGGACGAGCTCTTCGACATTGCAAACACGTTTATTAAGAGTGGCAAGGACTCGAGAGAGAGGATGCTAGACTGGTTCGCTTTGACGGTCAACAAGAACCACAAGCGACGCGCTTTACAGGTCGACCACAAGACTGTTTCGTCAGACGCGTTTATGGTGAATGTAACCGTCATTCTCGATCGTCTGTGCGAACCTTTCATGGATGCCACCTTCAGCAAGATCGACAAGATTGATATCGATTATCTGCGTCGTGCCCCAAGGGTGGACATCAAGGATGAGACCAAGATCAATGCTGATCAGCAAGCCTCGGACGACTTCTATAGCGTCAAGGTGGATGGAACCAGCAACTTCATTTCCGAGGTCTTCTTCCTGACCGTAGCCGCTCACCATTACGGAACGGAGGCTGCAAATACGAAGCTGTCTTCGCTGCAGAAGGATGTCAAGTGGTTGAAGAAAGAACTGGAGAGGTTTGAGACTGAGCGCCACAAATACGCTGCGGTAAGGCTGCTCCCAACTCTTTCCCGCAAAAACACGTGCTAACTATGTCTTGAAGAACCCTATGCAGCTTAGGATGTTCGACGCTCATGTCAAGAAGATCAAAGACCAGATAGAGAAAGGCACCTGCACCAGCCTAGCTATCCAAGGTGTGCTCGGAGACGAAATCATGCAGGCTCGCTCTATGCAGCTCATGCGCTATGTCATTGTTTGGCTGCTGCGGCTTGTGTCGCCCGATAGCAACTTTCCCCAACGGGAGATCCAGCTACCTCTCCCGGATACCCAGAGTATGGCCTTCAAGTGTCTCCCGGAGTACTTTGTCGAAGATATTGTCGGCAATTTCAAGTTCATCACGCGTATGATGCCTCACATCATCACCTCCACCCAGTGCGAGGAGCTCGTAAAGATCTGCATCGTATTCCTGAGGAGCTCCGAGTACGTCAAAAACCCGTACCTAAAATCCGGCCTCATCACTATCCTGTTCCACGGCGTCTGGGAAATCCAAGGTCGGCCAAAGGGTGTCCTCGGCCAGACGCTCTACGACCATGACTTCGCCGCACAACACCTGCTCCATTCTCTTATGAAGTTCTACAACGAGTGTGAGAGCACAGGTATGCACACACAGTTCTACGACAAGTTCAACATTCGCTACGAGATCTTCCAGGTCATCAAGTGTATCTGGCCAAACCCGGTTTACCGAGACAACCTTGCCACAGAAGCACGGTATGTCCCACTATACGCTATTATAGTCTCTACTCGTACTGACCAAACCCAGTGTCAACCTCGACTTTTTCGTTCAGTTTGTCAACCTGTTGTTGAACGATGTGACCTTCGTACTCGACGAGTCCTTCACTGCCTTCACGCAAATACACCAGATTTCCAGGTTACTGAAGAGCCCACCGGAAGATTTGGATCAAGCAGCTCGACAAGAGCAGGAAGAGAAGCTGTCGGCTGCTCAAAGCAAAGCAAAGAGCTACATGCAACTGACAAACGAGACTGTGGCCATGTTGAAGCTGTTTACGGAAGCGCTTGCAGACTCATTCACGAAGAAGGAGGTGGTCGTGCGACTGGCTCACATGCTCGATTACAACTTGGAGGCCTTGGTCGGTCCCAAGAAATCGAGCTTGAAAGTGGACAACCCAGAGGAGTATGGGTGGAATCCTCGAAACATGTTGACTGAGCTCACGGATGTGTACCTCAATCTGCGGCAAAAGCAGTCGTTCATCGAGGCAGTGGCTACAGATGGACGATCATACAAGCCAGAACACTGGGCTGAAGCACACAGGATCATGACACAGTTTGCACTCAAGTCTTTCGAGCAGTTGCGGGAATGGGAGCAGATGGGCAAGGACATAGAAGCGGCCAAGAACGAGGCAGATCTGGAAGAGGCAGACCTAGGAGACATCCCCGACGAGTACATGGATCCTCTTCTGGCAACGCTCATGGAGGACCCGGTCATCCTGCCCATTAGCAAGCAGATCATCGACCGAAGCACCATACGGAGCCATCTGCTCAGCGACCCCCACGACCCGTTCAACCGTACACCCTTGAAGATCGAGGACGTCATCTCCAACGATACGTTGAGGGACGAGATACAGGAGTGGAAGGCTAGGACGCTGGCACAGAAGGTGGCGGAGCGGAGTGCTGCTGCCGGAGGCGACGAAATGGACCTATCCTAATGTGATGCATACGGATGGTTGGGGCTGATGTGCGAGCATTTGAGGCGTTGCGGTGTTCTATGGGCCCTGGTAGAGGTGCGATTATTTTGAATAGTATGCATTATCCTCGGTCGGTCCACGATATGATACAGTATGTTATTACAACCAGCTACGTGGATAGTCGTTCAGCTCACGAGTCCTTTGCCTCTTTTTCCCTCTTTCCGAATGTGTAGGCAAGACCGCAACCAACGACATTGACGGCGCAGAGAGCCAACGAGCCTCCTCTTACAACGCCGCGGACGGTGAACTTTTGCTTCAGTTTCTATCGGATAATTAGACAAGTTGGATTAACAAGGCCACGTTGAGAGGTTTACCTGGCTTCTCCGCAGCGCCAAGAGGCCGTAGAGACCACTCCAGGCGGCGGTGATTCCAGCGGCGTCGGTCTTGTAGTTGCTCAGGTTCAGGTAGCTGGAGAAGAGCAAAACAGGAGCGAACATCATAGGCAGAGGCTGGAAGGGGCGCGCATGCTGGGCGGTGATGAGGGTGGCCAAGAGGGTGGGGGGCACCGAGTTTTCTGGCAGTGGGTGAGATTGTGGTTCATGAGAGATGAATGGCGGTTGTATGGGAGAGGTGATGGGCACGTGAGAGGTGAATGGGATGGAAACATACCACCCCAATTGCGGAGGGACTGCATCGCAGACTTCTTGGTGGGCTCAGACATTGCAGGAGAGGCGTGGGATGTGTGGTATGGGCGATGGCAGGTAGCGTGTGGTGGTTGTCCGTCTGTCTGGTCTGCCGGCGAAATGATAGTTAATGACGTGAAGTTGGGGCCCGAGCTACTTGGTACTAGTTCCTCATCACAAGCGACACCCTGGTCTCTTTTGACTGCAGTGGCCTCGACCGGCTTCGACAACGGGAACGGTTGCCGAGCCGTGGCAGAACAACATTCCCATTTACCATTCCCACTCCGCCTCTGACTCTCGACGCTACTGTCTTGTATCTCGCCCACCCCGCGCCGTCGACTCCAGCCTGTACACGCTTCCCCGTTGTCGCCCCGCCCCGCCGCCCGCGCCTGCACCCTGCACATCGCGTGTTCCATCTTTTCCGAGCCCACGGCCTTATCAGTCGTCGTTCACTCGTCCGGCCACGTTCCCTGGCAACCACGTCCACCATGTCGGCAAAGGCCAGCGGCTCCGACTCCAAGGCCAACGGCGATGCACACAACCGATCCCACCACGACGGCTCAGCCGGGCGCGCATACACAGTCGAGCAGAAGGCGGCCGTCATCCGAATCAAGAAATGCAGCCCAACGGCCTACTATGAGATCCTGGGGCTCGAGGAGGTCAAGAAGACGTGCTCCGATGGCGAAATCAAAAAGGCCTACCGCAAGCTCTCGCTGCTGACGCACCCCGACAAGAACGGCTACAGCGGCGCCGACGACGCCTTCAAGCTCGTGTCCAAGGCTTTCCAGGTCCTCAGCGACCCCGACAAGAAGAGCAAATACGACCAGTTTGGCGGCGACCCCGATGCGCGCTTCAACCCCGCCGCAGCCGGCGCCGGAGGGCCCAGTCCGTTCAGCGGCTTCGCCAACAGGGGCGGAGGCGGCTTCCAGGAGGAGGTGACGCCCGAGGAGCTGTTCCGCCAGTTCTTCGGCGGCGGCTTTGGTGCGCCTTTCGGTACGTTTCGCTCGTCCCAATGTCTGCACCGCCAGGACACACTAACACGACCACAGGCGGCTTCGATACTGGCCCCGGCTTCGTCTTCAACCTCGGCGGCGGCCCCGGCGTACGAGTGCACCAGTTTGGCGGCGGGCGGCCGCGCAGGAGACCAGGCACCGCACAAGCAGCTGGCTCGGAGCCGGCTCCCAGTTTCGGCAGTGCCCTGTCGAACCTGCTGCCGCTGCTGTTCCTGTTTGTCTTGCCGCTGCTGTCGTCGATTTTCTCTGGCTCGTCGTCGTCCGGGCCGTCATTCGTGTTTGAGCAGCCGCGGGGGCACTTTACAAAGTCGCACGTGTCGAGCCGGTTGCAAGTCAACTACTTTGTCAACCCGGCCGACGTGCGCGACTACAGCCAGAGTGACCGGCGGTGGCGGAAACTCGACGAGCAGGCCGAGACGCAGTACGTGCACAACATCCAGACGCGGTGCCAGACGGAGAAGATGCAGCAGAACCAGGCCATGCAGAATGCGCAGGGGTGGTTCTTTGTCGACGACGAAGCCATGGCGCGCGCGAGGAACATGGAGATGAAGAACTGCAAGCACCTCGAGTATCTGCTGAGGAAGCTGTAGCGGCCGTCGACGACGTCTGTCTGGTTCCTTTCTTCCTCCTCCTCCTCCTCCTCCTCCTCCACCTCCTCCTCTTCTTGTGTAGTAATTGTAGTTGGATGACGACGAGATATCATGTGTCACGGCATGGCGCAAAGGGAGTTTGGCTGCATCAAATCGAAGTGCTCGCTTGTCTTGCTACTTAGAAAACTGTATAGTCCCAACAAACATAATCATACAACAACCACGCCCGTCCCCCACCCTCGAGCGCTACACGTCTAGAAGCCCCAGAACCGACCGACGCGCGTCTTGATTGCCTCCCAGCTGTTCAGCTTGGGCCGCACGTCGAGGTAGAAGTTGAGCCCGTCCTTGCCCGGCACGCTCTTGCCGGCGTAAAAGTCAATGACATAGTCGACCTTTGTACCGCAGCGATCGACGACCCAGTCGTGGCGGTCAAACGGCGGCTGATACCCGATGAGCGTCTTCCAGCGGGCGCGCGGGGTGAGGCTGGTGGAGAGGCCCGAGAAAGACTCGAGTTTGGGGCCGCCGCAGGCATCGGCGCCGCGGCCGGCCTCCCACGCCTTGATCTCGTGCCAGGCGCGCTCGTTGACGGCGTTGTGGATCGGCACAATGGTGCGCATGTCCGTCTCGTTGGGGTCAAACGACTTGCGGCGCATGGCGTCGAAGAACATGCGCTCCGACGGGTAGATCCAGTTACCGCTGGCCTTGTCGGCGCCCGTGTCCTTCTCGCTGTTAGCCGGGCGCGCACCCGCTGGTGTGGGTGAGGAGGGCAGCGCGCGCGGAATCGTGCTGACTTCTCGCTCGGTGCCGAGGCGCAGCGCTGAGAGTGTGCTGGTGGCTGTGGGCGCGGGCGATGTTGTCGACTGGTCGAGCGCGGACGAGTCGCATGACGGCTGGACGGGCGACGACGACGACGGCAACGACGACTGTGCGGTAGGCTGCGGTGCGGCGGCGGCGGCGGCGGCGGCGGTGGCGTGTGGGTTGGTGGCAGTAGAGCCTTGGGCGCGGGCCTGCTCAAGCCAGGCCTCGCGGGCCTTGTGGTCGACAGGACATCCTGCAGCGGCGGCTTCGTCGACGCTGTTGTTGCTGTTGGCAGCCATTGGTCGTGGTTGCAATTGCAAATGCGGCGTCATGGGCGACGCGACCGAACGGGACTGATGGGAAAATGGCACTGGCGCTGACAGGCGGGAGTGCGGCCTCTGGTGATTGGCTGAATTCTCACCGCCCATGTTCATCTTCAGTCAGGGTTGGGTTGGCGGGGGGTCCCAATGCTGGCAAGGGCTCAACTTACTTTCTCCACTCTGCCCCCCCCCACTCTCCCCCCTCCCCGCCCTTCCTCTTCCTCTTCTCTTCCCCCTTACTCCTTGTTTATACTCTTCTCTCCTTCTCTTCCTCTTCCTCACGCCCCTCAATTTCCACCCCCCCGCCACTCCACCATGTCCGACATCTACCGTGCCAACACGACGGCCCCTGTCAACATCGCCGTTATCAAGTACTGGGGGAAACGCGACGCCAAACTCAACCTGCCCACAAACTCGTCCCTCAGCGTCACCCTCTCCCAGGACGACCTGCGCACCCACACGACCGCCTCGTGCTCCTCGTCGTACCCCACCCACGACTCGCTGCTACTCAACGGCGCCGAGCAGGATGTCTCTGGCGCCCGCACCCAGGCCTGCTTCCGCGAGCTGAGGGCCCTGCGCAAGCAGGTCGAGGCCCAGGACACATCCCTCCCCAAGCTGGCCGACATGCCCCTGAAGATTGTTTCTGAGAACAACTTCCCTACCGCTGCCGGTCTGGCTAGCAGTGCCGCCGGCTTCGCTGCCCTCGTCCGCGCCATTGCCAACCTGTACGAGCTGCCCTCGTCGCCCACTGAGCTCTCCCGCATTGCCCGCCAGGGCTCTGGCTCCGCCTGCAGGAGTCTGTTCGGCGGCTATGTCGGCTGGGAGCAGGGCTCGGCTGCCGATGGTTCAGACAGCATGGCCTTCCAGGTTGCCCCTGCCAGCCACTGGCCCAACATGCGTGCCATCATCCTCGTCGTCAGCGCCGCCAAGAAGGATGTCTCGAGCACTTCGGGCATGCAGACCACCGTCGCTACTTCGTCGCTGTTCGCCTCTCGCGCCGCAGAGACTGTCCCCAAGCGCATGGCCGAGATGCAGCAGGCCATCAAGGACAAGGACTTTGAGTCTTTCGCCAAGCTCTCCATGATGGACAGCAACTCGTTCCACGCCACCTGCCTCGACACATACCCGCCCATCTTCTACCTCAACGACGTCTCTCGCGCCGCCATCAAGCTCGTCGAGACCATCAACGCCGCGGCGGGTAAGATCATTGCTGCCTACACGTTCGACGCTGGCCCCAACGCCGTCATCTACTACCTCGAGGAGAACGAGAAGGAGGTCGCAGGTCTCTTCAAGTCGCTGCTGGGCGAGAAGGAGGGCTGGGCTGGCAAGAGGGGCGCCGCCGTCGAGGTCAACTCTGGTGCGGCAGACAAGGCTACGGCCGAGGCCGAGGTCGCCGTTGGACTGCTCAAGGACGGTGTTAGCAGGATCATTCTGACGGGTGTTGGCGAGGGCCCCGTCAAGACCGAGGAGAGTCTGGTCAACGACAAGGGCGAGGCTGTGTCCAGCGCATAAGTGCCTGAGACGGTTTACGAGGCATGATTAGCAGATAGATACCCACGCATCGCACCAAAATCATTGTGTCGGACAAAATAATAAAGTGTAGATATCCCGCATATAATTAACCTGGACAGAATGCACAAGATTCGTGTAGAGATCCAGCAGTCAGTCCATGACTGGGATGAGATGCAATTGAGAGATGTGATATGGAAGCGCGCCCCCCTACGCCATGGTATACGACAAGTTCAAAGCAACAGCGCTAGTTTGCGAAAACATTTAAAAAAACAGCAATAAAACAAGCAGTGCGGGAACCGACAAGCTAGCTAGTCGAGGAGAACGGCAAGAATGATGATGACGAGGACAACGGCCAGGATAAGCAAAAGGATGCAGGCCTTGCTCCGGGCGCTCTTCTGGTAGTTGCTCGCCTGCTTGAGGTTGATGTGGGCGCCACGCGAGGCGTCGTGGGTAACCTCTACATTCTCGTCAATCATGTCGAGCTGGGCGCCCTGCTCGTGGACCATGTGGGCGACGTCGCGGAACAGCTCGTTGAGTTCGCCAACCGACTGCTCAATGTTGCGGATCTCTGACTCGCGCTCGATGATGAGCGACTCCTGGAAGTCGACCTCGTCCTGATTGGCCAGGCGCAGCTGCTCCTGCTGCTGCTGCTGTTGCTGCTGGACAAAGCCGCCGCGCTCTTCGGTCGGCGACGTCTGGTCTTGGAGGGCGGCGCGGGCTGCCGAGGCCGAGGCACGCTCCTTCTCGAGGGCCTGCTTCTGCAGCTGCTGGAACTCTGTGAGGGAGGCCTTGAACTCGCGGCTGATCTTGGACTGGGTGACCTTTTGCGACGGCTGGCGAGCGAGGGGCGTTAGTCATGTATGGTGGGACGAGCAGGAGCGGGGCAACGTACGCCGACATCTGACCAGGTAGTGAGGCTCTTGAGGCGCTCGCCAATGTCCTTGAACTTGGCCGACGTCTCGTCGGTTGTCGTCTTGACGCGCTCACGCACGCGCGGCGTCTCGTGGCGGGTGCCGAGCTTGGCGACCTCTTGCGAGAGGCGGTTGACGTTACGAGTCAGGGCGAAGAGGTCGTCAGAGAGCTTGGTGGCATATTCGCGGAACTCTGGGTCGTCGGCGTACTGCGGATCGTCCTGGCGGCGCCAGTTGGTGGGCTGGGACTCGAGCGCCGACGAGCGCTGGAAAGACATGGCGGGTGGGAGGAGGAAGGGAGGAAGTGAGGAAGTGGGAAGGCAGCAGAGGCGTAGAGGGGGAGAGAGGAAGAGAGGGACTCGGAGAGACGGCGGATGGCTACCTGGACCTGGCGGCGGACGAGGTTCTGGGCTGGGCGGGCATGACGCTGGAGGGGGCTTGGCGATCAATCAGATTGGCGTCGGCCTGGATAATCCCGCCGCTCCGTCCTCCGCCGACTGTTTGTTTGACAAAAGTGCAGCTTTGAGCTTCGAGCTTTGAGCTTCCCGCTTCTCTTGTTCTTCACGCGCCGTCTGTCTCCGCCCTCCCTCCGCCCCTCTCTGCGCCATGGCCCTCGCTCCGCTGGGCGCTCAGGTGCGCCCGTACCGCGACTATCTCACGCCCGCCCTGCACCGCCGCTTCAACAAAGCCAGCCGCTACACGCTGCTGCTCTGCTATGCCATTGCCTGCTGGATGGGCGAGTGGGACAGTCTGCTGTGGCTGTGGTTCCCTCTGGGCCCCACGGGCATCCGCACCCTGCTGCTCTTCATCCCCGCCCTGACCATCTACGTCCTGCGCGTCGCCCAGTGGCATGTCGGCCATCGCCATACCCTGACCCGCGCCCATTCCTTCTACAAGTACCTCCTTCGCAGGGAGACGCTCATGACGGGCCTCTTCTACATCTTCTCTGCCTGGCTTTTTGCCCAGGTCTACACGTGGTCGCGCACCGAGAAGAGCAAGTTGGCCTACACCGACGCTGGTCGCGCCCATGAGCGCCTCAAGCTCAACGAGCGACCTCTCTACCTGCAATACCTCTTCGTCGCCCTCGCCCTTGTCCAGTCCGTCCTCCACTTGTCGCGCGACTACGACACCATCGATGTGCAGGCTATGAAGCCTCGCGCCGACTGTCAAGATGCCGCGCCGGGCGCTCCGCCTACAAGGATGCCCAACCCCCGCCACGTCTTCCTCAAGAGCTTCCGCAGTATGCTCACGACCTCGGCCTCGCTCACACTATCGGTAGCTGTTGCCGGTTCTGTCGTGTATTTCGCGGGCCTGCGCCAGGCCATCTGGGACTACCACTACGCGTTCCACCGCAACTTCACCAGCCTGTCCAAAACGTCCAGGCCTACAGGACTCGCTCCGGCCGCACCCCTCTTCGCCATGTTTGTCGTCGAAGGTACACTGCTTATGATTTTGTGGCAGTTTGTCAACAAAGCCTTCGATCTCTACATTGCCCAGGAGCCGCTCAAGCACGGAGTACCCATCACCAACGATTCAAAAGACCCCAACGGAACGCTGTTGAATGGCCTCAAGTCAAAGAAAGAAGCCGTCAAGGTATGTTCTGGCAGACCAAAGCCTTGTTGCTCTACTAACTCACTCAGGCAATTGCCTTCTGGGAACTAGCCCTCATCACCGACGCCTTCCCTGACCGACGCAAGACCATCTACAGCGAAATCGAACGGAAAAAGGCACCGACATTCAACCAGGTCACAGACATCTGTCTGGCTGAACTGAAGCTTCTTATCGAGCGCTTGAACGTTGGCCTCGATCCTACCTACACCCCTGCAGCCGCACCTGGCGCGCAGCAGCCGGCTGCACCCATCAACCTCGTTCCTCAGATCTCAAACCCTCTGAAAGACGACAGACTGGTTGTTGCGCCGCCTTCGAACCCCGTCACAAGATGGGAGCAATTTGAAGCCACAACCTCGGGCATTGCCAAAGCACACAGTTCTTCAGCCAACGTACAGCAGGCGTACGGCCGCGAGGCGATCAATATGGGCAAGAAGAAGGCCCAGGAAGGTGCGCAACAAGCAGACTCGCTCGTGTCACTCGTTTCGACAAAGGTATTGGTATCGCCCATTGGCTGGATCTTCAGTCAATCGTTCCCGCGAACAGCTAGAATGGTCGTTCTGGGCGCTCCATACTCCCGCATCTCTTTGATCTGTAACGCCATCACGGCTCTTACGAACCTCACCATGTTCTCCATTAGCCAGGACACTCTCGGCAGGTTCCACCAGGGAGTCCCGGACATGGTTCGCATTTTTACCTTAGCGCTCAACAAGATCGACGACTACATGAGCATCATCAACATCCACTGGAGTGACAAGGACACGTTGAGCAAGCCGGAGGCCGAGCGGAAGAAGGTGCCTGAGATTGAACAGGTTAGGGAGTGTCTGCAAGAAGGACTGGAAAAGATCCTCGGCAGCTTCGCCGACTATCTCAGCGGCATGGGCATGAGCAGGCTCGAGATTACGGAGGCAAAGAAGGCAGCCAAGAGCGCCAAGAAGCCCGAGATGCTCCAGGCGGCTGCCGGGCGATGAGACGGACGCGGTGGTGCTGGTATGCATTCGCCGTTGGATAACTAGAACATGACATGAAATGTGTTGAGATCGATCCATGTTGGAGACAAAAGCTCAATACCCCATATATACCCTGTAGCAACAAAAAAAACGTCAAAGTCTTGTCCTCTGCCTCTCGCTAACTACATGTATGTTCGATCCCACTGCACTCTGCTCCAAGGTTCTGGACGCCATCACTATGCACAGTCCTCAACTAATGCCTCGCTGTGAATGCAATACCGACACTCTCTACCACTCATCCCCCCACCCCTCTACCTCCTCGTCCTCCTGCTTAGGCTTGGGCTCGAGCTTCTTGATCTCCTTCTTAGCCGGCACAACCACCTTTCTGGTTGCCGACCCCATGGTGCTCGATCTCCCTCCTACTATCGGCCTCGTGGTTTTCGCTGCGGGCGCGCTGGACTTTGTCAACCCCTTTGGCAGCGGGCTCTTGATAGCTTTCTTGCTCTGCGATTGCGCGGCCAACCAACCGGCAAAGTCAGGCTCGCCTTGGTCGTCAAATGATGTCGTTGCTGTCGGTTTAGACACTGCTGGTGTACCCCACGGTTCTTCTTCCCCGTCTGCCTTCGCTGCTGTACTATTACCGAATCCGTCATCATCGCCAAAACCGCCCCAGTCGTCGTTGAAGTCTTCGGCTTCGTCGTCGAACGAAGGAACAGGGTTGGGAGAAGTCACAGTAGGTATAGAGGCAGTGCTTCGTGTGCTGTGGATTTGCATGCCCGGTTTTGATGCCAAGGGAACAGGGGGTTTGCTGGTTGCTGCCAATGGCACTGACGATGGCCTCTGCTCTGCAGCTCCGTTGCTCGCGGAACCTGCCTGTATGTCTCCACTCGTCGAAGCCATCTTGTTGGTGAAACTGGAAATAGCCCAGCCGGTCCACGAACTGTCGTTTGCTGGTGTTCCCATACGCGGTGCACCTGCTCCTGCGGTGGCAACGCCGGGTGGCGGCAATACAGTGTCAGGCATAGTAGCAGCGTATTTCCGAATTCGAGCGATATATATATCGACACTTTTTTGCGCTTGGTCTCGAATGATTTTCTCTTTGTCGACCAGCGATGAGCACATGATCGGGAGGAGTTTGATAGCGCAGTCTTCTTCGCTGAAGAGATCTGCCGTGGCAGACAATGCCAAAAGAGCAGCATTGCGAGCGTGGACGAAGGGATCACGGAGAGAGCGAGAGAAGGCAGCTGCAAGTACTTTTGCTCGGCTCTGTAGCGTTGTTAGTATCATGAAGAAAGACGAACGGGAAGAGACCATACATTGACACCAAGATTGCGTGCAATCTTCCCCAGACAAATGGTGGTGTTTGTACGTATACCAGGCTGCTCATCATTTGCTGTCTTTGCCAGGTGCCGTAAGAGTTCTCCGTTGATTATACGGTCTGAGAGCTTTGGCACGACAGTGAGAACGGCCTTCACCGTCTGTTCTCTTACGACAGGGGCTACATCAGTGAATCCAGTAACCTATCTCGAGTCAGACAAGGTCAGGGGTATAACATAGGTAGGCAAGCTTACCATCTGTGGGAAAATCTTGTCATTGACCAGTTTCTGTGGCAGATGATCGATCATCGAAGGCAGGTTGTCCAGTAAGCATACACGAATCGCTCGATCAGGATTTGCAAACAGTCGAACCACAACAGGCGTGATCTGGCTCTCGTACTCCTCGTCAGATAGCTTTTGTCCAATCTGCATCACAGTGCCGAAAACCTTGGCGCCACCACCGCCGAATTCGACAGATTTTAGTAGCTCTGGAAGTACTTTCATTTTGAAGAATTCGGCGGGGAAATCGTCTGCTACGGCGTCTAGTTTTCTGCAGCATTGTCAGCAAAGCCAGATACACGTAACATATCGAGACCAACCCTAGCAACTCATTGCGCTCGTCTTCAGCTTTGAGCCCGAGGTTGTCTATGTCCTCCGTGACCTGGATCAAAGGTGTCTGGAAGAAGCCACCAATGCGCTTGCCCTGATCAAGGAAGTGTCCAACACTCATTCGCGATTTGGGCTGCGGGCTGAGCAAGCGTTTGTAGGACTGGTGCATGCTCGCAGGTATCGACTTGGTCTGGGTGAGCTGATCACTACTCTGGAAGCTGCCGTTAAAGACCTCAAATATCAGGATACCGAAGTCGTAGGCGTCAACTGCAGGTGTGGGATTCTGTTTGATAACCTCCCATCCTGATCTTGCGATCTCGGGGGCCATGTATCGGCCTGCATCCGGAATCAGTCCACCGTAGGTTGGCAGTATAGAATCATCCTCCTTAACGGAGCTGAGAGCCTCGAATCCCGCGAGCTTCCACTCGCCACTCTCACTGAAGAATATGGAGGCTGGGCGAATACAGCCGTGGATCGAGGAGGCGTCTGCGTTTATGAACTTGAGCGTGCTCGCGATGTTGTGCAGGCCCCATTTGGTCGTCTCCTCGGTGAGGCTCTTCCTCTTGACGTGCCAGCTCAGCGGAGTAAGTCTCTCGGTCGCAATATAGATGTAGGTTTCCGTCTGTTCAGGCTTAGCACGGCAGTCTCGGCGCAGGTTGGGCTGCAAGTACCTCTGCTGTGTCGAGGACCTTCACGACACCAGGATGTCGGAGGGTTCGCAGCTTCCGGAGCGCATTGCGGGCAAGAGGCAGTCGGGATTTGTTGGCGGTAATGTCGAAGGAGAAGATGCTACACTTGGAGCCGTCTTCCTGGCAGAGCACGGTTAGCTCACAGCCCACATGCCAGCAGGCAACCGGGCCGTACTCGCTTTGTGCCGTTGTATAGTGTCCAGATGGAGTCGTCAATGTCTACACGGTCTCCAAAAGAATACCCAAACGCCGGGTAGCCCTTTGCAATTGCCGAGGCGACTGCAGACTTGAGGAAATCCATGTTGACTGGGCGTTGTGGTGGAACACGAACCGCGAGCGAGCACGTCGCCTAAAGCCATCAGCGCCCCACCCCCGGCGGCCTCAACTCAATCAGGCGCGACCAGATCGACGTCACGTGCCGACGCGAACTTGGATTTCCTTGTCTCGCGTCCCTTTTGTCCTGCATCATCCCCGGTCGTCTGCATGTCGGGCAGCGCGCATGCTCGTCTGCACTCTATCACTGGTTTGGCATCACCAGGCAGAGTCGGTCCCATTGCAATGCCAGCACATTCCAGTCGCGTCTGCTGCTACACAACTACATCTTTCTGCTTTGCTCTAGGCACAAAGGGACGCGCCAGGTATGTGCCATCTGCTTTCAATTCCGCCGCTCAACGCAAGCGCCGACCTACATGATGACTACTGGTAAAAGGTCAGATCGCCATTCTTGTCGACGGTTTCCCCAGGCTCCTCTATGGGAGTCGGGCTGCATGCATGCCAGGGAGGAAGCCTCCAAGAACGTGACATGCTGCCTCTCACACATCTCTGAACTCCCCCATCACTCATCTACATCCTATACTCTTTCCACGCAACAATGCTGATCTCTTCGAAGTGTTACAGAACCCCAGACAAGACATCCCCGTAGTTTGTGAGCATGAAAAGACAGTGGGACGCTGCTTCGGAGGCGTCTATACCCTCTCTTAGTGGCAACTTTCAGAGTTACCACAATGCCGGAGAACACGCAAGGAAAACATTGGCATCTTCTTTTGACGGGGGCTACCGGCCACGAAGTCACAGCACGAGAAGCATATCACCACCGCCTCTCACTCGTCAGCGGACAAGCCTCGGAGGTTCTGTGCCCGATGACCAGTGGCGCAGTTCACCAGTACCCTCAGCGCGTCTTTCGCTGCATTTTGGCGGGGTGAAGCGCAGGTATGATATTTGGCCTTCGTATACAGCCTTGTTGCCTGTCGAAAAGCCACTGACAGTAGCAGCCTAACTCTACTACCTGATCTACCGCGAACAGAGCAGGATGGTGTCCAAAACTCACACCATTCGTCTTCTCCCTCACTGAAAACGTCTAATCCCCAACGCCTTAACGGTCGAACCTCTCCATGCTGCAAATCCAGCGCCATGGCCTCCTCAGAAACTGGTGCAGGATCCGGCAGGCTGAAGAAGCTCGTATGCCACACGTGCAACAAAACCTCAGCTACGAAATATGATCCCATGATTACATGTCCTTCGTGTCAAAGATCATTCCATGATAGTTGCAGAACACCTCCTCTCCGTCATGGACTTGATTCGTATGTTGTGTTTAATCTCGGTGCAGGTAGTCATCATCTAACAGGATTAGGAATGCCTGGAGATGCTGGAAGTGCCTCGGAACCCGCCAAAAGCGCGCGTCGTCAGCGACGACAATCTCGTATATGCCTGCAGTCCCGTCTAAGCCGTCCCGACCGTCTAAGCCATTCGAGCCGTCCATCGTTAGGTCAGACCAGCCAGTCCTTCCTAAAAAAACAGTGACCAGTACAGATCAAAATAAGCTGCGGCGCTTGCCATCTTTTGCAGCATACCTCAGACCAGCCCCTAACCGGAACGCACCTGAATA
The DNA here is from genome assembly GCA_019775935.1 of Neoascochyta sp. HWLR27. Classification (NCBI taxonomy): domain Eukaryota; kingdom Fungi; phylum Ascomycota; class Dothideomycetes; order Pleosporales; family Didymellaceae; genus Neoascochyta; species Neoascochyta sp. HWLR27. The sequence continues at coordinate 7,288 of WODD01000045.1, read as the reverse complement.
CGCAGAGAGTAACAAGCTCGCTTCAAGCGACGATTTGCATACTATAAATGAGAACAAAACAATGAGAGACACCCTGCCACAGGAAACCGTAGAGCGTTCTGACTCAAGTCCGATGTCAGAATTCGAGAGGAACAGTCTCTCTGAAGATTTGAAAGCCCTGAACGTGTCAGACCGACAAGATAACGAAGAAGCACGCAAGTCCGTTGATCTCTTGACCAAACCTGAAGATGCATCAGATCTTCACGACGAAGACAGGTATTCTCAGAGTCAACATTCTGGAGTGTTGGATGCACTCTCGCAGCATTCAAAACAACCAGACAGTTCAGAACCACATACGGAGTTTCTCGATCGTGGGAACGATGACACAACCAGTAATGTCGATGCTTCAGTATCTATTGGGTACTCAATACCCGAGAAAGATGCTGCTTGTATCATGTCTGGTCCTATCTGCGGGTGTCAAAAAACTCGCGGGCAAGGTACAGAGGACTTCAAATGGTATCAATTCTCTACTACTAATAGGCTTCCAATGCTCAACGATCGCAGTCCAGGTTGTCGGCCCCAGGTAGTCTCTTCTGGGACAGAGGCATCAACCATACCGGAAACACCTGATGCTTCTCGCGATACAAATGATGTGGGCTCCGGAAGTCCTGAGATGGTGAATCGCACATCCGAAGTAGCCACTCCGGATATGACCAAACGTCCAGTGTCAACAGTTCAGTCGAGTCCAGTTTCCATGCTTCCAGAATCAGACAACACGAAGCCCAATGCTTTACCCGTGATAGCTTTTGAAACGGGTCCTGGAACTTTAACATCTCCACCTCTTGGTGCTCTTCAACAGATTCAGCATGCTGATCCAACTCCTACGGAGTATGGCTCTAACTACGGTGCTGAGCTCGACAACGCTTACGAAGTCTCGAGCAAGTGTCTTTCATCCGACGGGACACCAGCGAGAATGGAACCTATTTCCGACGTGGTCCCGCCTGAGGGTTTGATCCCATTACACGTAGAAGATTTCGTCGCAGGCGATATCTTTCCCTCAGCGGATGCCCTCCCAAAAAGGCATAAAGTTGCATCAACGAATGATGAAATCGTTGAAGTAGGAGAAAAATCTGCAATGGAGTCAAGGATTGAAGACTCGCAGCCAGTTACGCCGTGCCCTGACAAGCCCTGCAATCACATGATACTACCACGAGCTGGGTTTGGAAATACCCCAGTATCAGAAATTGCACCCGAGTCCCAATCTAGGAGAAGGGTTACAAACCGGGAACGAGCAAGGATGGCACTTGTTGCTTCCAATGGCCAGTGTCTGACCACTGCAGAGATTGTCGATTGGAATTTGCAGACGTTCCCCCATCTCAACGAAAAGAGGACTCCTTTAGAGAAAAATATAGCGGCAGTGCTTTCTATCTTTCCTGAGTTCAAGGGCAGAAAGATCCTTAAAGCACGGGGAAGCAAGCAACTCTGGGACTTTGCCAACACCAACGTCCAACGACGATACGAACGAGAGTATGCTGGATATCGTACATCGCTGGATAGTCTCGCGGTACAAGGAAACGATCGTGTTCTGCCGGCCTACCTGAAGAACAGCGATGATACGATGAAGCAGCAAACCAGTACACGACCCATATCGAAAGAAGTTGCGGATAGTCACCCAGCAGACGAAGCTGCTACACTAGCCGATTCTCAGGCAACGCATGAGAATACAATTTTTGCTGAGTCGGAGGAAGGCGACACGCCGTCTTCGGCAACGCCTGATATACGAAATCCACCCCAGGCTCCGAGTGTCGACAGTTCGAGCGGAGGCAGATTCTTTGAGGAACGTTCTTCACGCCAAATGGCCCCATTTGAGGCCATGACCCAAACGGAAATAGACCGAAAGATATCAGAGATCAAACAACGGCTCCCGAGAAAGAAATTCTTCGGACCAGGCCATCGATTGGCTCATGTGCGGCGGTACGGGAGACAAGACATCCACGACGAGAGCGAAGGAGCATGGAAGCCAGGACTCTATGAGAAGGTCAATATAACAGGAAGCTCTGGCAGTGCTGGTGTTGGTTCGGAGGACGGAGAAGGGGTCACAACCGTGAGGCAACTCTTCGACCTCCCTGACAATGCAATCCCCATGAATACCGGGCAGACGGAGTTGGCCTTCCGCGATGGGACTCTTGTGAGTACCTTCGCTCTCAATTTGTCCGTGTCGAAGCACAGCAGCACTAATCCCAAGCAACAGATCGGCGGAAAACTACCACGGCCTCGACACATCCACAAGGTAGGTAAAATGTTTGGTGGCGAACTGACGGTCCGAACGTCTTGATGTGCACGCATCTGGTGGGTTACGGAAGCTTTATCACCATTTTTACGAAGAATAAATATCATCACGTTTTAGAGCTAGAGGAGCGATGAAGTAAAAATAGATAGCACCAACTTGAGCTACGATAGTGAGCAATTACAACCTCGAATAACCCCAGACCGAGGTATTCGAGGTGCTAAACCTCACTGAGAGAAGCACATGCGGGGTCCAAGTGCCCCACACCCAACGAACAGTGGGGACATGCATGTGCCACATCAGCTTCCCCGTCGCCGTAACGACAGCTCCGCTTGACTAGTAGCATATTACATCTCTCTGTGCCTCCAACCTACGCTTTCTCACCCCACCCCAACCCTCCCAACATGCCCTACAGTCTCAAAAACCGAAACGTCCTCATCACAGGCGGTTCAGCGTACGCAGCACCGCAACCCCCACTCCCCACACGAAACACAAAAACAGCATTGACACTTTCTTTCTAGCGGCCTCGGTGAAGTCCTCTCCGAGACATTCGCCAAAGAAGGATGCAACATTGCAATCAACTACTTCAACCGGCTCGCGCCAGCGCAGAAAGTGCAGAGCGCGTGTCAGGCTCACGGTGTCAAAGCCGTGATTATCAAAGCTGTAGGTCCTCTTGCGTGTTGAATCGGCTCCACTCCACTGTGTGAAAGAGAAGATGGTGGATAGCTGACATGTGGGTTGTGTGTGCAGGATATGACGTCGACGGATGAGGCGAGGCGGGTAGTGCAAGAGACGATTGAGCAGCTGGGTGGGATTGATATTGTGATCTCGAACGCGGTAAGTGTGGTGAGATGTAATTGGCTGTTTTCAGTGAGTGAATGTGTTGATGTTGATTGTGTGCTAGGGCTGGACCAAGTTCTGCGACTGGAAAGATCACGAGGGCATGACGGAAGAGGACTGGGATCGGGTATGTGTGCAAGGTCTCTTGTGTGTGCGTGGAGGCACTCGCGATATAACGGAAAAGCTAATTTGGAGTGTGTCTAGTGCTGGGCTGCTAATGTCAAGGTGCCGAGGGCGCTGCTGCTTGCTGCGAAGCCGACTTTTGACGCCAATCCTGATGGTGGGCAGATGATCACTACGGGGTCCATAGCGGTGGGTTCCTTTCCTCATCTCTCTGGCCTTCTAACCCCTCCCCCGGATACGAAGTCGTGCCTGCTGATACGTACTAGGCTCTGGGCCAAGGCGGCTCTTCAATGCCGTACTCCGTCACAAAGGCGGCGCAGCTTCACCTTGTAAAGTGCCTCGCAGTGACGGTTGGTCCCAGCATCCGCGTTAACACGGTACTCCCGGGACTGCTGCTCACAGAGTGGGGCAACAAATACTCGCCCGAGCGCCTCGAAGGGCTCAAGAATGCTGCCGTTCTGAAGAGGGATACGGGACTGGACGACTGTGCGGATGCATTTGTGATGCTGTCCAAGAACACGAGTATGACGGGAATGCGAATCCAGGTGGACGCGGGTTTGAATGTGCAGGGTGCGTAGGAAGAAGAGGCAATATGTACCCGCTAGGGAGTGGTGTAATAGGTGAAGTAACGCGGTGGTCCCGATAGTGCCCTTGTTCAATCGTCATCATCAATATTCTCCGTGTCGTCGAGGGCGCGCAGCACTTCTTCCATTTCCTTTGGGCTCGTGATGCCCCAGACACCGCCACCCTTGACGGCACCCTTCATGCCCACTTCCTTGCCGACCAGATTACGTCCAACCTTGCCAGGGCCGATTCCAACGTAGCGGCGGGCCTTGTCTTCTTCGTGCAAGTATTTGACGCTCTTCCACCATTGGACCGTCTCGACACAGCTGCGGGCCAGCAGGTCCTTGAGCTGGGCTTCGCTCTCAAAAGGGCGACCTGAGACGTTGGAGATGCAGGGAAAGTAGCCGGGCCAGGAGATAATGTCGGAGCCATCCGATCGCGGGGTATGGAGGATCTGCCTCATAGTCTCCTGAGCCGGTCGCATAAGGGGACTGTGGAAGGGCGCATCGGCTTTGAGGCGAACGTGGCGGGGATCGTGGCCGCCGAACTGGCGCAGGTTGGCGAGCAGCGTGTGGATGCGGGCAATGGAGCCGCTGAGGACAATCTGATTCTTGGAATTGATGTTGGCAACGTGGACCTGCTGCACAGCGGGCTGGTTGGAGTCGTCGGAGTGGGTGCCCCCCAGCTCAAGGAACTCTGCGACACCAGCGATGAGAGCCTGCATGTGCGCTTCGGACTCGCAGACGAGCGCGACCATGCCAAACTCGCCGCTATTCTCGACGTCGCGCGTGCAGCGGGCCATGACATCGGCGCGGCGGCGGACCATGTTCAGCGCTTCTCCAAAAGCCAGGTAGCCGCCAGCAACGAGGGCAGCAAACTCGCCGAGCGAGTGGCCGAGGGTGATGTCGACGCGGTCGCGGGTGCGGAAGCCGAATTCGTCTTCGAGGACGCGCAGGATGAGGACCGAAGTGGCCATGATGGCGGGCTGGGCGTTGACCGTGAGCGTCAGGTCGGCGTTGGAGCCCTCTGCGATGAGGCGGGCAAAAGATCGCTGCATGACATGGTCGACCTCTTCGAGAAGGGGCTTCGCGGTGCGTGGGAACGCGTCGACCCACGGCGTACACATGGCCTGACGCTGGACACCCTGTCCAGGGAAGAACATGGCCGTCCGTGGGCGCCGCCCCAGTCGTCGCAGCGTCGACATGTGATGTGGAAGGTAGGCGCAAAGAACTAGACTCGAGACATGGCCAGGACCAGGGCAAGAGGCCACAAAGCCAGATGAAACGGGTTGAGTTGGGTTGGCTTGGATGATGAGCGATGACTGTGGGGTGAGCTAGCGCATCCCCGTCCTTCCCCTTCCTCGGTCCCCCGCGGGGTTCTTCGGCCGAACGCTTCTGCTATCCTCGTCCCGTTCCTTGTCCCGTGCCGTACCTTGACGGCGCAATAGGTCCCGAATTTCGTCAATGGCCAGCGGCCATCTGCTTCGGGTCAGGAGCTGATCGTGAATGTCCGCTAGACGGAGATGGTTATTCGAGCAGCTCTTGGTAGCTATTATCAATGGATAACTAGTGATCATTTCAATATGATCTCCCTGACAAGTAAACAGCAATTGTCGATCGACTCAGGACTCCCTGACATACCTCAGCCCAAAAAGATGGCCGACTTTGATGCGTGGGCGTTCAATTGGCTGCATTACGACAACATGCAGGAAGATGTCAGTGCAGAAAGATGTCAGTGCAAAAAGATGTCAGGGCAAAAAAATACCATAGCAAAAATTATGGACTCGCGGGGAATCGAACCCCGGACCACTCCCATGCTAAGGGAGTATTATACCACTAAACCACGAGCCCGAAGTTCAATTGTGACATTCTGTATGGGTGATCTGCCGCAATTTTGGTAATTATACTCCAAAACATTTGTCTTCGAGTTCCCATGTTCTATATCTTGAAAGTGTACGTTGAAAACACTGCGATCGACCCATTTTCAAGACTGATGGTGACTAGAGCTACATGTTAATAATAATTCCACACATGTAAAAAACAGAATAACTTACTGAAGAGCCAAAAGCTGAATGCCCTTATTGCTGGGGCAAACGTGCGAGCACCCCATGCTACACTGCAGTAGTACTTCAACAGCTGTTGGACGAGGAGCTCTCTCCACGAAAATCAAATTTCTGAAGTGAAACTTTTGAGATATTGGATGTCTCGCGTGCCGCTTTTCCGTCCAAATTTGTAGCTCAAAGCGCAGATGCTCAGTGCTGCGCCGTAGGAGCGATGTTTTCGATTGGATATTTCTCGAAACTTGAATCTGAAAATCAAAATTAAGCGCCTATCAAATGATCCCTTGCCGCTTGTTGTAGCAGGATTCTGAAAGTGGGGCGTGAAAATGAGGCAGGGAATCCGGTGGCCGCTTGCCAATCTCCAATGATGCTGCAAAGGTTGAGCATTTTGTTGGGAGGGCTGTAGCACTAGTGCTGAAAGGAAATAACTCTGTAACGATACCAGAAAAGCGCAGTTCTGCCAAAGAGTTAGCAAGGGATTTTTTGGATAAATAGGGATCCCATGGATATGTGAAGAGAGTCTCGAAACAGACCACAGGCTGACCAGCAGCGATTCCATAGGCAATATCAGCTAGTAGAGTGTGAACAGGAGGTTTGATTTGACCAAAGAAGAACATCTGACGAGTGGATACACACTTATTGCCCTGGAGTTCGACATAGACAATGAATCCATGCGCTACAAATCACCTACGGAAAAATGTCAGGAGATGGAATTTATCATCAGTCACTTCTATTACTTCACCCACGCCTTGTATGTTTCCTTCTCTGGTATAAAGTCTTCTTGCTCCAAGGCTTTTATCAAACAAATCGCCCGAGCTTTTCGGTGTTCCTCTTTGGGAGGTAACAAAAACCCGGTGGCTCGATATCACCTCAGCAAAGTTGTCGTATCCTGCAATGCAGCAACATCCTAATCTTAAATTGCTCCCCGAAAAAGATATCTCAACTCTAGAAATTGAAGCCATTGAATCTAACGCGACTGTATCTGAGCTGCGTGCTGCCGCAATCTATCAAGTTCCTGGAGAGACGCTTCGTGATCGACGTGATCTTTATTATGATCGATTAAAACTTAAAAATCATGAAGAAGAGAGACTCTAGTCACTTGTTTTGCATTACGCAGTTAGTATTATAGTATCATATCATATGATAATGATTTTAGCGATGTATCGTTACCTCTGCCCTATGGGCGCGCTTGTTTCTCTTTCCTTGTAGCATCGAGTCTTGTCGTACAAAACCTACCCCTCTTACATAGTTTTCTTTTGAGTACTAGAGCGGGGTAAGATCAACCGATATATTTAAGTCGTTCTCTTGCGAACCACCCCATCCAGCCAGACACTCAGCAACAATGAAAGTGTCACAATATATTAATCACTTCAGTATGAGGTCGGATTTATTCGGAATACCTCGGTACAGCGTCAACCGATCAGTTACACAACTGC